>JAQMRL010000008.1:420534-803034 GCA_035578175.1 Catonia carolina | reverse complement strand
ACCAACTACACTGCAATACTTGCTCCTCTCCTACCTCTGTTAAATATTTGGTCGGCCATTATTTTGGTCCTTTAACACTTTCAGCCCGAGACAAGTATTTTTCAGTTTTGGTAGTGGTCGAAGCCACTTGCAGGTTAACTGTAATAACAACAACAAAACTATGCACTATCAGCTGCTGGTGAGAACGCAAAAACCATGGGGGCACAATGTGCTGCTACGTGGTGAATATTTTTCCAACCCAAGGTCTGAAATCTATTGCTAGAACCCAGTAGGAATTGTTGATACGTTTAAATAGACAGAAAATGCGAAGCAGATAAGCAACTATCACCCGTGTATCAAATTGATACACACGGCAGGCTGATGATGAAACTTAACAACTGTCAATCATATTAGCTCACACGGGCCCACACAAAACTCTTTCGTGAGGCAAATTGATACACATAGGGCTGAAAGTGTTTTAATATTAATTATAATCGATAAACATACAACCGTGCCCGTAACAGACAGGTGGAGTGTGAAATTATTTACACTCAATCTGTTAGTTCCAGGGCTAAAACAAATAGTTGTGTTTCTTATCACATGGTCAACCAATCAAATGGCTGAATCATTTGAGATTAGAAGAGGTAGAGGTGTACTGTGACACTACTCACAGTTGTCTCCTCTGAAAGTAATGAATTTCATTGTACAGCCAGACCCTGTGGTGAATGAAGTGAAGGTGTCATTTGCAGAGTGGAAAATTTGTGCTTTTCGGAAGGGCTTACCATGCTGATAAGCGTTCTTTTCCACTCGGTGAGGAAGGCAATAGTAAACTACCCCACTCCTTGTTTTTACTTCGTAAAACCCTTTAGAGGTTCAAACCATCCTTTTGGTTGATGGCCTAAACACAAACATACAATCAGCTGATTATATTATAAACTATTGCATGTTAACGCGCTCTATAATCGATGTGTTCAGTACGAGATGCAAGATGAGAGTGAACTATTGCAGCTCTTATACGCATGCGCGCGTAATGTTTGTCATGAACAATCTGGCAAACGTTGTGATTGGTCTAAACATGTGGAACAGCAGAGCTCATCAACTGTAACAAGCATATTAGTCTTGTCAATGCTTGGTTAAAATAAAGATTATTTTCATTGTTTTTTTTACTTTCTCTTGCCTGTATGAATATATAGGAAGGAAAGTATTGTTTTCATGTTGATTTTTCGAATTCGAGTTTTCACCGGATCTATACGTTTTCAGACCCCCTGAACCCAAAAAACATGTTTTTAGCGATTGGTCTGTGTGTGTGTGTGTGTGTGTGTGTGTGTGTCTGTGTGTCTGTGTGTGAACAGAATATCTCAAGAACGGAACATCGTACGGACTTGAAACTTGAAACTTAAGTTACATACCACTACCGGACCCGACACGAACATTTTCATCAAAATCGGTCAACCGGAAGTAGTAGTTTATTCGTGTAATTTTTTACTTTTTTGCGATTTTCTCAAAAACTGGTCCTACGATTTTTTTAAAAATCGCCTCATTTACTAAACTTTTTATTCTCTACAAGATAGGGTAGGCGCCATGTTTGCTGAAATTCTGGGTAAGGCTGTTTTCACGTAAAAACATTTTCTTTTTAAGATTGCGGCTTTAATATGCATTTTAGCGCAAAATGTTATATAATAAAAGTTGTAGAGAATTTGAAAACCTACAACTTTTATTTCAAGCATTTTATTGTAAAACGCTTAGTTTAGCGGTAATTAGCGATTTTCTGTTTTTTTCTCACGAAAACGTGTGAAAAATCTATTTTTTTAAGATTTCGGCCTTAGTATGCATTTTACGACAAAAGTGTATATAATTAAATATATAAAAAATTAAAAGATCTACAACTTTTATTAAGAGCATTTTTCTCTACAGAGCCTATAGAGAGAAAGAGTGATTTTCCGTATTTTTAAACCAAACTGAGTTCGATTTTCATTTTGCGTGTTTCACTCATGATTGAAATATGGTTTTATTTTTGAGATTAGTTGTTTGTTTATTTCTAATGTTTTATTACTAATGTTAGGTTTATTGTTAATTATTTATATTGGCAAGAGAAAGTTGTGCGAGTGTTTCACACCAGATTTTTTTTTTAAATAAATGTTTATTGAACATGATACGCCTTTGGCATGAGAATCTTTAACCGTTTCCACTCGTATTATGTTTGCCTCCACTTGTGTTCACTTTATGATTTGTTGATACCCCCCCCCCCTATTACATTAATCATACACGCATAATGTGTTGTTGTCAGTTTTAAGAGCATGCTATACTTTTTATGTTCGTTATTACTTTGATGATAATAATGATACATAAAAAATGCTTTTTCGTTTTTATCGTTCGAAATACTATAAGAATACATTCGAAATATCCACAAAATATAAAAAAAAACATGCTGGCGAGCGACTAACAGAAAATACCCCACTTTTGCCTTGAAATCCATTTAAGGCTGCAACCTTAACAATTTTTACTTTCTCTTGCCTATATGAATATTTATAGGAATGAAAGTATTGTTTTCATGTCGATTTTTTGAAATCGAGTTTTCACCGGATCTACACGTAAACAGACCCCCTGAACCTAAAAGACATGTTTTTAGCGATTGGTCTGTGTGAACGGAATATCTCAAGAACGGAACATCGTACGAACTTGAAACTTAAGTTGGATACCACTACCGGACCCGACACGAACATTTTCATCAAAATTGGTCAACTGGAAGTAGTAGTTTATTCGTGTAATTTTTCAATTTTTTGCGATTTCTCAAAAACTGGTCCTACAATTTTTTTAAAAATTGCCTGGTTTACTAAAAGTTTTTATTCATTAAAAAAACCTTTATTAAAAACCCAATTTATTAGGTTTCTTTTATTTGAAGCAATTATCTCTACAGAATCTAGTTTAAGCAATTACTGATTTTCTGTACTTTTCAGCCTAGCTGAGGTCAATTTTCATTTTACATTGTTTACTAATGATTAACCGTTTCCACTCGTATTATGTTTGCCTCCCCTCCACTTGTATTTATTTTATGATTTGTTGATCACATTAATCATACACGCATAATCTGTTGTTATTTAGTATTATAAGAGCATGCAATACTTTTTACTTTCTCTTGCCAATATGAATATATAGGCAAGAGAAAGTATTGCTTTCATGTCCATTTTAATAAATACACTCTTCACCCGAATATACACCTAAACAGACCCCTCAACCCACACAACAACTGCTTTTTACCTATTGGTCTCTGTGTGTGTGTGAACAAAATATCTCAAGAACGGAACATCGTACGAACTTGAAACTTAAGTTACATACCACTACCAGACCCAACACAAACATTTTCATCAAAATCGGTCTACCGGAAGTAGTAGTTTATTCGTGTAATTTTTCACTTTCTTGCAATTTTCTCAAAAAATGGTCCTACGATTTTGTTTTTAAATCGCCTGGTTTACTTAATTTTTTTATTCTCTACAAGATAGGGTAGGCGCCATGTTTGCTGAAATTCTTGGTGAGGCTGTTTTTACGTAAAAAAAGTGTTTTTTTAAGATTTCGGCCTTAGTATGCATTTTATGACAAAAGTGTATATAATCAAATATATAGAAAATTAAAAGATCTACAACTTTTATTTAGAGCACTTTTTCTCTACAGAGCCTAAGTTTAGTGTAAAAGAGTGATTATCCGTATTTTTAAGGCGAACTAAGATCGATTTTCATTTTGCGTCTTTCATATATGATTAAAATTAGGTTATGTTTATTGAGGTTAGTTTTTTTATTTATTACTAATGTTAGGTTTATTTTTAATTATTTGCACTGGCAAGAGAAAGTTGTGTGAGTGTTTCACACCAGATTTTTATGTTTGTTATTACTTTAATGATAATAATGATACATAAAAAATGATATTTTTCTCACCTAAAAATTTTTAAAATATAAACTGTAAAACATACATTGCTGTTGTAAAAACTAAAATAAAATAAACTATATTTAACTAGAAATTGATACATAAAACCTAATAAGAACATGCAGAATAATATGAGTATTATTACTTTCTCTTGCCTATATGAAAATATAGGAAGGAAAGTATTGTTTTCATGTCGATTTTTAGAAATCGAGTTTTCACCGGATCTTTACGTTTTCAGACCCCCTGAACCCACACAAACATGTTTTTAGCGATTGGTCAGTGTGTGTATGTATACAAAATATCTCAAGAACGGAACAACGTACGAACTTGAAACTTGAAACTTAAGTTGCATACCACTACCGGACCCGACACGAACATTTTCATCAAAATCGGTCAACCGGAAGTAGTAGTTTATTCGTGTAATTTTTCACTTTTTTGCGATTTTCACAAAAACTGGTCCTACGATTTTTTTAAAAATCGCCTGGTTTACTCAATTTTTTATTCTCTACAAGATAGGGTAGGCGTCATGTTTGCTGAAATTCTTGGTGAGGCTGTTTTTACGTAAAAACATAGTTTTTTAAGATTACGGCTTTAATATGCAATTTAGAACAAAAATGTATATAATAAAAGTTGTAGAGAATTTAAAAACCTACAACTTTTACTTCAAACAGTTTTTTGTATAATGCTTAGTTTAGCAGTAATTAGCAATTTTTTGACTTTTTCTCACGAAAACGTGAGAAAAATCGATTTTTTTAAAGATTTCGGCCTTAGTATGCATTTTATAATAAAAGTGTATATAATCGAATTTATAGAAAATTAAAAGATCTGCAACTTTTATTTAGAACATTTTTCTCTACAGAGCCTAGTAGTAGGTATAAGTGCCGAAATGACTTCCACTTTTGGTCTCTTGTTTAAAACAATTATATTTCTACAAAAAGCAATATAATATTCCACAGTCAATTACTGTTGATTAAAAGTTGTAAAGTACTGAGTTTCATTAAAATAATAGAGCCTTTTGCTACGGATGATTAACTAATAATTGAAAGTTGTACAGTACAAAATTCATTAAAATAATACAGCTTACAAAAATAACAGACCTTACAGTCTGTTGAAATTAAATGAAAATATAAAATATTGTACTTCTTTCTTCGTTAACAAAGGCTTATTTGTAACTCACATACACACTTATACATTTAATGCTTGTGTTGTTCAAAAATTTAAGTCTACACTTAGTTGTTTTATTAAAAGTAAAATTAAAGATAAATTTATGAAAATCTCTCATCTTTAATTGTTAAATCTTATAAGATATATTTTGTTCCAAGATTGTATTATTTTATTTACGTTATATATTGTGGTAAAGAAAGAATAATTCGCTATGTAAGACATTTATATTAGCTTACTGTAAGTTCAATGTTCTGCATTGAACTCAAGTTTTAACAAAGTATTTAGTGTTCCTCGCTATAGCTACTTACTTTTTATTACTATACAATATGTTGCTGTAATTATTTATAATAAAATTTCTATAGAATATACAAATATAAAGATTAATTAAAAAATTCTGTTTCTTTCTTTGTAAATACTATAATTTTTTACATACTATTCTTTCTCATAAGTTCATTGTACGAAATGAATATAAATATAAAAATTTCTGTCATTATTTTTAATCAAATTTGTCAAGCATGGACAAAATAGAAATATTAAGTAAAGACTTATGTTTAATAAGTTCTCACAATAAAATGTGTAAAGTTACTCATCTTATAAGGTCACTGAACATAACAACAATATTCTCTGTAACCAGAAAATTGTATATAAACATATTTTTCCATTGTTCCTAATCATATTCAATACATCTTAGATTGGAAAACATGAACCGAGCAGAGGAAAATGTTTACAATCATATGAGAGAAGAAGCTCAACAGATAGACGAAGTAAGTAATATATAATATTATCATTAATTATTTTTTCTAAATATTTTTATTCACGAATTTTCAATGTTTTTCTGTATCTGTTATCAAATGAATTTCTCTATGCAGCCAGACCCTGTGGTGAATGAAGTGAAGATATCATTTGCAGGGTGGAAAGTGAATGCATTTTTCTCTACAGAGCCTAGTTGAGCGTGAAAGAGTGATATTCCGTATTTTTAAGCCAAACTAAGTTCGATTTTCATTTTGCGTCTTTCACTCATTATTAAAATAAGGTTATATTTATTGAGGTTAGTTTTTTGGTTATTTCTAATGTTTTATTACTAATATTAGTTTTATTGTTAATTATTTATATTGGCAAGAGAAAGTTGTGCGAGTGTTTCACACCAGATTTTTACTATAAGGGGGTTGCGTTTTTTTAAAGAACGGTTGAGAATCGGTGGTGTAGAGAGGAGAGGAGAGGCGTAGTCCACTCACTTTTAGTATGATTCCGTTACCATAACATAAGAGCTATGTTTGTTTTCTCTCGGAAATAATAATTAGATTACTAGTAAATAGGCCTAATCGGACGGACGGACGGCCTTCATCAACTAGCCTACCACACACGCCCCCACTGGCTGTAGATTCGGCGGCTCCAGTCGGCCCCAACACTGTCCTCCAATATTCATTACGCACACCGCAATAAGTGTAAGTGGTTAATCCACAACACAAACAAACATACACTCTGAATAACAACCGGCCCGTTTTCCATCCCAAATTAATACTAAAGTTCAGCCCACAGAGTAAGACGTAAGACTTACTCTGTGGTTCAGCCGTCCTTAGTTTGCTCCTCCTCCTCCTTCTGTCAACAAACCAAAGCCACCTCCTATTACAGGGTGCACGCTAGAGTACACCACTTTATGGATCTCATATTCTTATCAAGTTAACTATCTTTTAAATTATAACTACTTAAAACATCAGTCATGATATTATATGATGTAGGCCTAACAATTTCATTTATAAAAATACTTTTAAAAGTATTTTGTATTTAAATACTTTTGAAAGTATTTTGTTGTTACTTTTTAATCAGCGTGTACTCATTTGTATATAATGCGCATGCTCAGTGACGTCATTGTTTGTTTACAGTAAAAGGAAACTTATAAAGGCTGGACTTTAGTTTTCTTCCGAATGATATAGCCTAACCTCGTCTGGGAACAGATCACGTGGACGACGGAATGTCAGCACTGGTCACCGTTCAAAACAACTTTTTCCTTTTGGAACGTGTTACACAAAATATGAATGACATTTAATGACTCTCTATCGAGTCCAAGTTATTTTGTACATAGTCTATTGTGATCGTTAAGATTGCGGCGTACTATTACGGCAAAAAGCCGCGGCACTGGATTTTACCGGCGTCATAGTACGGCAAATACGTCGAAGGGTCGGTTAAACGACAGCTACAAAATTAGATCGTGTAGACCGAGTGAAAGTGAGTGACTAATTTAGCCAGCCCACATAGTAAACTTAATAACAGTAAATTCCAGCCTCTCTTAGTTTGCTCCTAATGTAAACAAACAGTGACATCACTGAGCATGCGCATTATATCAAAATGAGTACACGCTGATTAAAAAGTAACAACAAAATACTTTTAAAAGTATTTTTATAAATGAAATTGTTACGGCTACATCATATAATATAATGACTGATGTTTTAAGTAGTTATAATTGAAAACATAGTTAACTTAATAGCAGGAATACGAGATCCATAAAGCTGTGCACCCAGCAGTATAAGTATCTGACGAACAGCTAATCTCCCATAGCCATAGAGCGAGTGAGAGGCAGGGGCAGATATGTGGCATAACTACGCAGGCGCTCAAACGTCTTTACCGTGAAATTATACGACAATGTTACTGGAACGGCGCGTATGGGTTGTGCGAGTGAGAGCTCTATGAATTCTCTCACTCCCACGGCTAGGAGGACATAGTTCATCTAAATACTATATATACTGTATCACTTATTGCTAAGGTCCGTTTCGGGATCTAGGTTCATAAATAGTTAATACACTAAAGTTTAAAATTACAAATATTTATTTCACTAAAAGATTACAGAATAAATGATTAAACTAATTATAATTAAGTGATACAAGAAATGATTTAATAATTCTCTAGTAGTAGAAAATTCGAGCGAGCTGCCCAAAATGGTTTTGGATTTGTTTTATTTTAGTTTTCTGTTGTCAGATTGTGAATGGGATGGGTTTAGTTATCTGTATTTGTGGTTGGAGCGTTTTGTCTCAAATAGTTTTGGATTTGTTTTGTTTTAGTTTCTGTTGTCGGATTGCGATGGGGTTTACCTATTTGTATCTGTGGTTGGAGCGATTTGTGTTTCAGAATGGTTTTTTTTTGGATTTGTTTGTGATGGGTTTGCCTATCTGTATTTGTAATTAGGTTCAATCAGCTCAGAAAAGTGTTTTGGATTTATTTAGGGTTGGTTTTCTTTGGTCAGATTGTGGTGGTTTTGGTTTTCTTTATTTGTGTTTGGTGTTATTGTCAGTTTTGTTGTTGTTGTTTAGTTGTTGTTGTTTAGTTGGTTTTATTTGTATGGTGGTTGGTTGGTTGTAGATGTTGGTGTAGGTTGTAGGTTTTTTTTGTTTTTTTTTTGTTTGGGTAATTAGATAGTCAGATTATGTGTGTGTGTGTGTTGTTGTTGTTATTGTTGGTTGGGATTAGATAGTCAGATTTTTTTTTGTGTTAGACAGTCAGTTTATAGTGAGGTAGTCAGATTTTTTTTTGTCATACAGTCAGATTTTATGGTCAGGTAGTGGGATTGTATAGTGAGGTAGTGAGATTGTATGGTGAGAGAGACAGTCAGATTTTTTTTGTTGGGTAGTCAGATCGTTTGTTTATGGTCAGTGAATCAGATTTTTTTTTAGTCTGATAGTGAGATTATATGGTCAGATAGTGTGAATATATGATATAATCAGGTAGTTAGATTTCTTTTTTTTAGATCTCCTCTGAGAGTAATGAATTTCATTATACAACCAGACCTTGTGGTGAATGTAGTGAAGGTGTTATTTGCAGGGTGGAAGGTAGATGCTTTACGGAAGGGGGTGGGGGGGGTCTAATATATCCCGGTTACTGGTTAAAATACCGGACTGTTTGGGATAAAATGTATGTATTGTAGTGTAACTTAAGAGATAAATGGTTTTAATTATTTTTTTTTAGCAGTATTCTATCTATATTAATTTTTTTTAATATCAACCTAATACTTTTGAATTAAAGTAATGAAAACAGATCTTACGCGAATAATTGATTAACTACAGTGTTGCACACTTTTTTTTTCTTGTTCTTTCTTCTGTAAAAAAGAGAGAGAACGCAAATTAGTGTAGTATGTGCAAGATGAAAAAAAACAAGCAAATATTTTACAAGATTTGTTACAAAAAAAAAAAACCGAATGTGATCATTATAATAAATGCGTGAGGCTAACAAAACAATAATTGTATGCTAGGTTATGCGAAAAAATAAATATCATTTATTTTTTTTTACTCTGTTGGTTTGGTTTAATTGTGAAATGGGTATAAAGGAACTAATAGAACCGGAGAGATAAAACTATTTTTTATTGAGTTAGTTTGTATCCAACCGCTTTTCAAGGTCATCTAATAAGAAATAGACAAGCCAATATATTATTGTGACCGGTTAAAGTGTTACATAATGCTGTAAGGTAGCCGGTATGTAATTCTCATACCAGGAAAATAATCCAGCCAAAGAAATCTATATATGGCAGAGTTCCAACTTTTTTTACAAGTTCATCATAGATTTATAAATTACTTATATTAACTGGGGGGGGGGGGGGGGGGGGAACTGGCTTCTCCGATCTGAGGTAAACAGGTTGGTGTTTTGTAAGATTGCGGCTTTATTATGCATTTTAACGCAAAATGTATATCATTACTGGTGCAGCGTGTTTTCCGCTTGCTTTATCTACCCCCACCCCTACTACTTATCTTACTAACACTTTTATAGATTTATTTCATTTGCGACTTATACATGGATTCATGTTTGCTAGTAACATAAAAGTAAACAATTCAATGTTCTTTTCAGGTTTATTTTCGTCTGTTATAATGTGTTTCTTGTAAAAAAAAATGTATTTCTTGTTTGAATTTGTTCATTTACCTTAACGATTTACGCGTAATTTCTTATATAATTTTAAACTACAAATATTATAATTTTAAAGTAAATCTATAAAGTCGGCGACATACTACAGTCTTGTCGAACTCCCTTATTTACCAAGATGGCTTCTGATGTTTCGTATGACTTTGACAAAGATGTGCTTTACAAACTATCTAAATTTCAAAGCATTTGTGGCAATATACATAAACATCTGAAACGGAAAACAAGATAGATACGAGACTTAAGTTTTACGATACAATTGCTGTCCCTACTTTGATGTATGGCAGTGAGTCCTGGATACATACAAAAAAGGTAGACAGCAAAATCCAGGCTGCAGAAATGAGATTCTTACGAAGTGTATATGGATGCAGCCGAAGAGATAGGCTACGAAATGAAGAAATTAGAAAAAAAACACTGAATGCTTTACCGTTGCTAGACAAAATCAAGCAGAACAGGAGCAGATGGTGCAGCCATTTGAATCGCATGCCAGGCGAGAGAATACCAAAAGCCGCCAGAAACTACAAACCTACAATCTAAAAGTACTGTATAAGCTATTTTGAATGGATACCTGCAAAGATACTAAATTCACGGCTTCAGCTGTACCCTGAAAACCCGTTAAAAGTACTAAACGAGTATACTAGATATACGAGGGTAAAAGATCGTATGACGAAAATTCAAAAAATCTGGTGTGAAACACTCACACAACTTTCTCTTACCAATGCAATTAATTAACAATACAACCTAACAATAGTAAAAAACAAAAAACTAACCTCAATAAACATAACCTAATTTTAATCATATATGAAAGACGCAAAATAAAAATTGACCTCAGTTTGGCTTAAAAATACGGAAAATCGCTCTTTCACGCTAAACTAGGCACTGTAAAAAAATGCTTTAGAAAAAAGTTGTAGATCTTTTAATTTACTATAAATTGATTATATACACTTTTGTCGTAAAATGATACTAAGGCTGAAATCTTTAAAAAATAGATTTTTCACACGTTATCGTGAGAAAAAAAAACAGAAAATCGCTAATTACCGCTAAACTAAGCCCCTAAACAATACAACTTAACATTAGTAATAAAACATTAGAAATAATCAAAAAACTAACGTCAATAAACGAATGCGAAACAAATGGATAGGTTCGAATCCCACTCAGGCATGGCATGTTTTCATACGTTACAAAAAATCATTTCATCCTACATTACGTACAGTTCCACCCCAACGTCGTCGCTAATGACCTTTGTAGTTGATGCGACGTTAAATAAATAAAAAAAAAATAAATAAAAATTACTCCACTACGGTGAAAAGAGCCGCCATTTTAAATTATTAAACACTTAGAAAATAAAAGGCCGGTGATTATGCCAAACTCTACCCTTTCCGTCTCCCCTAAAATCATAAACTAACTCCTACCTAAAATTGTGCACGAAATCAAATTTATAGAAAATTGAAAGATCTACAACTTTCATCTAAATCATTTTTCTCTACAGAGCCTAGTTTAGCGTGAAAGAGTGATTTTCCGTATTTTTAAGCCAATCAGGTTGATTTTCATTTTGCGTTTTTCAATAATGATTAAAATAAGGTTAGGTTTATTTGAGGTTAGTTTTTTTTATTTCTAATGTTTTATTACTTAGGTTTTATTGTTCATTATATGCATTGGCAAGTGAAAGTCGTGTGAGTGTTTCACACCAGATTTTTAGTTTATTACATCATGTTAAAATATTTTCATCGACCTAATCTCAGTTCAATTTACTTACTAAAAAAGCAAAAATTATAATAAACATGCTTTACGAAAAATAATATGTATTGGAAAAAAGAATACCCACTACGTACTGTCTTAGTAGACAGAAGTAATGAATTTAGCTAATTAGGCAGCAACCGACAAAAGAATACGTATGCTTTGGTTGCGTTCATTGTCTTTTATTAAACCAGCATCTGTTACAAAATGTAATCGTAAAACCTTTTACTAAGAGAGAAACAAAGATTATTTTAAATTAATTTTGTAACTAAATTAATTTATAACATTGTATATTACAGTAAGCTATTCTTTATTATAACACGAGAATAAATTCATTAAAATTAAATTAAATCTAATTGAATTTTGTTGCTATAAATTTTGTTATTTATAAATTTCAGTGAAAATTTTATTTATTTATTCATACATATTAGTGCTCCTAGAAGCACAGCCCGTGCTTGGAAAAGTACATTACGTAACAGAAAATACAAAATCGATTTATATAATCACAGTTAAGAATAATAACAAAAAAGAGTTGCTTACGCGGTGCACTAACGCACTCTGATATGTGTCGGTTAAATACAACGATAATAATAATAATAATAATAATAATAATAATAATAATAATAATAATAATAATGAAACAAGTAACAAAAATAATAATATGAATTTTAATAAAACAATACGAATAATAATAAAAACTAATAATAATGGGACACAATAGTAATATTTTCTAGAAATAGTTAAGGGATTAAATTGTTTATTGTTAGAAATTGATTGTATTTTTAACAATGATAATGGATTGTCATGAATGAAATGTTTTAAATATGAATTCTCGGAAATCGAATATAGTAGAAACGTTTATTTTTATTCCTTTTGCCACGTTCCAATCAAGCAGAGAAAGTGTTTGAAGGTTATAGCGTTGTACAAAAAAAATGTTTTGAACAAAATGTGTTCATACGTTACAAAAAAATTTATTTACTCCTTCACCATCTACATTAGCAACAATTTGCAAAACATTCGGACGTTAAACCAAAAAATTGTATTTTATGTTAGTTTATTGTTTAGTAGTATGTTAATATGCCACCTGGGTAAAATAACTGTTTAGTAGTATACTAATATACCATCTAGGCAAAAAAAACCAATAAAAGGGATTAATCAAACGTAGGTATTATGTTGTATATTAGTTATAATATCGTCTAGTATGTTGTTAGTGTATCTCCTGGGACCAAATGACATAAAAAAGAGGATTAATCAAACTGAAGTCTTCTATTGTATGTATTGGTAGTTACAACTTTTTCCTGTTTAGAGGAACTTTAGCGAAAAAATTGTCAAAATTATACTGCAGAATGAGATTAAGACATTATAAATCCTCTTTTTATAATAACCAAAGTTTTATGCGTTTTAGAATTGTTTAAAGTTAGAATATCTGTCAATGTTATGTAAGCGTAGTTCGCGCAGAAATGAGAAGTGAGTGGGAGAACACTGCCGGCTGTAGATGGGATGACATACGTTCGATGCATGCGTAGGCATGTGCGTGCGTGAAGTCTCATTCTACTGAAGCTGTCACAGAGAACAGATCGTAGCTGGAACGGTTGACTATTTTGTCTTATTGTCTGTGGTCGGTGGACATTTGTGAAAAGCCCCCAAGGAAACGTCAACCCTTCCACCATGTTGGAGGTCGCCGTAGGCCTAGAACATATAAACCTACGGTACGGAGAAACCAGAAAATTTCACTAAAATATTTATGATACAGTATTGGATACATCAATATATAATACATTATTTACAATATTAGTCATAATTATATTTGCAATGGCACAAAGTCATATTTGCAATGGCACAATGTCATCTCCATCAGACTGTTCACTGTCACTCTCATATCTTCCATCACTGCTACTGTCACTGTCATTTGTAATTATTAGACTTTCTGTCTGCATGTCCATAGCTCTGTCTGTCTCGTAATATTCATTTTCTATTTTTAATACGTGATCGCAACATTTCTTCCAAAAATCCGTACCCAATTCGCTTATTTTCTGTTCAACCATTGCTTTCACGTTACGAATGTCATTTGTAACATTCTCAATAGCAATCTCATTTTTTATTTTCGCCCAAATTAATTCCATGGGATTTAAGTCGGGATGGTAAGGTGGTAGTCTTAGTATTTTATGACCTTCACGTTCCAATAAGCGATCAAAATAATACTCCTCGTGTCGTATCGTGTCGTATTTGTTCATTTTAACTAATTCGTATAGTTCACATTTTAGCATCGCTTCAGAACATGGAATGTTTCTTTCTGTTAGCCATGTCATCAATATTGACTTTCTGCTATTTGAATTTGGTGTAGCAGCCGCTAATTTATTGTGATACGGAGCGTTATCTACCACAAAAATTGAATTTTTTGGAAGATTTCTGAGTAGCTGGTTTTGAATCCATTTCTCATAATTTTCCGCATTCATGTCGTTGTGGTAGTCTCCTGTTTTTTGACCTGCTTTAAAGACTAAAAGAGAATTTTCCACACCTCCTGTTTCACTACCAGCGAGGACTATGATTAGTCTTGATCCCTTTGAAATATTTTTTTTGTAGCCGTTAATTGATTCATCAGTCCATGCCAAATTCATGGTATGCGTTGAATGAATATACGACTCATCTGAAAATATGATTGGCCTATTTTCCGCCCTATACTGTCGAATTTTATTTAAATAGCATACTCTTTTAAAGCGTATATCATGTTTTTCGATCATGATCATCCTCTTATTTTCCGTCTTTTTCCATTTAAATCCCATGGATCTTAAAATTTTTCGCAAAGTTTCATGAGTAAAATTAAATTCCAATTCGCGATATTCTAGTTTCAACACTTTTAAACACTCCTTAATGTTGGGAGTGTGTGATGAGTCTTATGAAAATTAAGAACTATTTTTCGTAGAGCACATTTTTGAAAATCATCTATATTTACTTTTTTAATTTTTCTTGGATTAATTTTACCTGGTGTAAACATTTTTAATGGTGTAAACACACCATTATTTCTCTCTTCATCGTACCTCAACCAAATCCGTCTACTGCGCATACGCTTACATAACTTTGAAGAATAGTACAATTTTTGCAGTACATGATAAATTAACCTTCATTTTGTTAATATAGTTAAATCTAAATTTCGAAAATATGATTTACAGATGAGTGGATTTGAAGCTGGTAAAAATTTTGGATATGGTAAATATTTATGTTCAAAAGACTACTTACAAAGACAGACAGATGACGAAAGAGACGAACAACTACAATACGGGCCTTATCTTTTTAGTGAGGCATACATAAAAAGAGACAGAACAGTTAACGAAAACCATCAATTAAATAAAAAAGTTACCGCAGAAAACATACCTAAAACAAACGTAAATACTATAGAAAACATCTCCACGACCAACATAACTACCACAGAAAACATACCTATAACAATAGTAGACACACCCATAAATAACATAGGTAACACAACCCCGTTAAATAATATTGAATTCCCGACATTTGATTTTGACGAAATAGTACGACAATGTATAGGAGAATACGAACCAGATTTACTATGTTCTAACTTGGCTGACATTACCACAACTTCAGCATATCATGAACCAGAATTACAAAATACTAACGTGGCAGACAATCCCACAACGGTTTTAATAGAAGCAGCCGAACAAAGTACAGCCCGCGATTTATTAGAACAAAGTACAACCCCCATTGCCTGTACCTCAAAGACCCTCGAAGATGACAGTTTAGGGATTGAGGCATATTTTAAAGGAATTTCTAAAACAAGCGTTGAAAAAAAATTAAAAACAAAATGGCGTATAAAAAAACTTGACCAAATCGTAGAGTCTATTAGCCAGTGCGAACGATACAAGATTTGTCAAGAGAGTAAACTCGATATCAAATGCAGATTTTGTAAAAATGAATCCAAAGTATCTTTTCATTGTATTGCTGATTACTTATGCCACCTTTTGCGCACCCACACACTCAGACAGACTTGGATAGATGAATGTAGCTACTATTGTAGAATATGCCATAACCTAGTTGAGAAAACATGTCCACATTTTAAAAACAAACACTGTTTTCTATGTCAAACAAAAAAAACATAGGCAAACATGTATAATTCATTTATTTAAATAGTTAAATTAAATTTTATTTGAATAGTTTAATTTGTGTTTCTTACCACAACCATTTTTTACTTATTTGTGTGGTTTTATCGTTATTTGAGTAGTTTTAGTTATTTTTACAGCTTATTTAATTAATTAGTATTTTTGTTTTAATATATAATTATTTTGTTATTTGTTTTATTACATAGAAAATGGAACAACTGATTAGTTTGGTGTCTTTCATACACAAAATGAATTTATATGTTAAGACAGTATCTAATAAAGGGACAAAAATTTTTGATTATGGGTTCAATTATATAGATATAAAATTTCATTCATTTTTGACAGATGAAAACCAAATTGTGCAACAACTTATAAAATATTCGAATATGACGTATGTTTATAAACATTTAGTTGCCGTTGATCACAATCTAAATAAATCTGTGTTTTTTTTAATACCCATTTGTGAAAAATTCCCAAATCCCATAATTAAAGAGTTTTTCATAAAGGGTCTTGAAGATTCTATAAATAAAAACTGTAAGACCACAGACAACTGTATAATATGCGTATATTGCTTCTTGCAATGCGCTAACAGTATGTATGATTTAGCTAGTTTTAGTTCTCATATATTTGAGGGAAATCATCTACCATATGTGGTAGTGAACGAATTGAATTCGCATTTTTCCACCATCCCTTTTGAGTTGTCATGCAATTTGGTTTCCAAATTGGTATGTAATTTCCCGTTTATAGGGGAAGATGACAAAGATGAATACGACAATTGTATTCTAAAAATTATTAAAAATTGTGAAAAAATTGACAAACTCCCTATTTTGCAAAACAAGGCGGTATCCTCAAAGAATTTTATACTACTGGAAAATCTGACAAAACAGATATTAACTTCAGATGATGAACCACAACCACCTAATCCTTGTACCAGTGGTGTCAGTATAAAAGATTATTTGGATAATTTATACAAGGATTAATTTCGCTTTGATTCCAGGAAAATAATAAATATATTAAAAATATAGAAGTGTATTTGGGCAAAAAGAAGTTGGATTTAAAATATTTTTCATTCGGAAAAAACCAAGGATATGTTACTTATTTAGGCCCTAATATAAATAAATTTTCCAATTTCAAAATTAGAATCCATTTCAAAAACCAATATTTGGAACTAGATGTCAAATATGTTGTGGCGATTCTACAATAGATATAGTGGACATAAATTATTTTACGTTTTATGGGTTTAATTTAAAAAAAAATAAAACAATAGAAAGGTTAAACATGAGAAAATGTCAAAAAACTTTCTACAAAATTTAAAAACGATATTACATTCAATATTAAGGTTTATGATGTTCAACATTTTCATAAAACGAAAATAGAATATCAGCCTCAATCCTTCCGGGCTATTACCCCAATAAATAAGACCACGAAACTGGTCGATACAAAATATACATCTGTCAAAATTGCCAAGTTTAGTCGGCTCTTGTATGCATTTGATATCGTGTTCGAATACACTGCTACTATGGACTACAAAATATAATATGGACTACAAAATCTATTGTACCCAGCCAAATTATTCAAGAAGATGTATAAGAATTCTCAAGTGAGTATTTAAGCCTATAGTACTAACAATTTTAATACTTAATCTGAAGTATAACATTAGGCCACTAATTTCACCCACTTTTATACTGATTTTAATACAAATAATAATACTTATAACACACTTATACAAATAAAAATTCGGATCCATATCTAATTTATCAAATTAACATTAAATTTATATTACGCTACAGCTAAAGTGGGTCTTTACCAAAGTTACACATACAAAAAGCTGCAAGCTGGTGCAAATTCAAGATCATCGCAAATTTCAGCGCAACAAAGAGTCACTGATTTCCTCTAGGCAAAAGGATTGAGTGCAGATGTAATATCCATACCATCCCATTGGAGTCTGTACCCTTACTCCAACGACACTCCCAATTTGAGATATTTGGAATTTTTAGACCAGGTGCTTAAATTGTAGTGGAGTGGTATGCATTGAATTACTCATTTTTTTAAAAATTATACTGGAAAGAATTTATTTAAAACCTTTTGCTTCCAAGTAAAAGTTTTTTTTTTGTTAAACAGGAGAGCCGATTAATGCTTCTTAACAATCGTAAATTAAAACGCAAGAAATGGAATATTACAAGACGAATGATTCTCCAGATTGTTCGAGATTAATGATAAAATTCAAGAGATGAAACCTTAAATGGAATATTACAAGAAGAATGATTCTCCAGATTGTTCGAGATTAATGATAAAAATTCAAGAAATGAAACCTTACAACAACAATATTAAAATGAAGAAAGAGTTGGTGTATCGACTGTCCACAATAAATTCAAATTCTAAATTGATTTTTGTAAGTAATATTTGATCATTTTTATGTAAATAAAAATTTTATATATACCTAGTTTATCAATTATTAAACTCTTACAGTTCAGCCGTTTCTATATATGAGGTGTTCACAACCAGGATAAACCAAATCCACATAAAAATGGTTTTGTTTCTTAACAGGTTGGCTCCCATGAGGGTCATTTTTGTCCCTCAATGGATGTTGCATATGAACTTCTGAGAGACTTATCCGTACCACCCGTCTGCATTAGCAGTAATTGCAAAACAGTCGGACGTTAAAAAAAAAAAAAAAAAAAAAAAAAAAAAAAAAAAAAAAAAAAAAATATCCGTACCACATGCATTGCCTTGACACTTCTGCCCCTCAAGAGTTCAGATAACAAAATTATTTATATTTTTTTGATAATAAACTCTTGAGAGACTTATGTGTACCTCAACCTGAAAACCTAGAAGTGTGATAGAATGATTCGGTTGCACACGAAGAACTTAATTATTCAAAGTTATTATTATTTTATTCAAAAAGTAATTAATAAAAACATCAAAATTAAAATAATTATGAAAAATAATACCAACATTATTCATCGTCACTATATATATATTGTTTTTAATAATATTATAATTATCAGTAATAGAATAATAACCAGATCAACAACAAACACTAAACACGAGCAAATAAAACTATCCAATTATTTATAACCACATTTACTAGTTGTCCAAAAATATTACAATTTTTTTTTATCAAATCTTCATTATTATTATTATCGTCATCAAATCTAAAGATTATTTTATTATTATCTTAAAAAAAACTCACCACCAACAACAATCTGTATTCATAAATAAAACTACACCTATACCCATTCTTATTTATAAGTATATATTAAAATAAGAAAAGAATAATTAAATAAAAACATAAAAATATTATTAGCAAATCTAAAGGTTATTTTTTTAATATTATCATCTTGAAAACTCACCAACAACAATCTTTATCCACATAAATTAATCTTTTGATAATGTTTTTGTAAGATATAGTTTAGTAAAAAAATGTTTCCTGTGTTTTGAAATTATCAATTGTATCATTAAAAAATAATAAGTGTAAAAAAATGTTGGTGTGAAACTTTCACTACAAGCTAAATATGTATTTACAAATGCGAAATATTGGTTTTTTTAAATAGAAACATTTAAAATATGATTTTATAACTACAAAAAAAAGTTAGATTAAGTTTGAACACTCTTTTGACTAATGAATAACTACCAGATGTTATATTATTCTGTGTGGGACGGATTGGATTCGTATTGAGTTTTTTTTGCTGGCCAGCCAATTCTTTTTATTATTCTGTTCAGTTTTGTTATTTACCCTTAACTGCAATGAGTCGATTGGTTTTTTAAATTTTTTTATTAATTCCTTTTAAAAAAAATAAAATGTAAAATTATAATATGATTCAAACCAGTATGATATTCCTTTAAAAAAATAAAATATAAAATTTAAATGTAGTTCAAACCAATACAATAAAATTTAACCATACTTTTGAAAAAAAACGAAGGCCTATAAATATATTCTAAAATTTATGTGTGATTTTTTTTTCTATTTGGGTAGACTCTTTGTGTCACTACAGTAATGAATAAGTACCCGGTGTTGTACTATTCTGTGTGGGACGGATTGGATTCGTATTGAGTTTTTTTTGCGGGTATTTGTAATGGTCCGTAGAATATATTTTGGTTAAATTTGTTAATTATTATTTACTTTGTTTCAATTAATTTTATTTTGTGATAGTTTACCATACACCAATTCACAGTTATAATTGTTAATAATTTTTTTACTAGACTGCAATGTATATATATTTATAATATATATTTTTAAAAAAAAAGGATATGGTTAATTTCAGTTAATTGATGTGATAATCAATTCATTTAGTATTTTTTTGTCTAAGAAAATTAAAATTTATTTGTTTTACTCACCAATAACAATCTTTGTACACATAAAAAAATCTTATGATAAGATTTTATGAGATAAAGGTTAGTAAAAAAAAATTACTGTGTTGAATATATATCATATACGCCTACTTATTTTTCCACGTCGACTTAAACGCATTATATATTTTTGAGTGTCATCATATGTTACAAACACCCTATTTGAGAAGTTATATTTTTTCGATTCAAATGATCAATCACTTTTTTTTGTAAAACTTCATAAACGCTTAGCTCCTCTATCCAATAACATTCATCATATTTTTGTTTAATAATACAATATAATTTACATTCACTTGCTTTGAACATAGGATTTTGTGCATAATATAGCACCGTATCAGGATCGTAGTAGCGAGGCATTCTTTTATTCAATAAAGTATTGAATATCGTACACCACGACATAACTTGTAACGAATAACAATTGTATAATCCTCCATGCTGTATCATCGACAATAATTATTTACTGATCTCCAACCATCCCCTTTATATATAGAGATAACACTCTCAACCCCATATCACAAACACAATTCTCTCTCTCTATTCTCTTCCCAAATTAGAGTTTATATAAATAAAACATATACCCATCATCATTAGCATCGTCACCAACTATATATATTAGAATAAGAAGAAGAAAAGAGCCAGAAAGTTAAAAAAAAATCCAAATATAAATAACTAAATAACCCAAATCACTATACAAATAAAACAACCCAATTAAACAACAAACCAAATCAAAAAAAAATCCAAATGCAAATAAATAAACACACACCAATAAAAAAAACTGACTATCTGACTAACAACTTAAGCGTAACTGTGGATGGACCACCACTACCACCAAAAAAAAAAAAAAAAAAAAAAAACCAATACCACCAACTCCTCCTCTATCCATAAACTGTATTGAATAAGAAGAATTGATCGGTTCACCAACACCGGCAACATCACCAACACCACCAACATTATTCATCGGCACTATATATATATATATATATATATATATATATATATATTTATAATATATATATATATATATATATTTATATATATATATTTATAATATTATATTTATCAGTAGTAGAACAAAAACCAGACCAACAACAACAAACACTAAACACGAGCAAATATAACTATCCAAATATTTATAACCACATTTACTAGTCGTCCAAAAAAGTGTAATTTATTTTTTATCAAATCTTCATTATTATTATTATTGTCGTCAAATCTAAAGATTATTTTATTATTATCTTAAAAGAAACTCAACAACAACAACAACAATCTATACCCATAAATAAAACTACAACTATACCCATTCTTATCTACATATAGGTGTAAATATATATATATATATAGATATTACAATACGAAATAAAAATAATTAAATAAGAACATAAGAAAATATTATTATGAATTTTTTTTATTATCATCATCTTGAAAACTCACCAACAACAATCTTTATACACATAAATAAATCTTTTGATAAGGTTTTATGAGATATAGCTTAGTAAAAAAAGATTCCTGTGTTGAAAAAAAAAACAATATATATATAGATATATGTCAAACCCCTATTAATTAATTTTTTTTTCTACGTCGACTTAAACGTTCTATATATATATATATATATATATATATATATATATATATATATATATATTTATGACCGTCATCGTATGTTACAAACACTCTATTTGAGAAAACATTCCGTTTTCTGACCATACAATCTGACTACCCTACCATACAATCTGACTACCTGACTGAAAAAAAAACCTGACTATCTGACCAAAAAAAATCTGACCATCTGACCACACAATCTGACTACCTGACCCTAAAAAAATCTGACTACCTGACTACACAATCTGACTGTCTCACTATACAATCTGACTACCTGACTTAAAAAAAATATGACTACCTGACTATACAATCTCACTATCTCACCACACAATATGACTATCTAACCATAAAATCTGACTACCTGACTATATATATATATATATATATATATATATATAAACTGACTACCTGACCAAAAAAAAGTCTCTGCCGGCCGCATTGGCGCAGTTGGTAACGTGCTCGCCTCTCATCATGCGGTCTTGGGTTCGAATCCCATTCAGGCACGGCATCTTTTCATACGTTACAAAAAAATCATTTCATCCTTCACCGTCTGCATTAGCAGTAATTGCAGAACAGTCGGACGTTGAAAAAAAAAAAAAAAAAAAAAACAAAAAAGTCTGACTGTCTGACCATACAATCCCACTACCTGACCATACAATCCCACTACCTGACCATAAAATCTGACTATCTGACCATAAAAAAAACTGACTACCTGACTATATATAATCTGACTACCTGACAAAAACAATCTGAATCTGACCATACAATCTGACTACCTGACCATAAAATCTGATTGTCTCACTATACAATCTCACTACCTGACAAAAAAAAAACAATCTGACTACCTGACCACACACAATCTGACTATCTGACTATACAATATAACTACCTGACAAAAAAAATCAGACAAACTGACCACACACACACAACCTCACTAATTGACCATAAACCTGACTACCTGACTATATATATATATATATATAAATAAATCTGACTACCTTACTATACAAACTAACTCTCACTAACTAACTATACAATCTCACTACCTAAAAAACAACAAATCTAAAACTAAACAAACAAACCACAATCTACAACAACAACAACAACAACAACAACATCCAAATCATCAAACCAATATAACCAAAAAAAAAAAACCTTTAATTCCAAAATCCAATAGACTATTTCAAATCCGGCCACTCAAGATATTTATTAAGACTTTGTTTATAAATATTTAAAAACCTTTAAAATTGTTAAAATTGTTAAAATGTTTTTTAAAATTCTTAAAATGTTTTAAAAATCTCTTGAAAGTTTTTCTGCACCAACTCTTCTAAAACTGTGTTCCTTTTTTCTTTTGACAATATTATCTTCCAATTATAAAAATGTTTTGATACTTAAAAAAGGTAAATCCACTTCTAACTCTTTAAAAGTTTTAAAACGGAATCAATTTCTAACAATCCTTTTTTTGTGTATAAAAAAGGAATGTTCTTTTTATTTTCTTTAAATTATTTTATGTTCTTATTTTTTTTTTGTTTTATTTTTTCACAACTGACGGTAGGAAATCATCTGTTGTATGTATGTTAATGTTTACGTTACGTGTGAAAGTATTCAGTTTGTCCTGTGAATTGTTTTTGTGTATAAATGCTTCTTATATTACAATCTTCCCCCCCCTGTGGTAAATGTAAAAGCAAAAGGGTAAGGGGTGGGTGCTTAAACAGTAAAAATAACAGTGGGTGCTTAAACAGAAAAGGTGAGCAGATAGCAAATGTCGGCCTGAGGTGGTATGTTACTTTCATCCGGGGCCCCTTTCAATAATACATTCATACAGCATGCAAACAGCATTTTTTTTTTTTTTTTTTTTTGTTACAGTCATCTCAAGCTCGAGTATCGCGACATACATCACCTAAAAAGTATTATTTGTAGCAAATTATGTAACCTTTTTAAGGTTAGAAATGTGTTCTTTAGTGATTTCTCCTCCAATAGTCTTACGGAGTAAGGCTGTAACTGGTGTAGAGAAACCTATGATATAAAATGGTTCCGACCAACGGTATGCCATTTTTGCACAAATATTTTTCCGTTTCGAACTTACGGGATGAGTTTTAAGTAAAACTTTATCTCCCACCGAAAACGGATTGGGATGGCGCGTAGCATTATATCGACGTGCCATATCATGATGAGATTTAATTAGTTTTCTTCTAATGTCACACATCATGTTACTTGAACGGACAGGATTTCTATGAAGGATATCTTGGATATTCCATGCTCTATCCAACGGTGTTTGAGCTGGAAAAGTATGCAATATATCAAATGGACATTCCCCATGCGCGTTATGTTGAGCCATATTGAAGGCTAATTGAAACCAAAATAGAGATTTATCCCAGGTTGTTTGAGTAGTTGCGTGGTACGCTATAAGAATAGACCGAAGATTTCTATTTAATCGTTCGGCGTGAGATGGTTGTGGATGGTAAGGGGAGAGAGTGGTTCGTTTTATACCTAGATTGAAACAAAAGTTTTTAAAAATTATTGAATTAAAATTTTTGGCGTTATCTGTGACGATTAACCTCGGGATGGAGTAATTTTGAAAAATACGTTTTAATTCCTCTATAATGGAGGATGTATTAGTGTTTTTTAATGGAGCTAACCATGTAAATTTTGAAAAACTGTCTACCACCACTAGAATATATTTGTACCCTTGGTTGGTTTTTGGTAGACTACCCACTGTATCAATAAATAATGTATCAAATGGTGTTGTCGGAACTCTAGAACTGAGATTTCCCCATTTATAATTCATTCCAGGTTTGCTGCGTTGGCAGGTTGTACAAGCATTCACTTTTAAAGGAATTTCTTGATATACAGCCGGCCAATAAAAATACCGTGTAATTTTGTGTATAGTTTTAGCGACACCTAAATGTCCACAGATTTCCGAATGATGAAAATATTTAAATACTAAATCTTTTAAGGAATTGGGGAGAACGATTTTGGTCGGATTATTGTTTTTATCTTTTAGACATAGGACTCCTTTGGATAAACAAAATTTATTATCTATTTGTTGTTTTCGTTGAAGGATAAAGGTATCCTGTTCTTGATGTTGTCTTATGGCTGTAAAAGATAGGGGGAACTGCGATAATAAAGTATTAATATAAGATATATCTTTTGAGATATCTTCATTATTTAAATCGTACATCCTCGATAATGCGTCAGCCACATTATTATCCGAACCACGGATGTGATTAATTTTAAATTTAAAAACAGATAACCGAAGTAAACATCTAGCCAATCTACCCAACTGTTTTGGTCTGGAAAGAAGCCAGGCTAAGGCTTGATTATCGGTTTCTAAAAGAAATTCACGATGTGCTAGATAGGTCCTGAAATGATCTGTTGCAAAAACGACCGCAAGACATTCGCGTTCATATGCAGAAAATTTCCTTTCTGCTTCTGTCAATGTCTTGGAAGCATATGCTATGGGTCGTCTAGACTCTTCGTGGTCTTGTAGTAAGACAGCTCCTAGACCTGTATCTGACGCATCTGTTTGTAAAATAAATTGTTTAGAAAAATCGGGTATGGATAATACCCGGGGGATTAGCAATTGCTTGTTTAAGATCTTCAAACGCGTTTCTTTGTGAGTCTCCCCAGACAAACTGAGTATTTTTACGACGCAATTTATTCAGGGGTTCGATTCTATCAGCATAATTTTTGATAAATTTAGAAAAATAATTAATCATACCACAGTATCGATGTACTTGTTTCACTGACGTGGGTTCCGGGTACTCCAATATTTTTTGTGTCCTAGTTGAGTCTATAGAGACCCCTTTGTACGATAATGTGTGTCCAAGAAACGGTATTTCATTTACGGCAAATGTTACCTTATCAGGATTAACTGTAATGCCAGCTTTCCGTAGAATTGACAATACTATTTTAATGTGTTTCAAATGCTCTGGAAAACTTTTGGAATATATTAATATATCATCCATGTAATTAAATACAAATTTATATTTAATGTTTTTGAATATTGTATTCATAAGACGTGTTAAAACTTGTGCGCCAGTCGACAAACCGAAAGGTATACTCTCATACTCATATAGTCCATCCGGGGTACAGAACGCGGTGATTTGACGAAATTTTTCTGTCAATGGTATTTGATGGTACGCTTGTGCTAAATCTAATGTACTGAACCATCGTGCATTGGAGAACCATTGAAAAACATGATTTATATTCGGTAAAGGTTGGGCCTCTGAGTCAATTATTAAGTTGACTGAGCGATAGTCTACGACTAAACGACTCGTGCCATTCGGTTTTGGAATCAAAAACGCTGGAGATGAATAAGGCGAAACACTTTCTCTAATTACTTTATCTTTTAATAATTTATCAATTTGTTGTTTCATTTGAAGTGTTTTTATTGGATTTAAGGGATAGGGTCTAGATTTTATAATTTCACTATTTTTAAGTTTAATGTCATATGTTAATAC
This sequence comes from Catonia carolina, assembly GCA_035578175.1. Lineage (NCBI taxonomy): Eukaryota > Metazoa > Arthropoda > Insecta > Hemiptera > Achilidae > Catonia > Catonia carolina. The sequence goes on along the minus strand of JAQMRL010000008.1, from coordinate 776,810 downwards.
ATGGGTACAGCCTAATTTAGTAGTGAGTACATCAGGAAATTCCTTACATAAATTATTAATTTTATTTTTAATATACTCAGATTGTTCTACATTATTAATCTGATCTGGGTGTAAATTAATTAGATGAAATTTTTGACTTTTCAACCATTCAAAAGTTATTACAGACCTTGTGGCGTTAAATATCGCACGTGTTTTTTGTAGGAAATGCATTCCAAGTATTATTTCGTGCTGTATTTTTGTTAATACCTTAAAATTTATTTTCCATGATATATTTTGTAGATTAATTTTAATCCAGACCTGTTTATTAATTTCTAGAGGGAACCTATCAGCTGTAAGACAAATTGCATTAATATTTTCCTCTTTTATAATTGCCTTTTTAGTCTTAAAAAGTTTATACATTTTTTGATTGATAATGTTGTGTGTTGAACCAGAATCCATAAGGGCATTAAATATATCATTTTTGATTTTTATTGGTAAGGCTTTCAAAGTATAATTACTGTTTAACCCTTGTTCTCTTATCTTTAAATGTTTACTTGTGTTATGTTTACAAATACGTACCATATGACTATGTTGTGCGTATTTGTATTCATTCAGTTTTTTGGAACATGGTTATTTCCTTTTTGCTGCAAAAGTTTACAATTTCTTTTAATATGACCTAATTTATGACAATAAAAACACTTCAAAGTTGTTGCTGACATTTGTGATCTTATTTGTTTGCATGCTGTATCTTTTAATGTGTTTTGTTTACTTTGATTAGGTACTGTGTTATTTACAGTGTTTATGACGCCTGTATTATTCATTTTTGATAAACCAATATCATTAAGAGTTCTAGCATAAACTCTTTCATAGACGAAATCCCATTCATTGGGTTCGAATCCCATTCAGGCATGGCATTTTTTCATACGTTACAAAATATCATTTCACCCTTCACCGTCTGCATTAGCAGTAATTGCAAAACAGTCGGACGTTAAACCAAAAAAAAAAAAAAAAAATCTTTCATAGACATAGGCATCTAATTTATTAAAATCTTGTAAATTATTGGGTCTGCCGATTATACCTATGTGTGTGGCATATATTTCATTTAAACCCGTTAAAATTATATTAATTAACTCACCTTCTGTTAAATCTAACCTCAATACATCATGATTCTCTAAAATTTCTTTCATGTATTCTGCAAGAGTTTCCGATTGTGACTGATTTCTGTATAACAATTTTAATTTTAATATTTCTTTCATTTTCGGTGTAATTAATTTATTTACTAAATTTTGATGAAATTGATCAAAATTATGATTATTCCTAATGGAACTCTCAAAAATTTGTTTTGTAAAACCAGTCATAAACGGAGTTAACAAAACTAAAGGTAAATTAACTGCATAACGTTTTTGTATTTGTTTTATAATTTTAATATTTTTTACCAATGTATCAATATCCCTTCCATCAGTAATAGTTAATTGTTTTAACTCTTGTTCAATTGGATTTGCAATTTTTGTCCAATTGAAATTTAATTCATGTTGGAAACATAAAGGATTGTTATTACCTGGTGCAACTGGTATACCCACACCAGGGATTTCATTTCGGAGAACGGGGTTTAATATTTCTGGATGAGGTGCAAGATTAATTTGGTCACAATTTGGGATTTCTTGCCTTTGATCAGGCAAGACATTATTCTCCAAACGTGCCCTTTCAAAATTTAAATTTTGTTCATGATTAGGTCTAACTTCCAAATTATGCCATTCATTTGCTTTCCAAACCTCAAACCTTTCCTTTAAATTCTGAAAACCGACTACTTTATCTGGTTTGTTTGGCAATATAAATGTCAGTATTATGTTAAGCCTATCATCAAAAATTTTTGCATTATATGTTTCTAGTTCCGTTAAGTTTTCAACATTTCGTAACCTTGCAAAATAATTTTGACAGTCCGTCAGTTGTTTTTCAAAATAAAACCTATGTAATGTATTCAGGTCAATTTGTCTCCCGTTCTCTAAAAGTTTTTGTAGTCTTTGTCGTTTTTGTCTTATGTTTCCTATTGTCGTACTTCTACGTATCCTGAGTTGAAAGTTAATGTTTGTGTCGTCTAATTTATGACTTTCAAGAAGATGTTCCACCTGCCCCTCCATCTTTACGTTCGTTTCGTTTGTTTATTATGATAAATTATGTGTGTGAAACAGATGACTTACCAGTCAGAGTCCGTATACCTGATCAGATGTGAAAATTTTTTGTTTGAATTTTAGAAAAATGGGTGCGTTCTTTTTTAATTTTTCTTCTTATCTTCTTTTGACGTTCGATTTCTTTTATTCAATTCGTTTGTTTGATGAAATTTTTGTTATCTTGTCGTTTGATTTGTTGTTTAAATTTCTTTCCAAAATATGGTATTGTTAATTTTATTCCTTGTAACACTTTTATATCGGATCTTGAATATTATCCTGGTCACGGCACCATTTTTGTCCCAGAAATTCCAAAATCCAATAGACTATTTCAAATCCGGCCACTCAAGATATTTATTAAGACTTTGTTTATAAATATTTAAAAACCTTTAAAATTGTTAAAATTGTTAAAATGTTTTTTAAAATTCTTAAAATGTTTTAAAAATCTCTTGAAAGTTTTTCTGCACCAACTCTTCTAAAACTGTGTTCCTTTTTTCTTTTGACAATATTATCTTCCAATTATAAAAATGTTTTGATACTTAAAAAAGGTAAATCCACTTCTAACTATTTAAAAGTTTTAAAACGGAATCAATTTCTAACAATCCTTTTTTTTTGTATATAAAAAAGGAATGTTCTTTTTATTTTCTTTAAATTATTTTATGTTCTTATTTTTTTTTGTTTTATTTTTTCACAACTGACGGTAGGAAATCATCTGTTGTATGTATGTTTATGTTACGTTTATGTTTATGTTTACGTTACGTGTGAAAGTATTCAGTTTGTACTGTGAATTGTTTTTGTGTAAAAATGCTTCTTATATTACATATATGTATATATATATATATATATATATAAATCTGACTACCTTACTATACAAACTAACTCTCTCACTAACTAACTATACAATCTCACTACCTAAAAAACAACAAATCTAAAACTAAACAAACAAACCACAATCTACAACAACAACAACAACATCCAAATCATCAAACCAATATAACCAAAAAAAAAAAACCAAACACAAATAACTACAACCACCTCAATCTAAATCCAACCACCAATCTAACCAGAGGAAAAAAACTAAAACAAAACAAATCCAAAACTATTTAAGACACATACACACACACACACACACACATCCCTCCAACCACAAATAAAAAAAAACACCTCCAACCAACCACAAATACAGATAACTAAACACATCACAATCACAATCTCACCACAGAAAACTAAAATAAAACAAATCCAAAACCATTTTACCCAACACATTTCCAACCACAAATACAAACAGGTAAACCCATCACAATCACAATCTCACAACAGAAAACTAAAATAAAACAAATCCAAAACTATTATCTATTGACAGTACTACGTACGTTTTGATAGTACTACGTACTACGTAGTACTACAACAAACACTAAACACGAGCAAATAAAACTATCCAAATATTTATAACCACATGTACTAGTTGTCCAAAAAAAATTACAATTTTTTTTTATCAAATCTTCATTATTATTATTATTATCGTCATCAAATCTAAAGATTATTTTATTATTATCTTAAAAACAATTTACCACCAACAACAATCTGTATTCATAAATAAAACTACACCTATACCCATTCTTATTTATAAGTATATATTAAAATAAGAAGAAAAATAATTAAATAAAAACATAAAAATATTATTAGCAAATCTAAAGGTTATTTTTTTAATATTATCATCTTGAAAACTCACCAACAACAATCTTTATCCACATAAATAAATCTTTTGATAATGTTTTTGTAAGATATAGTTTAGTAAAAAAATGTTTCCTGTGTTTTGAAATTATCAATTGTATCATTAAAAAATAATAAGTGTAAAAAAATGTTGGTGTGAAACTTTCACTACAAGCTAAATATGTATTTACAAATGCGAAATTGGTTTTTTTAAATAGAAACATTTAAAATATGATTTTATAACTACAAAAAAAAGTTAGATTAAGTTTGAACACTCTTTTGACTAATGAATAACTACCAGATGTTATATTATTCTGTGTGGGACGGATTGGATTCGTATTGAGTTTTTTTTGCTGGCCAGCCAATTCTTTTTATTATTCTGTTCAGTTTTGTTATTTACCCTTAACTGCAATGAGTCGATTGGTTTTTTTTAATTTTTTTTATTAATTCCTTTTAAAAAAAATAAAATGTAAAATTATAATATGATTCAAACCAGTATGATATTCCTTTAAAGAAATAAAATATAAAATTTAAATATAGTTTAAACCAATACAATAAAATTTAACCATACTTTTGAAAAAAAAACGAAGGCCTATAAATATATTCTAAAATTTATATGTGATTTTTACTTTTTGATTACTGTTTTGAATATATAAAAACGATTAAGTCTTTTTCTACGTCGAATTAAACGCATTAAATATTTACAAGCATCATCATGTCTTAGAAACACCCTATTTGTGTAGTTATATATTTTTCGTTTCAAATGATAAATCACTTTTTTTTGTAAAACATTATAAACGCTTAACAACCTTATCCAATACCATTCATCATGGTTTTGTTTAGGAATAATACAATATAATTTACATTGACTTGCTTTGAACATACGATTTTGTGCATAAAATAGCACCGTATCAAGATCGTAGTAGCGAGGCATTATTTTATTCAATAAAGTATTAAATATCGTACACCACGACATTCGTTGTAACGAATCACAAATGTACAATTCCTTCATGTAATTATTCATGCACATCCTTCGTCGACAATAACTATTTACTGATCTCCAACCACCCCCTTTATATATATATATATATATATATATATATAGAGACAACAATCTCAACCCGATATCACAAACAAACACAATTCTCTCTTTACCCTCTTCCCAAATTAGAGTTTATATAAATAAAACATATACCATCATCATCGTCACCAACTATATATATATTAGAATAAGAAGAAGAAAAGAGCCAGAAAGTTAAAAAAAAACCCAAATACAAATAACTAAACACCCCAAACCACTATACAAACAAAACAACCAATTAAACAACAAAAAAAAACCCAAACAATCAAATAAACCCAAACAACAACAACAACAACCCCACACCAACATCTACACCACTAAAACAATCTAACCATAACACCAAACACAAATACCTACACCCACCACAATCTAACCAACAAACTGACCAGAGAAAACTAAAACAAGACAAATCCAAAACCATTTTGGACAGAACACCCCTATTATCTCCTACTTTCACTTAAAATAGATAATGTTAGGGTTCCGATGCGAGGGCTCCCTTGGATTTTAAGACAATGAAAAATTACCCACGACGTATAATTATTGAATTTAATGAAATAGCAAATAAAACGATTGTTTCCGAAGGACCAGATTGCGTTGATAAGATAGCTGGCAATCACAGCTAAACGATTGATTGATTGTAACTGGCAATTTAAGGCAATTAAGAACAACTTACAGAATGAACAATAGAATGAATTAAGGAACATGAAATCACAAGAATTGCACCAATAAGTAACATAAAACACAACAAAATTCAGCACTTACCTTTGATTAAGCCTTGAAGAGTTTCGCAATGTTATTCACGCGTGGTCGGTAGGTTGAAAAGTCACTAAACATAATTTGCAAATTATAGTTATAAATTCACAATACACAAATGAAATACGCACAATAAGAGTTCTCATATGGAGATCGAAACGAAAGCATGCCCACGACAGACATACTTCACAAAGAAAAGGTCATAACACGCCATTATTGACCAGAACGATATAGCGCCGAACTTGTTGCGTTGCCTGTTGACTTAGAAGTGCGGAGATTGGGAAAGAAGGAAGTAAAGAACGGTAGTAGGGGCAGGAAGAATGACGTATGTATGAGGTCATAGGAACTATTTTATTTGGGAAATTTGAAATACGAGGTAGCGGGAATCTGAGTACGCTATTGCCAGTATAAGTTGCCTTAACAGATAATAAACAATAAATAACTTACAATCACTTTTATAGATTACACAGACATACAAAACATAGAAATTGAATTCACATTAACTTTACAATACACTAACAAAAAGATTTTACACAATACGCACACAACAAAGAGACGGTATAACAATCGTTGCTCGGATGCGTAACCTGTAGACGCACCGCGATAATCGCACGGCAAAGATCACACGAATATTGGCTGGACCGCGCTCGGGGGTCTCCTTTTATAATCATTCACAAAGATCGTTCCAGAACAAAGTAGAGAAATCTACTCAAGTACAAAAATAACTCTTAATGAGTGCTTGCTAGAAAAATCCGTTGTAAATAGGTCAACAAAAGGTCTTTTGTAAATAGAAAACGTAAACAACCTGCCCTCCCTCCCCCCTCATAATAGCTGTACACAATATGATAGTTATTACAACCCTTATGAATAGACACACTTTTATGGTTACAACTGTCATTTACAAAACTACATGTCATTTACAATCGCTAAAAACATGTTTTTTGGGTTCAGGGGGTCTAAAAACGTATAGATCCGGTGAAAACTCGATTTCGAAAAATCGACATGAAAACAATACTTTTCTTCCTATATATTCATATAGGCAAGAGAAAGTAAAAATGAGTACACGCTGATTAAAAAATAACTACAAAATACTTTTATATAAGTATTTTTATAAATGAAATTGTTAGGTCTACATCTTATCATGACTGATGTTTTAAGTACTTTAAGTAGTTGTAATTTAAAATATAGTTAACTTAATAGGAATACGACATCCATAAAGTGGTGGACTGTAGGGTGCACCCTGTAGTAGCTGGTTTTGGTTTGTTGACAGAAGGAGCGAACTTAAAACGGCTGAACTTTAGTTGTAGTAGTGTGTGTAGTGAAATGAATGATTTCTTGAAGTGACTCTTTTGTGAGATTGACACCTGCTCTATTAGTGTTGATTCATTGAAGGTTATGGCATCGGTTGCCATGGTCACCAAACATTTGTTGACTTTGTTACGCCAATAGCTTGCAAATGTCTCTTCTCGGTTTACTCAATTCGACACTTCTCTTTCTGTTGGCGTTATTCCTCAACTTTGGTTTGTATTCTTTATCAATTAACTTCTTATCTATTGTTGTATTTTTATCAGACTATACTTTCATTAGGTGGGAACCTTTTAGGCACTGCGACTGCCTCTCACAATCATTATGGAAAACGCATAAAAGAAATCTGGTTTGAAATACTCACACAACTTCTCTTGCCAATGCAAATAATTAACAATAAACCTAACATTAGTAATAAAACATAAGAAATAAACAATAAACTAACCTCAATAAACATGACCTTATTTTAATCATGAGTGAAAGACGCAAAATGAAAATCGACCTCACTTTGGCTTAGAAATACAGAAAATCACTCTATCACGCTAAAATAGGCTCTGTAGAGGAAAATATTTTTAATAAAAGTTGTAGATCTTTTAATTTTCTATAAATTTGATTATAAACACTTTTGTTGTAAAATGCATTCTAAGGCCGAAATCTTAAAAAAATAGACTTTTCACACGTTTTCGTGAGAAAAAAACAGAAAATTGCTAATTACCGCTAAACTAAGCGTTATACAAAAAAATGTTTGAAATAAAAGTTGTAGAATTTTACATTCTCTACAACTTTCATTATATAATGTTTTGCGCTAATATGCATATTAAAGCCGCAATCTTAAAAAGAAAATGTTTTTACGTAAAAATAGCCTCACCCAGAATTTCAGCTAACGTGGCGCCTATCCTATCTTGTAGAGAATAAAAAGTTTAGTAAATGAGGCGATTTTTAAAAAAATCGTAGGACCAGTTTTTGAGAAAATCGCAAAAAGGTGAAAAATTACACGAATAAACTACTACTTCCGGTTGACCGATTTTGATGAAAATGTTCGTGTCGGGTCCGGTAGTGGTATGTAACTTAAGTTTAAAGTTTGTACGATGTTCCGTTCTTGAGATATTCTGCACACACACACACACACGCACGCACGCACGCACACACGCACACACACACACACACACACACACACACACACACACACACACACACACACACACACACACACACACACACACACACACACAGACCAATCGCTAAAAACATGTTTTTGTGGGTTGAGTGTGTCTGTTTAGGTGTATATTCGGGTGAAGAGTGTATTTGTTAAAATCGACATGAAAATGATACTTTCCTTCCTATATATTCATATAGGCAAGAGAAAGTAAAAAATTAAATTTCCACAAGTGTTGCTAGATAGATCGTTATCTTCATCTTAGCATTTTTATTCTGATCATCTAAGTTATTTGCAATAAGATTACTGCTAACATCAGCTAACTCTGGTTTAAATTTCTTTTTACTTTCTCTTGCCTACATGAATATATCATGCCCAAAACGGGCAGGTGGAGTGTTATTTTAATTGCACTCTATCTGTTTGGTCCAGGGCTAAAAAAAGTAGTTCTGTTTCTTATCACATAGTTAGCCACTTATATGACTAAACTATTTAAGAACAGAAGAGGTAGAGGTGTAAAAGACACTAGTCAGAGTTATCTCCTCTGAGAGTAATGAATTTCACTATGCAGCCAGACCCTGTGGTGAATGAAGTGAAGGTGTCATTTGCAGGGTGGAAAGTGAGTGCTTTTCGGAGGGCCTGGCATGCTGATAAGCATACTCTTTCAACTCAGTGAGGAAGGCAATGGTAAACCACCTTACTCCTCGTTTTTACTTAGTAAAACCTCTAGAGGTTCAAGCCAGCCTTTCGGCGGTTGACCTAAACAACAACACATGAATATGTAGAAAGGAAAGTATTGTTTTCATGTCCATTTTAACAAATACACTCAACACCCGAATATACACGTAAACAGACCCCCTCAACCCACACAAACATGTTTTTAGCGATTGGTCTCTCTGTGTGTGTGTGTGTGTGTGTATACAGAATATCTCAAGAATGGAACATCGTACAAACTTTAAACTTAAAACTTAAGTTGCATACCACTACCGGACCCGACACGAACATTTTCATCAAAATCGGTCAACCGGAAGTAGTAGTTTATTCCTGTAATTTTTCACTTTTTTGCGATTTTCTCAAAAACTGGTCCTACGATTTTTTTTAAAAATCGCCTCATTTACTAAACTTTTTATTCTCTACAAGATAGGATAGGCGCCACGTTAGCTGAAATTCTGGGTGAGGCTATTTTTACGTAAAAACATTTTCTTTTTAAGATTGCGGCTTTAATATGCATATTAGCGCAAAACATTATATAATAAAAGTTGTAGAGAATGTAAAATTCTACAACTTTTATTTCAAACATTTTTTTGTATAACGCTTAGTTTAGCGGTAATTAGCAATTTTCTGTTTTTTTCTCACGAAAACGTGTGAAAAATTCATTTTTTTAAGATTTCGGCCTTAGAATGCATTTTACAACAAAAGTGTACATAATAAAATTTATAGAAAATTAAGAGATCTAAAACTTATATTTTTTTAACATTTTTTTGTACAGTGCCTAGTTTAGCGTGAATGAGCGATTTTTCGTATTTTTAAGCCAAACTGAGGTCGATTTTAATTTTGCGTATTTCACTAATGTTTATTGAAGTTAGTTTTTTGTTTATTTCTAATGTTTTATTACTAATGTTAGGTTTATTGTTAATTATTTGCATTGGCAAGAGAAAGTTGTGTGTGTTTCACACCAGATTTTTTTTTCTACTTTCATCCAGGAGACTCCAAAGGGAGTAAAGGACATGTGAAGATAAAACTGATAAACTGAAAGTTTATCACCAATGATAAATTCATCACCTACCACCAGAAAATTGTTTCTGCTACTGCTTACTTCAGTAGGCTTGTCATGAACCCATTGAATCAAATATCACACAAAATTACAAATAAAAAAATCAAACACAATGATAAATTTATCACTTACCAATAATTTTTTCAGTAGGCTTGTCATGAACCCCATTGAATCAAATAGTACACAATATTTGTTTAATTAGAAGTTAAATATTTTTCAATCAAGACTATTTAAAAAGGAACTTGTGCACACTGTAAAATATTTCATCAATCAAATACTGTATTAGCTTTTTTTTTAAAATGACTTAAATTGTCACAACTTTTTAAACCTTGAGGCAATTTATTGATGTATTTTCTACCTGCATAAGTTGGTTTTTGTTCAAACAATTTAGTGTTGTGATTAGCAACATAATAATCGATTCTGTTTCTTGTAAAGTGGTTGTGAACATCTAAATTCTGTAAAAAGGTATTTTGCTTTACATACATTATCACTTGAAAAATGTACAAAGAAGGAACTGTGAGCAATTGGAGCTGTTTAAATAGTGATCTGCATGAGGTAAGGTGGTTGACTCCCATCATACACCTAACAGCTTTTTTCTGTATTTTAAAAACTCTTTCCATGTTACCCTGTAATGAATTACCCCATAATAGTATAGCATACCTGATATGAGATAAAATTAAACCATGATAAGCTGCTATAAGCAATTTTTTATCATTTAATCTGGCAATTGGTTTTAATGCAAATACCCCAGATGATCGGTGTAATAATCCCACGATAGGGTCCTATCTAGTGACACTCCTAGAAACTTCACTGTTTGCACATGATCTAGGATATTATTCTGTATAAAGACACCCACTTCTCTGTTTTCCCTTACATTGTGATTGTTTTTGAACTGTAAGTACTGACACTTTTTCCCATTAACTGTTAACATTAATTCATTCAGAAATTGGACTACAGATTCTATGCTAATATGTGTATTCAAATTTGTTTTTACATTTAAATTTGTTTTCAATTGTTTTTACTGTTCCATGATATTGTTATAAATAAAGAGAATAATTTATAAATACTGTATTATAATAAATAGGGCTATTTTTTGATGGGTCGGTTATGAAACAAGTGGTTGTATCACTACAACATCTTTTCATTCTATAGAAAAAGTAAAAACCAAAGATTTAACTGCCATTAATATTTTTGGTCACCTACAAAACAGTTACTTAGACTATTGTAATAAAAATCTTACCAAACATCCTATACATTTATTTTAACAGCTGTATTATAGCTGTATTATTGTTACAACTCGTTATAGTTGAGTAAAATTGTAAACATTAATTTAAATTGATTCACATGTATTTATTCAACAAAATTATTTGACAAGAAAACTAACCTTTAAAAAGGATAACAATGAAAATAAGTTATTAAACATTTAAAACAATGCAATTCGCGCAATTTATTAACAATAAAATAAAATAAAAACAATATCCCTTACCAAATAAAGCATTAAATACAATGTCTGATGACGAAATAACAAATTTCACCGTAACGAAGATTCCCGCACAATTTAGCCTACTAACACACCAGCCATTCAAACCGCGGCCGCGTCCCAACAATGGAATCCTTCGTTTTTATATTTAATCGGTCAGCTGTTTATGAACAGCTGATTTTATGTTCCGCCAAATTTATCGTTTTTTTTTTATAATCGGTTTATTATGGTTATGGTCGCTTGCATCAACATTCTAAGTTTTTAGCGACCCCATCACATAAAAAAACACAAATTACTTTTATGACTTTTAAATTATAAATTATTTTATATGAATTGCCTTGTTATTTGCACTAAAATTGTCTTTGAATATTTAAAAATTGTATAAAGTCCAGTGTCTTTGTGTACTGTGTGTGATTAACGCAGTCTTTGTAATTGTCTGGTAAGTGAAATTGTCTCTGTATAGTGTTCAAGGTAGGACATTCCACAAGAATATGTTTGACAGTTAATTTCGTGTTGCAGTGTCTACAGTAAACAGAGTCTTGTTTCGTCATGAGGTGACTGTGTGTAAGTTTAGTGCGACCAATTCGTAGTCGTGTAAGAGTCACTTGGTCAAGTCTGGTTTTAAAAATTTCTGGTTGTAAGTCTCGAATGTCAGTCCGTACTGTGTGTAGGTTAGTTCTTAAAGTCTTCCACCACTCGTTCCAAATTATTTCAAATTAGTGTCTGAACATTTTCTGTAATCTCGATGGGAAGACTTGTTTATCCTATTGGAGCATGTAGTGGCGCGTTTGGCTGCTCGATCGGCTGTCTCGTTCCCTTTGATACCTAGGTGGGAAGGAATCCACAGAAGAACTATTGTTTTGTCGTAGCTAGTTATTTTGTGATTGACATTAATGATCTCTTGAAGTATCGGTTCATCTTGGTCGATACTCCTAAGGGAATCTAAAACACTTCTTGTATCTGACAAGATCACAAGTTTTTTACAATCTGATAAAGGTATGGCTTTATGGCTGTATCGTTTTTATAATTAATTAGTTAGCTGTTTATGAACAGCTGATTTCATTTTCCGCCGTTTCATTTTAACAATATTGATAATCAAAATAAATATTATTTCTTTTAAACCACTAGTAATACGGTAAACAGTAAACACTTTCTATAGTGCTTTCGTGGATAAAATGCAAATCTTCAGTAATTCTCCATATCTATACCAATATAATAAAGAAGAAACGTCTGTCTGTTTGTTTGTATGAGGTGGTAATCTCAGAAACTACTCAACTGATTTTAAAAAATCTTTCATTGTTGCATAGCTTAGAGCTTCCTGATCAATATAGGCTATTTTTCAACTTTAAGTAACTTTAATTTAGTGAGTTAAGCAACTTAAACTGTGACGATTTCGCATGATTTAGTTTATCGGGTGCATAGCATTTTTATTTTTTCAAAGTCCTCTGGATGGTGTATTTTTTGAAACCATTGTTGCAATTGGTTTTATAGTCTTGAATTAATTTTATTTAAATCTTTTCTTCATATTTTAAAATAATCAAATTTATTTTGTTTAATTCCATTATTAATTAGATTCTTGATAGTTTAATATTTTACTTTACTTATTTTCTTATCATTTGAAATTATTTAATTAAAATTATACTATCTTTTGTTTTCTTGCTTTAATCTCTATTAATATAATAAAGAAGAAACTTCTGTTTGTTTGTATGAGGTAATCTCAGAAACTACTCAACTGATTTTAAAAAATCTTTCATTGTTGCATAGCTTAGAGCTTTCTGATCAATATAGGCTATTTTTCAACTTTAAGTAACTTTAATTTAGTCGGTTAAGCAACTTAAACTGTGACGATGTCGCATGTTTTAGTTTATTGGGTGCATACCACTTTTATTTATTCAAAGTCCTGTAAATGGTGTATTTTTTGGGCTAGAAACACGATTCAACTTTTATAATTCATAGAAAAACGTGAAGAATAATTCAATTCTAAAAACTTTAAATATTTGGAAATATTCAAAACGTTTATTTATTGTGCTGTATTTCATATATTTGTTTTCATTCGACATGTAGTGAATGAGTCATATATATATTTTCAATTACTCTGCGTACCTCACCCACGTATTACTGTCTATTATCTCAGCCATAAATATGAACTGTCTCTTTCTTTTCCATCAGTATTCTTCTATTCAATTCTGTTAAATTGCAGGGACAAACATTTAAAACGGTGGGCATCGATTTGAGACAAGAGTGCTTCCTTCACTCATGGACAACTTTATGTCGGACTTTGTAGAGCTGGAACTGCAGAATATTCTTTTTTTTTTTAATTCCTAATATGTGTACGTTGCAATCTGTTCAATTCAGAACAATAAGCAACGAGATGACCCAATCAGATGGGGATGATGTGTATGACTTGTAGTCTTGTCCAGACTCAGGTTGACCACTTCTGAGAGAGTATGGTTAATTGAACCCCAACCATCAAAGTACACCCACAACCACTGTCTAGCATTCAACTCCGTATAAAAGTAACTACCTTTACTAGGATTTCAACCAGGAACCTTTGTCTCTAAAAATCAGCTGTTAAACAGCTGAACTGCAGAAAACAATTTATTTTGCTGCCACATTGCAACAAAACCACAAATATTGTATATTATAGAGAGGTTTTAAAATAATTTAATGAGGCCTACATGAGCTGCTGTGAAGTGAAGCTTTTTGGAAGTAGGATGTTTTAAATTATAAATAATATAGAGAATTACTGGTGATGTGCATTTTATGCACGAAAGCACTATAATTGGTAAGTGTTTACTGTTTACCGTATTACTAGCAGTTTAAAGAAAATAATATACGAGGCGCGTTCAGAAAGTAAGTACAGTTTTGAAAAAAAATAAGTAAAACAATTTTTTTTCAATACAATTTTATTTCTACATGAAAGCCCAAACCTTAAACTATTTTTTGACATAGTTTCCACCGATGTTCAAACACTTGTCGTAGCGGTTGATCAATTTGTCTATACCCTCTTCGTAGAAGGTTCCCGCCAACGAATGTAGCCACGACTCCACGGCAGTTTTCACTTCATTGTTGGTTTCAAAGCGTTGGCCGCCTAGCTTGTGCTTCATGTGCAGGAACAAGTGGTAGTCAGACGGTGCCAAGTCCGGGCTGTAGGGCGGGTGATCGAACTGCTCCCAACGAAATTGTCGAACCAATGTTTGAGTGTCACCAGCGGTATGGGGCGAGCATTGTCATGGAGCAACACAATTCCGTTACTGAGCATTCCTCTCTGTTTGTTTTGAATTGCCCGCCTTAGTTTTCTTAAGCTTTCGCAATACCTTGCCGCATTAATGGTTTCACCTCTTAGGAGAAATTCAGTCAGCAAAATACCTTTCCGATCCCAAAAGACAGTGCACATGATTTTTGTGCAGACATTGTCGTCTTGAATTTTTGTTTCTTCGGGGATTGCATTTGTCGCCACTCCATTGACTGCTGTTTAGATTCCGGTGTGACATGACGGACCCAAGTCTCATCACCTGTCACAATTTTGTTTAAAAAAATCCTCACCATCATCAATGTGTGAGAAAAGTCAAAGCACTTCCGAGTCTCTTGGTTTTGTGTACGTCAGTGGCGGGAACCTTCTACGAAGAGGGTATAGAGAATTGATCACCCGCTACGACAAGTGTTTGAACATCAGTGGAAACTATGTCGAAAAATAGTTTAAGGTTTGGGCTTTCATGCAGAAATAAAATTGTGTTGAAAAAAAATTGTTTTACTTGTTTTTTTTTAAAAACGGTACTTACTTTCTGAACACGCCTTGTATATTAGTATGGTTTGTTTGTAATAAAAATGTGTTTCAGGTGATCGAAGTGAAATAAAGAAATAAGAGAGAAAAGATGGGCAACTTGTTCGGTGGTGGTACAAACATGAATGCGGGGTCCGTGTTGGACAGAGTGATATCTCAGGCGAGCAATGATGACGAGTGCCTTTTGTACAGGCTAGCCAACTACAAACATGGTGGCGAATTGATCAATGCGTTCAACATGGGCGGGCTACTTGAAGTCGAAAAACTAATAAAAGAACAGTTCGGTGTTCTCATGTACAATGATGGCAAGGGACAAATCATCAACAGGGCTGAATACTTGCGGTGGAAATTCAGGGATACCAAGCAGGTCATTATTTTATTAATTTATTATGAAAAATTATCATAAAAACTTATGTGTTGTTGTTTAGGTCATCAGCCAAAAGGCTGGTTTGAACCTCTAGAGGTTTTACTAAGTAAAAACGAGGAGTGAGGTGGTTTACGGTTGCCTTCCTCACTGAATGGAGAAGTACGCTTATCAGCATGCCGGGCCCTCTGAAAAGCACATATTTTCCACTCTGCAAACGACACCTTCACTTCATTCACCACAGGGTCCAACTGTATAATGAAATTCATTACTTTCAGAGGAGCTAACTCTGATTAGTGTCACCTAACACGCCTCTACCTCTTCTGTTCTTAAATGATTCAGTCATTTAATTGGCTGACCATGTGATAAGAAACAGAACTATTTATTTTAGCCCTGCAACCAACAGAGTGAGTGTAAATAATTTGACACTCCACCTGTCTGTTATGGGCAGATAAAAACTTAGTTTAGTTTAAAACTTACCCTAGTTTACTGCATGCATAAATGCTTGCTCACAACAATGAGTAAAATTATACAATGTTATTGGAATGGCGCGTATGGCTTGTGCGAGTGAGAGCGTTATGAATTCTATCACTCCCACGGCTAGGGGACTGCAGTTCATTTGAATACTGTACAAACGGGTGTTTTATTCAGGACGCAACCCTGATTATAAGAAGATAGAAGTAATACATGGGTAAATTTTCTCTCCCCCAATCGGTATGTTGGCAACAGTGTACTCAAGGCCAACTACCTAAGACAGTTAAAATGTTCCAGTCAAGCATTAGTGTGGTGACAGCAGTCGTTTCGTTATATTGTGTCAGCAATGGTTTTTTACAAGGAAGAACGCGTGTTTATTGTAGAGACTTACATAGCGAGTAAATCTTACAAATGTGTGCAAGATAAGTTTCAGTTGAAATTTCCCCGTTCTGCTGTTTCGAATAAATCGTCAATATTGCATTTGATAAATAAATTCCGTAGAACTGGGAGTGTAATCGATGAGAAACCACCTTGCCAGCCAACAAAGTTAACTGCGGAAGTTCTCGAAGATTTGGAAAATCGTTTGACTCAATCACCTGAAAAATTGCTCAGAAGTTTATCATCGCAAGCTGGGCTAACATTAACTACTGTTTTCAGAGCTACAAAAAAGTTACATTTGCATCCTTATCGCGTTGGCGTAACTCATGAACTGAACCACGCTGAATAAACATGCGTTTTTCTTTGAAAAAACCATTGGTGACACAATAAATAACGAATCGACTGCTGTCACCACACTAATGCTTGACTGGAACATTTTAACTGTATCAGGTAGTTGGCCTTGAGTACACTGTTGCCAACATATCGATTGGGGGAGAGATAATTTACCCATGTATTACTTCTATCTTCTTATAATCAGGGTTGCGTCCTTAATAAAACACTTGGTTCTTCCTTGTAAAAAACCATTGGTGACACAATATAACGAAACGACTGCTGTCATCACACTAATGCTTGACTGGAAAATTTTAACTGTCTTAGGTAAGTTGGCCTTGAGTACACTGTTGCCATCAACCGATTGGGGGAGAGATAATTTACCGATGTATTATTTTTATCTTCTTATAATCAGGGTTGCGTCCTTAATACAACACCTGTTATATAATTGTTGTTTAGGTCATCAGCCAAAAGGCTGGTTTGAACCTGTAGAGGTTTTACTAAGTAAAAACGAGGAATGAGGTGGTTTACCATTGCCAACACTCACTGAGTGGAAAAGTACGCTTATCAGCATGCCGGGCCCACCCTGCAAATGACACCTTCACTTCATTCACCACAGGGTCTACCTGTATTATGAAATTCATTACTTTCAGAGGAGGAGATAACTGTGATTAGTGTCACAGTACACCTCTACATTTCTGCCGTTGTTAGTTTGCTCCTACAGTCAACAAACAAAAGCCACCTACTACAGGGTGCACACTAGAGTCCGCGACTTTACGAATGTCGTATTCCTATTAAGTTAACTATTTTTTTAATTATAAGCACTTAAAGTACTAAAAACATCAGTCATGATATGATGTAGGCCTAACAATTTCATTTATAAAAATACTTTTAAAAGTATTTTGTATTTAAATACTTTTGAAAGTATTTTGTTGTTACTTTTTAATCAGCGTGTACACATTTTGATACAATGCGCATGCATTAAATTACTCAGTGACATGCATTACTCAGTGATGTCATTATTTGTTTACATTAAGAGCAAACTAAGAGAGGCTGGACTATACCTGTTTTGTTGTTAAATGATTCAGTAATTTAATTGGGTGACCATGTGATAATAAACATAACTATTTATTTTAGCCCTGCAACTAACAGATTGAGTGTAAATAATTTAACACTTTACCTGTCTGTTATGGGCAGGTTATACCGGGTGTCCATTAAGTCTGGAAACGGCTGAATTATAGAAAAGCGAGCGTGACTAAGTGACCATTTATGAAGGAGTGGAGATATTAAAAAACTTATTATTTTCAATAATCTTAAGTGTAGTCGTTCACTTGCTACCTAAATTGTCTATGTAGGCTTAAAGACGGAGGAGGGAGGAATGGTCATTCTGCCCCGATCTGGATAGTTGAATGGTAATATCTCAAAAACGAAAAAAGATATCGATTTCCGGTTTTCGCCATTGAATTTATTTTGAAATTTTAGATCGAAATCACATATCATATGACCATCATCCTATTTAAATTAAGAAAGTTAAATCCAATATGGCGGATCCAAGATGGCGGACAAAAATTTTAAATACCACCCGGAATAGTTTTTTTTGGTGCAACAAGCAATTGAAGTCATTCTGGTCACTTAGTCATGCTCACTTTTCTATAATTCAGCTGTTTCCAGACTTAATGGACACCCGGTATAATGATACATGTAGTATTTATTTGTGTGTTTCAGGTGCAATTGCCAATAGAAGCGTCTCTGAGCCCACATGATCCTTTGGCTAAATGGGGGGACCACGAAGCGTGCTGGCAGATGCAGTACAGGGGGTCCCTTGGGGAGACACTGCTACACGTGCTCATTATAAATGACACAAAGCTGCACACCCGCCTGGCGCGCACCTTGATCAAGTGCTTCCCTAGGCTTGCTTTGGATGTCGTCGAGGGCGAAGAATACTTAGGTCTCTCAACTCTCATTCAATTTATATTTCTTTATCTTTTTTTCTCTTTCTCTTGTCTATATGAATATATAGGAAGGAAAGTATTGTTTTCATGTCCATTTTAACAAATCCACTCAACACCCGAATATACACGTAAACAGACTCCCTCAACCCACACAACTACATGTTTTTACGTATTTGTCTGTGTGTGTGTGTGTGTGTGTGTGTGTGTGCGTGCGTGCGTGCGTGCGTGCGTGCGTGCGTGTGTATACAAAATATTTCAAGAACAAAACAATGTACGAACTTTAAACTTGAAACTTGAGTTACATACCACTACTGGACCCAACACGAACATTTTCATTCGGTAAACCAGAAGTAGTAGTTTATTCGTGTAATTTTTCACTTTTTTGCGATTTTCTCAAAAACTCGTTTAAAATCGCCTGGTTTACTCAATTTTTTATTCTCTACAAGATAGGGTAGGCGCCATGTTTGTTGAAATTCTTGGTGAGGGTGTTTTCACGTAAAAAAAGTGGTTTTTAAGATAACTGCTTTAATATGTATTTTAGCGCAAAAATTTATATAATAAAAAAAGTAGAGAATTTAAAATCCCATAACTTTTATTTCAAACATTTTTTTTTGTATAACGCTTAGTTTAGCGGTAATTAGCAATTTTCTGTTTTTTCTCACGAAAACGTGTGAAAAATCAATTTTTTTAAGATTTTGGCCTAAGTATTCATTTTATGACAAAAGTGTTATATAATCAACTTTATAGGAAATTAAAAGATTTACAAGTTTTATTTAAAATATTTTTTTAGCCTAGTTTAGCATGAAAGAGTGATTTTCCGTATTTTTAAGCTAAACTGAGGTTGATTTTCATTTTGCATCTTTCACTCCTGATTAAAATTAGGTTATGTTATTAAAGTTAGTTTTCTTGTTTATTTCTAATGTTTTATTACTAATAATGTTTGGTTTATTGTTAATTATTTGCATTGGCAAGAGAAAGTTGTGTGAGGGTTTCACACCAGATTGTTTACTTTCTCTTGCCTATATGAATATAAAGGAAGGAAAGTATTGTTTTCATGTCACCCGAATATACACCTAAACAGACCCCCTCAACCCACACAACAACATGTTTTTACCGATTGGTGTGGGTGTGTGTGTGTGTGTGTGTGTGTGTGTGTGTGTGTGTGTGTGTGTGTGTGTGTGTGTGTGTGTGTGTGAACAGAATATCTCAAGAACGGAACATCGTACGAACTTTAAACTTGAAACTTAAGTTACATACCACTACCGGACCTGACACGAACATTTTCATCAAAATCGGTCGACCAGAAGTAGTAGTTTATTCGTGTAATTTTTCACTTTTTTGCGATTTTCTCAAAAACTGGTCCTACGATTTTTTTTAAAATCACCTCATTTACTCAATTTTTTATTCTCTACAAGGTAGGGTAGGCATTATGTTTGCTGAAATTCTTGGTGAGGCTATTTTCACATAAAAAATTGTTTTTTTAGATTTCGGCTTTAATATACATTTTAGCGCAAAAATTTATATAATAAAAGTTGTAGAAAATTAAAAATCCTACAACTTTTATTTCCATTATTTTTTTGTATATCGCTTAGTTTAGCGGGAATTAGCGATTTTCTGTTTTTTTTCTCACGAAAACGTGTAAAAAATCTATTTTTTTAAGATTTCGGCCTTAGTATGCATTTTACTACAAAAGTGTATATAATAAAATTTATAGAAAACTAAAAGATCTACAACTTTTATTTTGTAGCATTTTTTTCTACAGAGCCTAGTTTAGCGTGAAGGAGCGATTTACCGTATTTTTAATCCAAACAGGTGGATATTCATTTTGCGTGTTTCACTCATGATTAAAATAAGGTTATGTTTATTGAGGTTGGTTTTTTGTTTATTTCTAACGTTTTATTACTAATTTTAGGTTATATTGTTAATTATTTGCATTGGCAAGAGAAAGTTGTGTGAGTGTTTCACACCAGATTTTTCTTCTTGGCTTTCTTCCAAAGTAAGCCCCATCCGTATCATGAACGGATCCATATGGTAATAATGCTTATTAGGTCTTAGGGAACATTTTTTGTTATCTCATCCATGAGAAGCCCCGCTACAGTTCAGTTGCTCTTAGTTTGCTCCTCCTAGTGTCTGTCAACAAACCAAAGCCACCTACTACAGGGTGCACGCTACACTCCACCACTTTACGGATGTCGTATTCCTATTAAATTAACTATTTTTTAAATTATAACTTCTTAAAACATCAGTCATGATATGATGTAGGCCTAACAATTTCATTTAGAAAAATACTTTTAAAAGTATTTTGTATTTAAATACTTTTGAAAGTATTTTGTTGTTACTTTTTAATCAGTGTGTACACATTTTGATATAAAGGCGCATTTACACGTGCAATAATTTGCTGGCGCCAGCAAAACGATGCATGCGTGTGTAAACCATTGTTGGCGCGCAAGTTTCAACATGCATGCACAGAAAGAAACTTGCATGGAATTTTCTGCAGCCTTCTGAAATTTTGTTCGCCAGTAAGTGACTGGCGCACCACTAAATAAACATTTGCATGTATAAACCTTCACCTCGTCAGTAAGCTATTGGTATACAGAAGGTTGGTCAATTGCGAATTGATTTTTTACTATCATCCATTATCTGTTATTATATATTTTCATATAGATAGCTTTTTATTTTGCTGTATCTTTAAACGGTAACTAAAATGAGCTAATTTTTTTAAAATAAGAAGTGAAGTAGTGATGAAAACAATAAATTTTTGGGAAAATATGAACAACTTCCTTATTTGTGGGACGTACATTGTTCGTCTTATAAAAACAGACCTCCAAACTATCAATACCAATGTAACAAATTACTGTTCTGGAAGTTTTCACGAACTTGAAACTACACAACAGCAAAATAAAATGGAACTGGCGCGACAAAAAGCGTTTAATGTGTAAACAAACCTCAACTGGCATGCAAATTAAACTTGCATCAATACTGGCACCAGCAAATCATTGTTAGTGTAAATGCGCCTTAATGCGCATGCTCATTGACGTCATTATTTGTTTACATTAGGAGCAAACTAAGAGAGGCTGGACTTTACATGATCTCCACCGGGCAAAGCCTGTCCCTTTCGATGACCATGGCAGACATTTGCAGTGTTGATGATGTGTATGTGTTTGCAGGAGCGGGTGCGTTACACTTGGCGATTGCATACTTCAACAACGAATTGGTTCAAGATTTGGTGGAGGCTGGGGCGAATGTCATGCAGAGGGCTATCGGTAAGTCATCCATCTAAACACTTTCGTCACATATTTGTCATCCATCTAAACACTTTGGTCACATATTTGTCATCCGTCTAAACACTTTGGTCACAAATTTGTCATCCATCTAAACACTTTGGTCACATATTTGTCATCCATTTAAACACTTTGGTCACATATTTGTCATCCATCTAAACACTTTGGTCACATATTTGTTTTATTCTTCCGACCTTATAATTTTTTTTTTTTGCGCCCTTGAGACTCCAGGAGGAGTATATGACATGTCAGATATAACACCTGAAATACATATAAGAATCACACAATGCATCACTACTATCAAGAAAGAAATTCTTGTACGCTATAAAAAGTTTCACCGATCAAGTAATTTTTTTAATTTTTTTTAAAGGAATTGAAATTCTCACAACACTTTAAAGATTGGGGTAATTTATTTATGATTTTTCTCTCTGCATAAGTAGGTTTTTGTTCAAACAATTTTGTGGAGTGATTAGCCACGTAATAATCATTTCTGTTTCTCATGTTATGATTGTGAACATTGAAATTCTGCATAAAATTATTTTGCCTAACCTACATAATCACGTGAAAAATGTAGAGAGAGGGAACTGAAAGCAATTAAAGCTCCTTAAATAGTGGTGTGGATGAGGTTGCTGGTTAGCTCCCACCATACACCTAATTACTTTCTTTTGAATTTTAAAAACCCTATTCATATTACCCATGCTAGAATTACCCCATACTAAGATGCCATAATGGATATGAGACAGAATGAGGCCATGATAAGCTGCCATTAGTAATTTTTTAACATTTAATGTGGCAATTTGTTTTAGTGCAAATACCCCAGATGATATTTTACTACAAACTTGATTGGTATAGAAATCCCAAGACAAAAATCTATCTAGAGATACTTTAAGGAACTTCACTGTTTCTACATGCTCTAAACTAATATTATGAACAAATAGTGACACTTTTCCCCATTAACTGTTAATAACATTTGATTTGATTTAAGAACTGTACTATGGACTGACTCTATGTTAACATGTGTATTTATTAGTTACCACAGTGGGTTTCAACATGACTGAGATGTAGGCTACAATTTACAAACTTATTAATGAGGGACTTTGCTCTTTCTAATCTAATGTGCTAGTCGTCGATAAGTAGTTTATTTTGGTAAGATGAATTAGAAATAGTAGTACTTTTATTTTGTTATCGGTGTAAATGCGAAAATGGGTTTTGACACAGAGTTTGTAATGTAATCCAATTTAATGAACCAATATAATTTGTTTTGCCCCCCCCCCCCCTATTGGGCATCAAAATGTAATTAAATGTATTTAAATTTAGGTGAAATGAATTAAACGCAAATTGAATTGAAAAATAAATTCATTTAATGAAAACGGAAATGAAATTGAAAAAGTAATAAAGAAAATGTATTACAAAATTATTAAATGTGTGATCTTATTTAGTGATGACACTATGTTATGGATTATTAATGAATATAATTACGTATTTCAATATCTATTTGAAAATTAATATTTTATACTTGCTGTGAGGTCAAATTAATTATTTTTTTATATCTATTTCATATAATGAATTTATATAATTATTTCACCAACCTTTTTTTTTAAACTGCGTCACCTTTATTTTTATTCTTACTTACACGTGTTTAGGTGGATCCACCATCATCAGAGTAAATAAAATAATTGAAACTAAAAAAATTGTTATCTCAGTTATTTAAAATCTATAGAAGATGATACATCTTCAGTCATTTGTATAAAACTGACTGATTTTTCTACAAATGACTGAACATGTATCATCTTCTATAGATTTTAAATAAGTGAGAAAAAAATGTTTTTAGTTTCAATTATATGTTATTTACTCTGATGATGGTGGATCCACCGAACCACGTGT
The DNA here is from genome assembly GCA_035578175.1 of Catonia carolina. Lineage (NCBI taxonomy): Eukaryota > Metazoa > Arthropoda > Insecta > Hemiptera > Achilidae > Catonia > Catonia carolina. The sequence goes on along the minus strand of JAQMRL010000008.1, from coordinate 752,960 downwards.
AAGTAAGAATAAAAATAAAGGTGATGCACTTTAAAAAGAAGATCGGTGAAATTATTATATAAATTCATTATATGAAATAGAAATTATTTCAAACTGCAGGATGCATTATAAAGATTCATTTTTGAATGAAGATATTTTTTTATAGTTACTACTTGAATTATCCTGAGAGTGTTGCTCTTGTGTCTTGTCCATCCATTGATCGAGAATCAAATGGGGCGTCAAGTCATTGTTCCAATTGGTTTTATAGTCTTGAATAAATTTCATTTAAATCTTTTCTTCATATTTTAAAATAATCAAATTTATTTTGTTTAATTCTATAATTAATTAGATTCTTGATAGTTAAATATTTTACTTTACTTATTTTCTTATCATTTGAAATTATTTAATTAAAATTATACTATCTTTTGTTTTCTTGCTTTAATCTATACTAATATAATAAAGAAGAAACGTCTGTCTGTTTGTTTGTATGAGGTGGTAATCTCAGAAACTACTCAACTGATTATTTTAACAAAATCTTTCATTGTTGCATAGCTTAGAGAGCTTACTGATCAATAAAGGCTATTTTACAACTTTAACTAACTTTAATAATTAAGTGAGTTAGTCAACTTAAACTGTGACCATTTCGCATGTTTTAGTTTATCAGGTGCATAGCACTTTTAATTTTTCAAAGTCCTCTGGATGGTGTATGTTTTGTGCTAGAAGCATGATTCAACTTTTATATTTCATAGACAAACATGAAGAATAACATTCGATTCCAAAAACATTAAAATTTGGAAATATTCAAAATTTTTATTTTTGTCCTGTATTTCATAATTTATTTGTTTTCATTGGACAGGTAGTGAATGAGTCATATATTTCCAGTTACTCTGCGTACCACACCCACCCATTACTCTTGTCTCTTATCTCAGCCATATTTATCAACTGTCTCTTTCTTTTCCATCGGTATTCGTCTATGCATTCTATTCAATTCTGTTAAATCGCAGGCCACAAACATTTGAAACTGTGGGCATCAATTTGAGACACAAGAGTGCTTCCTTCACTCATAGACAACCTTATGTCGGACTTTCTAGAGCTGGAAGTGCAGAAAAACAATTTATTTTGCTGCCACAGGGCAACAAAACCACAAATATTGTATATAGAGAGGTTTTAAAATAATTTAATGAGGCCTACATTAGGATTAGCTGCTGTGAAGCAAAGCGAGTAGGGGTTGCTAGTTTGAGATATTTGGTTTCTGGAATTAAATTTTTGAATGTTTTATTTTCTTCTTATAATTTTCATCTCGATATATTTAATTGCCAATTTTTTTTTATTTTTAATTCCTAATTTGTGTACGTTGCAATCTGTTCGATTGAGAACAATAAGCAACCCCATGACCCAATGAGATGAGGATGATGTGTATGACGTGTAAATGAGACTGTGTAGTCTTGTACTAAATCAGGTCGACCATTCCTGAGAGAGTATGGTTAATTAAACCCCAACCATCAAAGTACACCGGTAACCAACTGTCTAGCATTCAAATCTGTATAAAAGTAACTACCTTTACTAGGATTTGAACCAGGAACCTTTGTCTCCGAAAATCAGCTGTTAAACAGCTGATTTTGGTGACGACTTTACCTCTAGACCAGCCCGGTGGGTCATTTAAATTTTAAATTAGAAATTGTTTAATTTTGATTGTTTGTTGTTTAGGTCAACGAGGGGTGAGGTGGTTTACCGTTGCCTTCCTCACTGAGTGGAAAAGTATGCTTATCAGCATGCCAGCCCCTCCGAAAACCACCCACTTTCTACCCTGCAAATGACACCTTCACTTCATTCACCACAGGGTCTGGCTGTATAGTGAAATTCATTACTATTAGAAGAGATAACTCTGATTAGTGTCACAGTACACCTCTACCTCTTCTCTTCTTAAATGATTCACTCATTTAATTGGCTGACCATGTGATAAGAAACAGAACTATTTTTTGTAGCCCTGGAACCACAGATCAAGTGCAATTAATTTAACACTCCACCTGCCTGTTATGGGCATTAATTTTGATTATTACGTATGATTATTAAAATTTTTTTTTTTTGAATTTACAACAATTGATTAATTGAATTAGATCTTGAATGAATGAGGTACTGGAACATAGACTGCTATTCTGTAAGTGATCATCAGTTATGTGTGTTTTTGTTGCGGGCAGGTAGTTTCTTTTTGCCGAGGGATCAACAACGTTCACGACCGGCCCGTCACACTGACTATGAAGGGCTTGCTTACCTGGGAGAGTTCCCTCTATCGTGGGCCGCGTGCTGCGCCAATGAAAGCGTTTACAATCTGCTGCTCGACTCTGGAGCGCATCCTGACCATCAAGATTCTTTCGGGAACATGATACTGCACATGGTCGTCGTCTGCGATAAACTGGTAACCATTGAATTCATTTTATATTGTGTTGTTTAGGTGATCAGCCTGTAGGCTGGTTTGAACCTGTAGAGGTTTTAAAAAGTAAAACGAGGAGTCAGCTGGTTTACCATTGCCACAACTCACTCAGTGGAAAAGTATGCTTATCACCATGCCGGGCCCACTCTGCAAATGACATCTTCACTTCATTCACCACACAATCCAACTGTATAATGAAATTCATTACTTTGAGAGGAGATAACTGTGATTAGTGTCACAGTACACCTGTACCTCTTCTGTTCTTATATGATTGGAGTCATTTAATTGTGTGACCATGTGATAAGAAACACAACTATTTATTTTAGCCCTGCAACTAACAGATTGAGTGTAAATAATTTGACACTCCACCTGTTTATTATGGGGAGTCATTTTCTATATGCCACTAAATTATAAACTCACTTTCTCATATCTATATATATATATATCACTATAGTCACTTGAGTCACCCACTGAGTTTGCCCTTGTTTGTAACGAGGGGTAAAGGGGGAGAAGCATCTGTGTGCATGTGCAACTGCTTTAACCCTTTCACTACGACAAACATAACAACTTATTCTATACCCAGAGCATATACAATATATTGCGGAACCTTTTGTAGGTTAATTGTGCGAATATAACTGTTTGTTACCGTAAACACAAATGTCGGTTTCTCGAAAACATGGTCAAACTATTCACATTGCTAAACAAACGCAATGTAATAAAATGTTGTGAAGTTGAAGCCAAACAAAAATGCCTATTCGTGCCTCTTAACTAAAGCCGTGAGCGAGCCAGCTAACTACTGTGATGTTCCTCTTTCTGCAATTCAAAAAATGAAAGAAATTAAGGACGTGAAGAAGCTATTCTTTAACAGTTCTGTTGATACCTGGTAAATAAAGAAAACGGTTTGGTAGATACTAAAAAGACTGGTAATGAAAACGCCAGTGAAAGCAATAGTAAAGAAAGCGATTCATTCGTAATTAAAGTAAATCTAACATTTCTGGTCATGTAATTAAGCTATAGGCAATATTACAGGTCATGTTTATTTCTTATAAGGTTTATGAAGAATACATTTTCTCGGAATAAACCACCACAGCTTACAAAATGTATCTAGAAATTGCACGGTAGTGAAATGTAAGAGTAGTGTCTCATTGTTTGAGGTTGGCAGCACTGCAAATATTTTACTTCCCTTCCTGACAGTCCATACATATGCAAAAGGTAATCTCGTGACTTCAGTATCTATACAACCTTATACTTTCCCAACAGTGTCCTTTCTAGAGTGAAATGATACAGTAAACACTCCATTACCTGGATCAAAGTGGCGATTGCTGCACTCTATGAGAGTAAATCTGGACACTGCAAATCCTAAACAAATAAAAAACACTACATGGTACAATTATTTTGTTTGTGAAGCGAACATGTATTTGTAAGAACACTGTTGTATTCAATAACTTCTTTTTTTTAAATCCCTAATTTGTGTACGTTGCAATCTGTTCAATTGAGAACAATAAGCAACCCCATGACCCAATCAGATGAGGATGATGTGTATGATGTGTAAATGAGACTGTGTAGTCTTCTACAGACACACTCACTGAGTATGGTTAATTGAACCCCAACCATCAAACTACACCCACAACCACTGTTAGCGCCAGTCTTACCGGGGTTAATTCAAACTGTTTCCCCGCTAATCACAATTTGTTCCTGCCTTTGTTTCCGCGTGACATCATTAAGTCACGTCATCCGTATCCCTACTCCCGTCTGCATATCCGGCTTCTTCCTTTACACACTCTTGTCTCAGCTTCCGTGATGAATGGGTGCGTTCTTGTCTCTTGCGCTTAGCGCGTGGCGTGGGTGGCGATTCCCTGCCATTTCTTCGTTTACAATCAGTTCGTTTCGTTACTCGTTGGTTTACTACAAACCTAAACTGTTCGTTATTCTATGCTTTGTGTGAATTATATTCAATTGCTCATGTGTTTTTTATTGTAAACTGTCGTAGTGTATTCATTGCAATGTTACCAGTGTTTCTCCACGTGCGTATCTACAAGTTTCAAGTCGTTTTATGGATTCCAGGTAAGAACGTTTTTCATTTATTACGGTTAGTTGTTCAATTGTGTGTCTCCCTATGTCTTTGTCCTATCAATTATGTCCGCTACCTTTCGTTATTTTGTTCCTCCCTTTATTAATTCATTTCGTTTATTCTCTAAGTCGTTTTAGCTGTGGTTGGCAGCTGCTTAAAACTAACCTGGTCCTCCGAATTAAGTTAATTAATCGTCTACTAATTACTGTAGAATTATTCAGTTTAAATTCGTTTCATTGTCTTTTATCCAGCGCCTTACAAACGCTAACAACCACTGTCTACCATTCAAATCCGTATAAAAATAACTACCTTTACTAGGATTTGAACCAAGAATCTTCGTCTCCGAAAATCAGCTGTTAAACAGCTGATTTTGGCGACGGCTTTACCCCTAGACCAACCCAGTGGGTTATAGGTAAGTTAACGTTTGACCTCTAGACCAACCCGGTGGGTCATATCCAATAACTTGTATGTGTTTTATTTATGTATTTCCTCTCTCAATAAATAAGGCTTTGTTCTGGCTATTTAATGTTGGGGTCAGCAATGTATGAGGGCAGTCCAGAAAGTCTGTCACGTTTTGATATATAAAAAAAAACTAAGTACAAGAAAAATATTTTATTATATACATTTGAAAGTGCAACTTTTTTTTTTATTCCTAATTTGTGTACATTGCAATCTGTTCAATTGAGAACAATAAGCAACCCCATCACCCAATCAGATGAGGATGATGTGTATGACGTGTAAATGAGGTGTAGTCTTGTACGGGCCCAGGCCGACCATTCCTGAGAGAGTATGGTTAATTGAACCCCAACCATCAGAGTACACCCACAACCACTGTCTATCATTCAAATCCAAATAAAAGTAACTACCTTTACTAGGATTTGAACCAGGAACCATCGTCTCTGAAAATCAGCTGTTAAACAGCTGATTGTGGCGACGAATTTACCTCTAGACCAACCCGGTGGGTTGAAAGTGCAACTTAAAATGCTATTTTTCTACATAATCACCAAACAAATTAAGACACTTATCATAGCGGTGAACTAATTTTGAAATGCCGGCGTCATAAAAGAAAATGGAGTAGAGATCTACTGATCGAATAACAAAATATGTAAATAAAATGCTTAAAAAGATGTACAAATTATTTCACAGATTTCATAATTCCTTAACATTTCATTCTTCATTCATTTCTTTTGTAATTATAATTAATAATTCTGTGTTGTTGAGATGTTTATTATTCTTGTAATTACGTGTATATTAGGGCCTATTTGTTTTTCTTTTTTCTTAATTTCTTTTTATTGTTAAACTTTTGAATTATCCACTGGGATATATGAGGCGTTCCGTACCAGAAGGGCGAACTCAGCATAGGGTCTTTTTTTTACTTTCTCTTGCCTATATGAATATATAGGAAGGAAAGTATTGATTTCATCTCCATTTTAACAAATCGAGTTTTCACCTGATCTATATGTTTTCAGACCCCCTGAACCCAAACAACATGTTTTTAGCGATTGGTCTGTGCGAGTGTGTGTGAACAGAATATCTCAAGAACGGAACATCGTACGAACTTGAAACTTAGAACTTAAGCTACATACCACTATTGGACCAGACACAAACATTTTCATCAAAATCGGTCAACCGGAAGTAGTAGTTTATTCGTGTAATTTTTCACTTTTTTGCAATTTTCTCAAAAACTGGTCCTACGATTTTTTTTAAAATCGCCTCATTTACTCAATTTTTTATTGTCTACAAGATAGGGTAGGCGTCATGTTTGCTGAAATTCTGGGTGAGGCTGTTTTCACGTAAAAACATAGTTTTTTTAAGATTACGGCTTTAATATGCAATTTAGAGCAAAAATGTATATAATAAAAGTTGTAGAGAATTTAAAATTCTACAACTTTTATTTCAAACATTTTTTTGTATAACGCTTAGTTTAGCGGTAATTTGCTATTTTCTTTTTTTTTCTCACGAAAACGTGAGAAAAATCGATTGTTTTAACGTTTCGGCCTTAGTATGCATTTTACGACAAAAGTGTATATAAAAAATTTATAGAAAATTAAGAGGTCTACAACTTTTATTTAGAGCTTTTTTCTGTACAGAGCCTAGTTTAGCATGAAAGTGTGATTTTCCATTTTTTTTAAGCCAAATTGAGTTCGATTTTCATTTTGCGTCATTCACTCATGATTAAAATAAGGTTATGTTTATTGAGGTCTTTTTTTTTTTTTGTTTTATTTGGCATCTTTGAGTTACAAACTTCAATGTTATCGATATATTTTGTTTAGTTCACCTTTTAAATTATATGAAAAGAGAAGTAGAAAAAAATCAGGGGGTTTACTTTGAACGGTAGTTGCGCGGACCAGAAGGGCGAACTCAACAGGAAGACGTGAGTCTTGTCACCTCTACGCTACTGATCCCACCCCACTTCTACCCTTTCCCCTTCCTATCGCTATGCATCATACACTCTGCAATTTTTGTTGAGTTCGCCCTTAAATCAAAAAGTTTAATTTGCGTTTTTCTCAAAACACCCTTTGTTGAGTTCACCCTTCTGGTCCGCAACGCCTCATATTATTTAAAAAAAATTATTTTCTGTTTATTTTCACGTCATTTGTTTATTCTAAATTTTGTTAACCCTTTATAGGGCAGTACTATGGGGAAAAATATACATGTTGTAAAATGTTAATTTTTGTTGTTTTATAGGGACTTGAATAATGTATTTCTAGTGCCAGAACAGTAAGAGATTTTTTTTTATGTATTCCCTGGTAAGTATACTTACCGAGGAATGTTTATTGAAATGGGAATCGAATAATATTTAGTGGTAAGAATGCTTATTAAAACAACTTGTAGTTCTATATAACAGAATAATGTGTAGAATAACTTATCTCAATGCTATAGTATGAATGCTTGCTTTCCCATAAAAAAACTGGAATTTTCTAAGCACTGTACTAAAGTAACAACAAAACAAGATGGGAGTGTACGCTGGTATGAATCCTTACCACATTCGAGTAACTCATGAAGTAAATGGTCACTGCGCATTAATTTCAAAATGTGGGTAGCCATCTTACCAGAGAACATCCATAAAACCATAAAATGCCAATAGGGTTCAATTGCATAGCTTATTCTTTTAAAAAAAATCTGGTGTGAAACACTCACACAACTTTCTCTTGCCAATGTAAATAATTTACAATAAACCTAAAATTAGTAATAAAACATTACAAATAAACAAAAAACTAACCTCAATAAACATAATCTAATTTTAATCATATATGAAAGACGCAAAATGAAAATCGATCTCAGTTTGCCTTAAAAATACGGAGAATCACTCATTCACGCTAAACTAGGCTCTGTAGTGAAAAATGCTTTAAATAAAAGTTGTAGATCTTTTTATTTCCTATAAAATTTATTATATACACTTTTGTCGTAAAATGCATTCTAAGGCTAAAATCTTAAAAAATTCGATTTTTCACACGTTTTCGTGAGAAAAAAAAACAGAAAATCGCTAATTACCGCTAAACTAAGCGTTATACAAAAAAATGTTTGAAATAAAAGTTGTAGGTTTTTAAATTCTCTACAACTTTTATTATATACATTTTTGCTCTAAAATTCATATTAAAGCCGTAATCTTAAAAAACAATTTCTTTACGTGAAAACACCCTCACCAAGAATTTCAGCAATCATGGCGCCTACCCTATCTTGTAGAGAATAAAAAATTGAATAAACCAGGCGATTTTTAAAAAAATCGTAGGACTGGTTTTTGAGAAGATCGCAAAAAAGTGAAAAATTACACGAATAAACTACTATTTCCGGTTGACCGATTTTGATGAAAATGTTTGTGTCTGGTCCAATAGTGGTATGTAGCTTAAGTTCTAAGTTTCAAGTTCGTACGATGTTCCGTTCTTGAGATATTCTGTTCACACACACTCACACTTTGATATGTCGCTAAAAACATGTTGTTTGGGTTCAGGGGGTCTGAAAACGTATAGATCCGGTGAAAACTTGATTTGTTAAAATGGAGATGAAAACAATACTTTCCTTCCTATATATTCATATAGGCAAGAGAAAGTAAAAGTGAAAATAAAGTGGTATGTATACTTACCAAAGACCTATAAAGGGTTAAGCTTTTGGATGGTTGTACAGTATTGTATAGTTTCTAAATAAAAAATCAAAGTTATAAAAAAAATGATGTTTAAGATGTTGTTGAGAGAGTTGTTTTATGATTTGCAGGACATGTTTGGATACGCGCTGCGTCACCCGAAGCTGCCAGCAAGTAACGGTATAACCAACAATGAAGGTCTGACTCCACTGACGCTCGCTTGTAAACTGGGAAGAGCGGAAGTGTTCAGGGAGATGTTGGAGTTAAGCGCGAGAGAGTTTTGGCGATACAGCAATATCACTTGCTCTGCTTACCCGCTCAATGCCCTCGACACTCTCTTACCTGATGGCAGAACCAGTTCAGTTCATTATAATAATAATAATAATAATAATAATAATTGTACTAATAGTAGTAATAATGATAATACTTGTTTGATATGTCAAACGGCGTGTCATGCGGGGATATTCATTAAAAGGCGGGACGCGTCCAAAACGACCCCTAACGTTAATTACGCAATATGATTTAGGAGCACATAATAGGCTTATGCGGGAAACATATGGAACAATATACATAAGGTAAAATGATTGCACATAGATATAGCAAATTAAGACTACACTTACTTGACACTTGATACTTGGCAGGTTCTTGAGGTATTCATTTGAAGAAGTAGCGGACGTTATCGTTGGCACAATGAGGTTGAAACGTAAAGACAGAACACTAGAGTTCACAGAATTTAACTTGACAGTAAACAAATAGTACGAAAATGCACGTTTTACGTTAGTACACAAAAATAAACACTTGACACAATCATGATTCGTATATGTGGTGCAGGGAATTGCAAAACTTGGAAAGGAAAAAACGTTACGGGACGGAAAATGTGTTAAAGATAGCCCAAATAGCTCGTTAATATAGTAGAATTGACACTTGTTAGACACAACAAAGATTGCACGTTAGTAAAGACAGCATATTAGCGAAAAGACAGACTTGTACCCAGCGTGGGGTAATGTTGGTTTTAGTCTAAGACAGACGAGACTAGCACGTTGTTACTGAATGACAGCAGGCGCGACACTGAACTCGGGCAGGAGGAATTGGAAAGATGGTGTGAAGGAAAGCACCGAAGGTCACACACCAAATTATAAATTATGTGATTGGCGCACAAAGATCACTTGATTCAATCTAGCCTCCAACAAGGCCTTATAAATTGAAATGGATGAAACAGCCAATAAAGTGGCGTATCGGAAAGGCGACAAAATCCTTCTAAAAGAATCTAGAAGGATGTAGGTGTCAGCGTGAAATTTAAAAAGTGATTGTAAACAGTACTAATAATACTAATAATTGTAATAATAATAATTGTATTATTTTTCAAAGTTGATGAGCTCTTTACGTACGCATTGCCTGCCCCCTAACCATTTGCCAGCAACGTTGCCAATACTTGCTCTTGTACCTCTGTTATACATTTCGTTTGGTCTTTCAATAACAATTATATAACCTATGAATACAATCAGCTGATTATACTCGTATGCATGTATACTCGTATACATGTATACTCGTATGCTGTCGTGCTGTTAATCATGGCTGCTCCGCTTTCTATTTGCACCAAATAAGAGCAACGTTCAGTGATCCATTTTTTTGTGGTCGGAAGGTGTATCAGGGGCCGAAATTCATAGAAGACTTTCAGTGCAGTACAGGAACAGTGTCCCATGGATCCATCATTACGAGCCGGAGAGTAAACGGCAAAGTATGGAATAGAAACATCCAAATTCGCCGTGCAAGAAAAAATTCAAGACCCAACCGTTTGCAGGAAAACTGATGCTTACGGTTTTTTGGGACTCACACGGTCCAGTACTGGAACATTATCAGGAAAGGGACACAACAATAAACAGTGTACGTTACAGTGAGATGCTTACTGCCAAGCTAAAGCCTGCAATTCGAAGCAAACGCCGAGGACTGCTGTCAAAAGGTGTTGCGTTGTTGCACGACAACGCCCGTTCGCATACTGCTTGCCCACACTGCTGAAATGCTCCAGAAACTCTATTTTTAAGTACCGGCTCATCCTCCATATAGTCCCGATCTTGCTCCTTCTGATTATCACTTGTTTGGTCCACTCAAAGAGGCATTTAGGGGCCGTCGATTTACCTCGAACAAAGCATTGAAAGAAGAAGCGGTGCATTCCTGGGTCGCATCTCAACCAAAAACCTTCTTTATGAGGGCATCAGGAAACTTGAACAACGATGGACCAAGTGCGTTGAAAAGCAACGGGACTATGTGGAAAAATGATGTACTTGTAAGTTTCCTATTTGATTACATTAAAATTTTATAACTACATTGCGGATAATAATTGACTTACCCTCGTAAATAAAAAAAATAAAAAAATTTTTTCTGTAAAGTCAAGTCTGCTCAGTCAGTAGTATTTTTCTGGAAAGCCAAAACTGAACATTTTAACTAAAGTGTCCAGAGAACAGAGTTTTGAAACAGTTTATAGTAGACTATTTTTAAGTAAATAGGTCAATTTTTGACACATTCTAGTCGAAGATCTTTAAATCCATCCTCAGATGTTACGTGGTTGTCATTGACTTCATTCAATTCGACTGACATTAAGTTTTCTTTTCTTTCTTCTTGTGTTGTTTAGGTGGTCATCAGCCTGTAGGCTGGTTTGAATCTGTAGTGGTTTTACTGAGTAAAACGAGGAGTCAGGTGGTTTACCATTGCCACAACTCACTAAGTGGAAAAGTACGCTTTCCAGCATGCCGGGCCCTCTGAAAAGCACATGTCATTTGCACTCTGCAAATGACACCTTCACTTCATTCACCACAGGGTCCAACTGTATAATGAAATTCATTACTTTTAGAGGAGACAACTCTGATTAGCGTCTTTTGCACCTCTACCTGTTCTGTTGTTAAATGATTCAGTCATTTAATTGGCTGACCATGTGATAAGAAACAGAACTATTTATTTTAGCCCTGCAACTAACAGATTGAGTGTAAATAATTTGACACTCCACTTGTCTGTTATGGGCAAGTCTTTCTTCTTGATGTAAATCAAAAATTTTGAAAACTTGGCATGTATTAATTTTATATGTTTCTGATATAGATGTGGTTGAACTGCAACCATGTTTGTATTTTTTAAATAATGTATGCATTGCATTGTATGAGGTTGTTGAATGTGGAGTGGGACTGTTGAGGGTGGTTAATGAAGAGTGATGTGTGGGTGTGTGTGTGTTGTTTAGATTGGAACTCTGCACTGTTCATCATTTTGAATGGAACGAAAGAAGAGCACTTGGACATGTTGGATGGGGGCATCATACAGCGGCTCTTGGAAGAGAAGTGGAAAACATTCGCTCAGGTACACACACCTCATCTCCCATCTATCCATATAATCCACAAATATGTTACCATCATTCAAAAATAAATCTTTATAATGCATCCTGCAGTTTGAAATTATTTCTATTTCATATAATGAATTAATATATATTAATTTCACTAACCTTCTTTTAAACTGCGTCACCTTTATTTTAATTCTTACTTACACGTGTTTCAGTGGATCCACCATCATCAGAGTAAATAACATATTTGAACTAAAAAATTTTTTTTATCTCACTTATTTAAAATTTACAGAAGATAATACATCTTCTGTAAATTTTAAATAAGTGAGATAAAAAAAATTTTTTAGTTTCAATTTTCATTTACTCTGATGATGGTGGATCCACCGAAACACGTGTAAGTAAGAATTAAAATAAAGGTGACGCAGTTTAAAAGAAGGTTAGTGAAATTATTATATTAATTCATTATATGAAATAGAAATATGTTACCAGTCAGCCGTCCTTAGTTAGCTGCTACTCTCAACAAACCAAAGCCACCTACTAGAGGGTGCATGCTAGTCATGGGACGGTGGCACAGTAAAATAGGTGAGCTAGCACACCCCGCTCTGCACACTTGAGTGAACGGCACACAGCATGCCAAACAATCGAACAATGAAACGGGGTGAACTGTGGCAGTGAGCTAGTAGATTCTATCTAATACGTACACCACTCAGCTGAGCTATCTGAATAAACAGACAGTGAGTCAAGCTGAGGGTGACTTTCACTCACTCCTTCCCACACAGCACGTTGTATTTGCGCGTGCGCCAACGTTAACGTTCATCCATCTCTTTCCACAAACAAATTTTTGTTATGTGTGTCTATCTTTGTTTCGTACGCATGTGGTAAAATTGTTAGAGTACAGTACAATGGTATTTTACAACCACATGTCTCAGGGTTGTTGTAGTATACCTAGTATGAAAGAATAATGACCCCCTCTCTGCACCACCACAAACAAGAGGCAGAGTTTGATACGATCTGTATACTTTCCGTGCAGCGTTTAAGTAGCCCTATGAGCTAGGTGCTATGATGCGACTAGAGGAAAGTGATTAAGTTGTGGAGTGGAGGGAATGAACAAGTCAGCTCTGTGCGGAGAGCGTGCAGCGTGGGGAGAAACACTCGGTGTGGTGGTCGTTGAAAATAAAAGAGGTGGTAGGTAGCTCACCGCTCAGTTAAAAGAACTAGCTCTTTTGTGCGACTCGCTCATGAGCGTCTTATCACTAGTGCAGGCTAGGGTTCACGAATTTATGGGTTTCATATTCCTATTAAGTTAACCCTTTGTAGGTCTTTGGTAAGTATACTTACCACTAGCAATAAGGTCAAATTTATATAGAATAAGGTATGCAGTTGAACCTTATGGCCATTTTATGGTTTTATAGAGGTTTTCTGGTAAGTAGGCTATCCAGATTTTGAAATTAACGTGTAGCAACCATTTGAAAGCACATTTGAAAGTTGCATGAATATGGGAAGGATTCATACCAGCGTACGCGCTACCATGATGTTTTGTTGCCACTTTTTTACAGTACTTAAAAAATTTGATATATTTACCAGGGCTTAACATCAACAAAAAAGAAATATCTTACTGTTCTAGCACTAGAAATACATTATTCAAGTTCATATAAAGCAAAATTTAACATTTTACAACTTTTATATTCCCCCCCCCCCATAATACTGCCCTATAAAGGGTTAACTATGTTTTAAATTATAACTACTTAAAGTACTTAAAACATCAGTCATGATATGATGTAGGCATAACAATTTCATTTATAAAATACTTTTAAAAGTATTTTGTATTTAAATACAGGAATCAATGGTCGACCTGAGTCTGTGCAAGACTACACCTCATTTACACTTCATACACATCATCCTCAACTCATTGGGTGATGGGGTTGCTTATTGTTCTCAATTGAACAGATTGCAACGTACACATATAGGATTTAAAAAAAAAACTTTTAAAAGTATTTTTTTATTACTTTTTATTCAGCGTGCACTCATTTTGATATGATGCGCATGCTCAGTGACGTCATTGTTTGTTTAGATTAGGAGCAAACTAAGAGAGGCTGGACTTTAGACAGAGTAACAGCTTTGAAGGTGCAACAAGATTCCATACTGACGCACTTTGTATATGTCTATTCTATTCATCAGTACACAGAGAAAATTGCAAAATGTTCTGTTTTCTGTCAATCCACCTACCGTTTTTCATTTTATAGAGAGAAATTTATATCTCAAGAATAGTTTCAGTTAGCCAAATGATATTTCAGTCACTTGTTTATATTAAAGTTCTGTAAAAAAAAATTGCGTTCATTTTATGATGTGAAATTTGAAAATGGCAACCAATGAAATGATCAGTATAAAACATTATTTTAATATAATCGTTACTATTTCAATATGATATGATAAGGTAGATTGAAATAGATATTTCTAACCACCAGAATACGGTAACATAAAACACTTACCAATGTTTATAGCGCTTTCGTGTATATTGTACACATCTTCAGTAAATTAAAAACTTTTTTGTTTTTTTTTACGTCAAAGTTTAAAAATTTGTACTCCTACCATGTTATGTTGCATACGGAATAGTCGTAGTAGTAATAGTTAATTAAGTGAAGATGTGTACAAGATGCACGACACAAAAGTGCTTTAAACATTGGTAACTGTTTTATGTTATCGTATTCTGGTGGTTAGAAATATCTATTTCAATTTTAAATAATACGGCTGTTTAAAAATCTTACATAGGATGTTTGATAAAATAAAAATGATAAGAAATAAAAATGATGCCGACCGGGGTTGACAACACGTGGTGAAACCTTGTTTATAAAATTGGTGGCCCTGAAAAGGGCTGTTTGATTGTGTTGGTGGTCCTGAAAAGGGCCGTTGTTTGCGGTCAGAAGCGGCGAGCTGGCGTGATAGAAGCGGAGCTTGAAGAGTGATGGCTCGGCTACCGGGTTCAGGCCTAGCCTTCCCTCAACGGTAGTTGGGTCCCCACTGCAGCGTGGCAGTGGTGGCCCCCAGATCCTTGGAGTGTTGGGTCGGCGTAGGCCATCTGCCAATAGTGCGGCCGAGGCGGCTCTCTCTGGGCTGGCAAAGGGTGACCGGTGCGGGAATGTAGCGTCCGCCACCGGTAGCGTAGACCAGGGATGGTGCGGTTGGGCTCGTCTTCTTCTGGCTGGAGCTCTTCTTTTTTGGTTCTTCTCTGCTTGATAATCCCCTAGACGCCTTAAAAGACACTGGAGTAGAGACCTGCTAATTTGATATACAAATTTCATTCTTGGGGAGACACCAATGGGGGACCTACCCCTCTCATGTTTATCATGTCATTTACATTATTATCATAATCATCACATTTTTGCTTTTTGTAAAATTTTAGTTGTAAATAAAGAATTAAAGAAAAAAAAGAAAGAAAATTGGACATGTTTGTTGCAGCGTCAATTTCTAAAACGGTTGGCGATACTGTTTCTTCACCTGCTGTTGTTTAGTTCGGCTGTTTATTTGCGACCGATCGACCGGGAAAAACAGCTTTTGGGCGGTAACGATTGGCAAGACTACGCGAGGTACTCTTTTGAAGTAGGCACTGTCATCGGAGTACTCAGCTACTTGATCGTACAACAGGGTGGTGAAATCAAAAACCAAGGACTCTTCAGTTTCCTCAAACAATTGGTACGCCTCTCTAGTTCATGTCAACATTTTTCTTTACTTATACTATGTAAATGTAGCTTCTATAGTCTGTCTACTGTAAGAGTACTCCGCGCGAGGCAAGCGCCTGCCTCTATAGGTTATAAATGAAAGTTTTACTCTATTTGGCGCGTATCTACCCCTCCGCCTGACAATAATTATCTTGCACTATGTTCCATTATAAAAATATCTACATCCAGTTAAAATGAACATTATTTTTTAAGCGTTTTCAATTATACCGTTCTGATAACTTGTAATTATTGTAGTTTCAGAAAGAGACTCCTTAATTAATTTTATTTTAATGATATGAAATAAACAATCTGAAATGATAAAAAACGAATCACTAGAATTGTTTACTCTCCTGTTATAATTCAAGCGCATTAGTCTTATATTAGGCCTACTTGTGACCAAAAATAAAATAAAACTGAGTCTATAATAAAAACCTTGTTGTTGTTTACGTCATCAGCCGAAAGGCTCGTTTGAACCTGTAGAGGTTTTACTAAGTAAAACGAGGAGTGAGGTGATTTACCATCGCCACAACTCAATGAGTTGAAAGAGTATGCTTATCAGCATGCCGGGCCCTCTGATAAGCACATATTTTCCACTCTGCAAATGACACCTTCACTTCATTCACCACAGGGTCCAACTGTATAATGGAATTCATTACTTTCAGAGGAGATAACTGTGATTAGTGTCACAGTACAACTCTACCTCTTCTCTTATTAAATGATTCACTCATTTAATTGACTGACCATGAGATAAGAAACAGAACTATTTATTTTAGCCCTGCAATGAACAGATTGAGTGTAAATAATTTGACACTCCACCTGTCGTCTGTTATGGGCAGAATTATAACGTATAAACATACAATCAACTGATAATACTATAAAGTATTGGATGTGTTGTTAACGCGCTCTATAACCGATGTGTTCAGTATGAGATGCAAGACGAGAGAGTGAACTATTGCAGCTGTTAAGGTTTTCTTCACCTTGGATTTGCCTAAGCGGAATACTGGGTAAGAATTTGAATTGAATAGTCAAATACTGATTGGAGGACCAGTAGTCTACGCATTTATAGGGGTCCGCCGCGTACGAGGAGACCATTCACTAATTTTTAAGAGAATACACGAATACAAAGGAAAGGAAACACAGCAACATTGACCACCTGTACAACTAAATATTATCATGAACATAAATGCAAACTGACTTGATTCAGAATATGATGTTCAAGTCCAATGACTGAAGCACGCGGTAAAGCCGGACTGGAGACTGCCGAAATACACTTTAAGCACAAAAAATGCCCAAAACAGGCAGGTGGAGTGTTATTTTAATTGCACTCTATCTGTTTGGTCCAGGGCTAAAATAAATAGTTCTGTTTCTTATCACATAGTCAGCCACTTATATGACTGAACTATTTAATAAGAGAAGAGGTAGAGGTGTACTTTGACACTAGTCAGAGTTATCTCCTCTGAGAGTAATGAATTTCACTAAGCAGCCAGACCCTGTGGTGAATGAAGTGAAGGTGTCATTTGCAGGGTGGAAAGTGAATGCTTTTCGGAGGGCCTGGCATGCTGATAAGCATACTCTTTCAACTCAGTGAGTTGTGGCAATGGTAAACCACCTTACTCCTCGTTTTTACTTAGTAAAACCTCTAGAGGTTCAAACCAGCCTTAATTATTTTTGTATAACGTTTAGTTTAATAATTATTAGCGATTTTCTGTTTTTTTCTTATGAAAACATGTGAAAATCGATTTTTTTATGATTTTGGCCTTAGTCCTATGCATTTTACAACAAAAGTGTATATAATCAAATTTATAGGAAATTAAAAGACCTATTACTTTTATTTAAGGCATTTTTCTCTACAGAGCCTAGTTTAGCGTGAAAGAGTGATTTTCCGTATTTTTAAGCCGAACTGAGGTATATTTTCATTTTGCGTCATTCACTCATGATTAAAATAAGGTTATGTTTTTGAGATTAGTTTTTGTTTATTTCTAATATTTTATTAATAATGTTAGGTTTATTGTTAATTATTTGCACTGACAAGAGAAAGTCGTGTGAGTGTTTCACACCAGATTTATTAATTAGTTTTCAAAGTAGCCTTGTGTGTGGAGTGCCACATATGTTTCCAAATGAGAGAAGATGTGGTAGGTAGATGGGGTCTATAGTGTATTTGTGTTGTACTGATTGCAGGATCCGGCCAAAGCAATATTTCTAGTGTCGAATGTGTTGATATTGGCGTGCATTCCGTTTCGCCTTGCTGGTGACATATTGATGGAGGAAGCTATACTGATCATTGCATTACCAGGTTCTTGGTTTCTTCTGATGTTCTTTGCCGGGTAAGTTAGACTCACTCACTCACTCATCTAGCCTACTATGACAAACCATCTGTGATGATGATGATGATGATGTTGTAATTTTTAAGTGCTGTGGATGAACATGTGTTAAGCGCATATCTGTTGAATAGAATAATGTTCTATCTCCATAGTAAGGTAATATGTATATGTGTTTGACACGTTGAGTGCCATTTAGAAATGACTAGAAGACTTTGTAAGCCCTGCATACTTTTTTTAAATACGAGGGTTATCCAGAAATTAACCTCCGTTTTGAAATAAAAAGTAAACGAATGAAGATACAAAAACTTTTATATATACATATTAAAATACAGTTTATCTCTATTTTGCGACATAGTCGCTAAACAGATTCAAGCACTTGTCTTACCTTGGAATAGTCTTTGAAATACGCTCTGCATAAAAATCGGCTGCCTATGAATGTAGCCAACCATTCATGGCGTTTTGAAGCTCTTTGTCATTGGCGAACCGCTGAGATGCAAGCCACTGCTTCATGTTCAGGAACAGGTGAAAGTCACTAGGAACCAAGTCTGGGCTGTATGGGGGATGATCGAAAACGTCCCATTTAAACTTGGCTAAAAGTTCATTTGTGCTTCGAGCTGTATGAGGGCGAGAAAACAAATGAACTTTTAGCCAAGTTTAAATGGGACATTTAAACTTGATAATAGGTGTCCATTATTGTGTGATGAAACGGTAGTTGTTGTTTGTGCAGGGCGATCCGTTTGACAGGTCCATTCGTGACGATGGTGTACAGCATGATCACCGGAGACATGTTCACTTTCGGCATCATCTACACGATCATTCTGTTTGGGTTTTCTCAGTCGTTTTTCTTCCTCTACAAAGGATTTCCCGGAGTGAAATCGTCTCTGTACAGTTCATATCCTAGCACTTGGATGGCCCTGTTCCAGATCACGCTCGGCGATTACAATGTAAATATCCTTGTTTGTATTTTTATTACTTGATGAGTGTGTGAAAAAGACACGTGTCACACATGTTGAGTGGGTCTTGATGGATCTTGTAGAGTCTGCCTACGCCACTAAGAGTACTCCGATGTAGGCAACCAGCAATACAAGTGCGCATGCGCATTAATTAAAAATATGCACACCATGATCAAAAACAACAATTCCCCATACAACACTAATTATTCACTCTAAGCGTAATATAATAAAAACACGTTCAATTTATTTGTTAGAAAATTTTTATAAATCGAAGATTAGTTTACCATTAATAACTAATTTTTTAACACTCAATGTGTTGAGTTTTTGAAACGTAAAAGCGGTAAACATTAAAAAGTAGAAAAAAATTGTTTTGTTAAATGTAATAGTTAAAATAATTAATTAAGGAATCTTTATGAAATTACAATAATTACAAGCAATCTGAATGATATAATTGAAAACGCTTAAATTTTTATGATAAACTTATTTTTATGATGGAACGTGGTGTAAGATAATTGTCAGGCGGAGAGGAAGATACGTGCTAACTTGTGTAAAACTTTTGTTTACAACGGATAGGCGCTTGCCTGACGCGCGCGGAGTACTCTTGAGACAGTAGATGGATTATAGGCGAATACGTCGCACACATTGAACTGAGAGTGACAGACAAGCGACTGGGTAAGGAGAGCTGAGGGTGGGTAGATTACGGTGGGTAGATTAGGGTGGGTGTTAAGGGCTGGTGGATATGAATCTCATTTATAGTAGTGCTTTAATGCGGTGCCTGAAATTAGAAAATAATGATACGTTTGGTTTTCTTTGCTTGGTACAATTTAAAAAATAAAGTTATGTTTCCAATTAGGTTTGTGTTAGTTTATACAGGGTCAGCAGATTAATCTGATGATTTTGTATTCATCGGTATGTTGGCAACACTGTGAATAAGAAGTTGTTACAGTTGTAGTTGGGGTAGCGCTCGCTAATACTACCATTTTAGTAGCCATCATGAGTTGGTCATATGAGCACCGTGCTTTTGTGATTGAAGCAGATTTCAAAAACAATGATTCTGTTATTGCTACGCAGCGTTTATTTTGTAGACATTTTAATTTAAACCAAATCATGTCTGTTCCAAGTAGGAATACGATATTGCTGTGGGTGAAAAACTTTCGTTTAACATCGTCTGCTTTGAAACTGAAACCAACTGGACGAAAGCGTAGTGGGAGAACACCTGGAAAAATTGAGGCTGTGAGGTTATCTGTGTCACAGTCTCTACACAGTGTTCCGTAGTGAAGTATGCTGCCACACTAAGAATGTCTGACCGAAGCGTGAGAAGAATCCTTCATGATGACTTTCAGTTCCATCCGTACAAGATGATGTTCGTGCAACAACTTACTGAAAATGACTATACGTCTCGCAGAACAGCTTGTGAGCTAATTCTCGAAAATGTCCACCAAGACCCCATAATGCTTTCAAGCGACGAGGCACATTTTCATTTGTTTGGATATGTTAACAAGTAGAATTTTCGGTATTGGGCCGCTGTTAACCCACGAGAAGTTCACCAGTGACCAGTTCATAGTGAATACGTTACAGTGTGGTGCGCAATTTCAAAATTAGGCATAATAGGCCCGTATTTCTTTGAGGAGGCAGATCACAGAGTAACAGTAATGTCTCATAGGTATGTGACAATGTTACACAATTTTTTGATACCAAAAATTATTCACCTTAGAATGAATAAAATGTTCTTCCAACAGGATGGCACAACCGCTCATACGGCATGAATTTCCATGAATGTTTTACGGGAAACTTTTCAAGGACGTCTAATTTCACAATATGGGAATATTCCATGGCCAGCACGATCACCTGATGTACCAATTTGTGATTATTTCCTTTGGGGCTATCTCAAAGACAGAGTTTACCGTGTTTGACCACCTTCAATTGCAGAACTCAAGACCGCCATTCAGTGAGAAATTGCAGCAGTTTCACCAGCGATGGTAGAACGAGCAACAAGAAATTTTTGTATGAGGTTGAATGAGTGCGTGAGGAACAATGGGAAACATTTGGATGACATAATTTTCAAGTGAACTATTGAAATGCTGTAAGTAAAATTGTATAGCTTGAATTTTCATTTGACCCATTAAACTTTGTTGTACTGTGAATTGTGCTTTTTTTATTGTCCCTCCAAAATCGTCAGATTTATTGTGCCGGACCCTGTATTTAACTTTGAGTATTAATAGTGATTTGGTTTGTTAGGAAACCATGAAAACCTCGCCACTAAATAAGGTTGTTAATGTTTTGGCGTAAATTTCTTGTGAACTATTCAACGTATTTGGTCTTAGTACCTAGTTGCCTACCACTATTTCTACTAGATTACTCATGTTGTTATAAGTAACAACGATTTTGGGGCAATGTATTCAAAATTTCATGGTAAGTTTTCCTTTTGTAAACTTAATTTTAATTAATTTATTAAAAAAAAATTTAATATCTTAAAATAAAAAAATTGTTGCCGTACTGTAGCTATATAAATAAATCTACGGAATGAGTCTGGTTTTTATTTAAGTTTCTAAGTTAAATGGGCGGAGGGAAAATGGTACTTGAAAATATCCAATTTAACTTGGATAATAGACAAATGTGTAGTGGAAACAAGAGTTGAATGTTAGTGTGAGATGAAGTGGGGATACGCCCTGCCTTACTGATCTTATCAATGGTGTATTATTTTTCAGTACGCAGAGTTGGCGAACACAACATACCCGGCATTGAGTAAACTGGTGTTTGGCGTATTTATGGTGTTTGTGCCGATATTATTGTTGAACATGTTGATTGCGATGATGGGCAACACGTATGCACACGTTATCGAACAGAGCGAGAAAGAGTGGATGAAACAGGTATGAACAGGTACCCCTTTCAATCTATCTACCTATTTATCTCCCTTTTCTAAATCCTGGTCCAACCCTTTAATTTTTCTTTTTTACTTTCTCTTGCCTATGTGAATATACAAAAAAGAAAGTATTGTTTTCATGTCGATCACAACAAATACACTCTTCATTGGATCTACACATTTTCAGACCCCCTGAACCCAAAAAACATGTTTTTAGCGATTGGTCTGTGTGTGTGTGTGTGTATACAAAATATCTCAAGAACGGAACATCATACGAACTTGAAACTTGAAACTTAAGTTACATACCACTACCGGACCCGACACGAACATTTTCATCAAAATCGGTCAACCGGCAGTAGTAGTTTATTCGTGTAATTTTTCACTGTTTTGCGATTTTCTCAAAAAATGGTCCTACGATTTTTTTTAAAATCGCCTGGTTTACTCAATTTTTTTATTCTCTACAAGATAGGGTAGGCGCCATGTTTGCTGAAATTCTTGGTGAGGCTGTTTTTACGTAAAAAAAGTGTTTTTTTAAGATTACAGCTTTAATATGTATTATAGTGCAAAAATAAATTTTAGAATGACCCACTTAACAAAATTTAGAGTTGCCACATTTTTATTCTGCCCTGTATTCCTCTTATTTACCCATGCCCCTCCTACTTGTATGACTCACTCCCCCCAGTTGGTAGTTGTCCCCATGTTCCTATGCATAATCACTCCACTACGGTGAAAAGAGCCGCCATTTTAAATTAATAAACACTCAGAAGATAAAAAGGCCGGTGATTATGCCAAACTCTACCCTTTCCGTCTCCCCTGAAATCATAAACTAACCCCTACCTTAAATTATACCTTAAGTCCACGTTCAGTAAAATGCATGCCTTCCCCTCACCAAAATATTAGGCCTCCCACAAAACTGAAAAAAGGCCACTGAAAAATAAAATAAAATAAAAGAGCCGCTCTTAAACCCACTTGTCCCTTAATTTAAATTTTCCACAAATAACTTCTAAAAATAAATTACCTCCTTTCAAGTCCCAGTTCCAATGTCCCACGAACCAGAATCCTATTTCCTATTTAAACTATAAAATTCCCCCTAAATTTCTTGAGGTTGCAATTATTCTGTTATATTGTTCCCCGAGCGACCAGGTGTTCCTTAACACGATGTCGCCATCATAGGGCTTCTTAGCCCTCTCAACCAGGATTCAGGATTCAGGATTCAGTGCAAAAATTTATATAATAAAAGTTGTAGAGATTTTAAAATTCTACAACTTCTATTTCAAACATTTTTTTGTTTAACGCTTAGTTTAGCGGTAATTAGCGATTTTCTGTTTTTTCTCACGAAAACGTGTGAAAAATTGATTTTTTTAAGATTTTGGCCTTAGTATGCATTTAATGACAAAAGTGTATATAATTGAATTTATAGAAAATTAAAAGATCTACAACTTTTAATTAGAGCATTTTTCTCTACAGAGCCTAGTTTAGCGTGAAAGAGTGATTTTCTGTATTTTTAAGGCAAACTGAGATCGATTTTCATTTTGCGTCTTTCATATATGATTAAAATAAGGTTATGTTTATTGAGGTTAGTTTTTTGTTTATTTCTAATGTTTTATTAATAATGTTAGGTTTATTTATTGTTAATTATTTGCACTGGCAAGAGAAAGTTGTGTAAGTGTTCTACACCAGATTTTTAATAATAAATTTCTTAGCTTTTTTAGACGATTTAGCAATTTTGGTTAACAATGCACTAGAAGCCACACAATGAATTACATCCCTCCAAAATATAGCCGCAAGAAGAGGACTCAAGGTATTGTTTGAAAAAAAAAATGTTTATAGACCTATCGTTGGCAAGCCGAATTGCAGTCGGAGACCAAAAGATGGAAATTGTAAAAAAATGTTATAATGTAGGAGAAATGATTTCACTTGATCTTAATGAAAGAGGAGCGTGAAACACAAGAAGGTGAGCAAATTGACTAAAGACACTAAAAAAAAAAACATGTCTGTCCATTGCAGTAATCATTAGTATTATGAATGTGATTGTCACAATTTATTGGTTTTACTTCTCTTTTCTCTTATTTTAAAAGATCTACACAGTTTTGTAGGTTCAACAATTATTGGTTTTGTTTCATTATGTCTATAATTTGCTTGTTCTTTCAATTTTTTCTTTTTTATTTCTAATGTGTGTACGTTGCAATCTGTTCAATTGAGAACAATAAACAACCCCATGACCCAATGAGATGAGGATGATGTGTACGGCGTGTAAATGAGACTGTGTAGTCTTGTACAGACCCAGGTCCACCATTCCTGAGAGAGTATGGTTAATTGAACCCCAACCATCAAAGTACACCCACAACCACTGTCTAGTAATCAAATCCGTATAAAAGTATCTACGTTTACTAGGATTTCAACCAGGAACCTTCGTCTCCGAAAAGCAGCTGTTAAATGTTAAACAGCTGATAACGGCAACGATGTTACCCCTAGACCAACCCGGTGGGGTATTTCAATTTTTTATCGTCTAAATTTTGAAAGTTATTTTATAGGTTCTTGTGAAATTTGAAAGGTTAAGGTTTGGTAAAATAATTTAAACGAGATGTTGATGTAAAATATTTTTCATGAAACGTTTTTTTTATTTGAAGCATAAAAAATCAACTAACAACATGTAAATATAACGTAACAAACATAAAAGAAAATTAACATAAAAGAATATGAATAAAAACTTACAATAATAATATTGTAATGAAACTGATGTTATTGTTTGATAAAAACCTGTAATTTCTCTCTTGTTTTTAATGTCCGACTGTTCTGCAATTACTGCTAATGCAGACGGTGAAGGATGAAATGATTTTTTTTGTAACGTATGAAAATATGCCATGCCTGAATGGGATTCAAACCCAAGACCGCATGATGAGAGGTGAGCACGTTACCAACTACGCCAATGCGGCCGGTGTAATTTCTCTTGTTTTAGCTTAAATGAATTGTATCGTAATACTCTTGACAGATATTGCGACACATTAAGAAAACTGAGACGAGCAATCCAGAACCGCCGGAGAGGAAGATTGTCCAGTAGTGTGACGCTTCTCCATGACAACGCTCGACCTCATGTCTCACATCAAATTCAAGAACTGCTGACAGATTTTGGCTGGACTGTTGTGCCCCCCCCCCCTACAGCCCGGACCTAGCCCCAAGTGATTATCACTTATTCCCAAAATTAAAGGAACACTTGGGTGGCCTACGCTTCAGTACCGATGATGAAGTCAAGGAAGAGGTTACTCGATTCCTCAAAGGATTGGTGGCAGAATTCTACAACATGGGGATAGAAAAGTTGGAGCATCGTCTGCAAAAATGTTTGGACAGAAATGACGATTATGTAGAAAAATAGCGTAAGTTTTAAGCTTTAAATTGATGTATAACACTAAGATAAAAATTATAGCTGTCTATTTTCAAAAAATCATGGGAACCTTATTTTACGAATGACCCTTGTATTTCAGTGGGCGAAAATAGTGGTGTCATTGGAGCGTGCCGTTCCACATGAAGACTGTCACACTTACCTGCAGGAGTACAGCATCAAGCTGGGTCCAGGTGAGACGCCGGGCACTGAACAGAGGGCGGTCATGGTGATCAAAAGCAAAAGCAAGACGAGGGCTAAACAGAGGAAAGGAGCTCTTTCTAACTGGAAGGTATTCCTAATTATACCTACTACCCTAACTTAGATGATACTCCTCCACGCACAATCCTTCCATTTGGCCTTAACAACTTGCTACCTACAATTTAGTCACTTGAGTCATGAGTTTGCCCTTGTTTCTTGCAACAAGGGGTAAAGGGGGAGAAGCATCTGTGTGCATGCGCGACTGCTTTAATTTCAGCGCAACAAACATAACAACTTATTCTATACCCAGAGCATATACAATATATTGCGGAACCTTTTGTAGGTTAATTGTGCGAATATAACTGTTTGTTACCGTAAACACAAATGTCGGTTTCTCACTGAACGCAATGTAATAAATGTTGTGAAGTTGAAGCTAAACAAAAATGCCAATCCGTGCCTCTTAACAAAAGCTGTGAGCGAGCGGCTAACTACTGTCATGTTTCTCTTTCCACAATTCCAAATATAAAGAAGAAAATTAAGGACGTGAAAAGCTATTCTTTAACAGTTTTGTTGACACCTGGTAATCAAAAGAAAACGGTTAGGTAGATACTAGAGAGACTGATAATGAAAACGCTGATGACAGCAACAGTAAAGAAGGCGATTCATTCTTAATTACAGTAAATCCAACATTTCTAGTCATGTAATTAAGCTATAGGCAATATTACAGGTCATATTTATTTCTTGTAAGGTTTATGAAGAAAACATTTTCACGGAATAAACCACAGCTTACATAATGTATTTAGAAACTGGACGGTAGTGAAATGTACGAGTAGTGTCTCATTGTTGAAGTTGGCAGCACTGCAAATATTCCACTTCCCTTCCTCACAGCCCATACATACGCAAAAGGCAATCTCATGACTTCAGTATCTATACCTGTAAACAGCCGGTTCACTAATGTCACAGCCGGTTCACTAATGTCAGCCTACCATAACGGTAAGAGCACAGTGAACGCTGGTCGCAGGTCGCAGGTACTGATTCACGGTGGCAAACGCGCATAGTGGGAGCATGCATCTAACTACGCGCTTCTTAACCTTCATTCAGGTGTACGCACTATTCAACATGAGTTCCAGTTGCAGCAGTTATGATGAATTATTTCTAATGAAAAACGTTTCCACCAAATTATTATCATTTAAAGACGATACCATTAGTGACCTCAATAAGAACAGAAAATTGTTTGGCATAATCATCTTTATCCGCAATTAAAAAAAAAGACAGACAGATTTTTTAAATGCTTGAGAATGACTCTGGAAACGTTTAATTTTATATTGTCTAAAGTAGAACTCGTTTTCAAAAACAATGGTGTAACTTGCACAAGCAATTAATATTACCGGAAGAAAGATTTGTGATTACTTGGAACTTTTGAAATTTTTGACTACCGATATTCAATATTATAGAGGATTGTTTGGCCAGTAATAATCTTTTAAAGTTAGTTTTATAAACATATGTTATATATAATTAATGAACAAGTTGTTATTATTTATGAATACGTATTATACGATGCCAAGTACATGCCAGAGCAACCTGGTGGTAGCAAGCAGCAGGCAGGTTTATGCAAAACAAACCAGTGAGCTGATATGCACAGGCAGCTTTCTCCACCAGCGTTTACTGTCAGACGTCCGATTAAAATATTTGTTTGGCCTATTCCTACCAGCAGGCTCCCTCCCACTTGTAAGCCAGCCGCATTGGCGCAGTTGTTAACGTGCTCGCCTCTCATCATGCGGTCTTGGGTTCAAATCCCATTCAGGCACGGCATTTTTTCATACGTTACAAAAAATCATTTCATCATTCACCGTCTGCATTAGCAGTAATTGCAGAACAGTCGGATGTTAAACAAAAAAAAAAAATCCCACTTGTAAGCAACCAGCGTTCACTGTACGCTTACCTTAAGAGTGGGCTTACACTTGTCTTTTGTATCTTACATCTTACACTTATTCTGAATAATAATTTTAGTCTGTTTATACTGACACTTTCTGCTGGCCAAGACAACACATAGAATGTGACAGGTGATGTAGACACACTCCCATTTTTAATAAGGATGAGACATTCAGTAATTTCAACGTACACTGTAATTGATTGTCAACAGATAAAACGATGTCCTCTAATACTGAATTATGATATTGTGGAAATTTTTACAACGTAGACACTTCTGTATAAGGTTATTAGACAGTTGGATAGCATTATGACATTAATAATTTACAGTACAGTATTTTAATTTTTGTAATGCTCTATGCTGTTTAAGTGATCAGCCTGTAGGCTGATTTGAACCTGTAGAGGCTTTAAAAAGTAAAACGAGGAGTGAGGTGGTTTACCATTGCCACAACTCACTCAGTGGAAAACTACGCTTATCATTATGCCGGGCCCCCTCTGCAAATGACACCTTCACTTGATTCACCACACAATCCAACTGTATTATGAAATCCATTACTTTCAGAGGAGATAACTGTGATTAGTGTCACCTAACACACCTCTACCTCTTCTCTTCTTAAATGATTCAGTCATTTAATTGGGTGACCATGTGATAAGAAACACAGCTATTTATTTCAGCCCTGCAACTAACAGATTGAGTGCAAATAATTTGACACTCCACCTGTCGTCTGTTATGGGCAGAATGATGTATAGTGAACATTAATACAGTTACAGACAATTCCTATCCGTTGTATAAAAGGCACCTTGTTTTTTGATGAGTTACTGATGGAAAAGAAGTGTATCAATTGGGATGGAGGAGGACAGTTTCTGTAAAAGGATTCTGTAGTTGTAGATAGAGGGGAAAAGACCAATTGTGAAGTGGATGGGTTCATTTAGGGAGGGGAGGTGATGATGATGATGATGACGATGATGATATATTGATTGGCTTAGTGTTTCCAGTCTTCTCAGTATCTCACCAATGGGGTAACAAGGTGCTTTGTGCGGCATTTAAAAAGGAGATAGATGAATTTCTTGAGATCAACAAAAAAAAACTGTTCAGTTGTCTACAAATAGCCGCTTCACAATTACTTTTTTGTCTAGTGGACCATCTAGGCTATATACAGTTGAGCCATTGTTAGTTTGCTCCCTCCTACTGTCAACAAACAAAAGCCACCTACTACAGGGTGCACACTAGAGTCTGCCACTTTACAGATGTCATATTCCTATTAAGTTAACTGTGTTTTAAATTATAAGTACTTAAAACATTGGTCATGATATGATGTACGCCTAACAATTTCATTTATAAAAATACTTTTAAAAGTATTTTGTATTTAAATACTTTTGAAAGTATTTTGTTGTTACTTTTTAATCAGCGTGTACTCATTTGTATATAATGCGCATGCTCAGTGATGTCATTATTTGTTTACATTAGGAGCAAACTAACAAAGGCTGGACTTAAGATAAATGTGAGCTACTTATTTCTTAATCGACTAAAAACCTGGATCTGATGTGCTTGTGGTTTACGATGGGTCAAGTAACAGAAGTCGAATGAAATGGATGAAGACATGGAGGTATAAGTATCAGACGAACTAATGTCCCATAACTGAGCGACAGAGAGAGAGGGAGATATGTGGCATAACTACGCATGCGCTCAAAGGTCTTTACTGTTATAATCCAAATGTGAAAACATACTACAGTCGTTATCTTGCTTGTTAGCTTCCTGCATGCATAAACGCTTGCTCACAACAATGAGTAAAATTATGCAATGTTGTTGGAACGGCGCGTATGGGTTGTGTGAGTGAGAGCATTATGCATTCTCTCACTCCCACGGCTAGGGGACTGCAGTTCATCTGATTACTGTATCTGGGTAACTGGATGAAGGATGAGATGGGTGAGGGTGTAGATGATGTTTGTCTGGTTGCAGAGGGTGGGCAAGGTGACAATCAATGAACTGAGGAAACGAGGGATGACGGGTGAGCAGCTGAGACGCATCATGTGGGGCAGAGCATCCATATCGACACCCGTCAGGGCACCTAAGATTAAAAAGTCAGTTTCAGTCACATACTCGTATCTATATTTTTAGTTTACACCTATTTACAGTATCATTTTTAGATTAGTCTCCTTAACACGTTGACTGCTACATGACCCAAATATGTGTCACACTCGTCTTTAAAAATGGGCCACGTGCATGAAAAATGAGTCACAGTACGAGTGATTTTTAAGCCGTGTTTTGTGGTTTTAAAACCCACAGCTTCAGAGAGTGACATTTTACACTTACATCTGTTTAAATAGTTGGTATTTTTCAAATAATAGGATATTTCGTATACAGGTAGTTTTCCTTGTTATACTGTACTAGAATGGTGCTATTATTTTTCATTTTATTATTTCTTTTCCTTATTTTGGTTAAAAGAAATAGTTTAGAATACTTTGCAACTTAACCCAATTATGTTTATTCCTTTTTTGTTGTGACGGATAAATGGGTCACATGGCTCTGAAATGTAAAATCATTCCACCAGGCCATGTGACCCAAAAATGTGTCACAATTTAATTTTACAAAAAAAAAAATAGCTGTTATTATTTTAATTAATAAATGAAGTAAAATGAGAAGAAAAAGGAATAAAATGTGAAAAATAAAAAAAAGTACGATGGCCCCGTTGTAAGTGTCACAAAATTTAGTGTGGCAGTCAACGTGTTAAAATTATTTCAATTACTAATTATATATTTGTTAAAAGAGAAACAATATTTTGTTACGTTTTTTCTATGACTATATTATATTATATTATATTGTGGTTCCCAACAAATGTGACATTTAGGGACAATGTACTGTCAACATTAATCTTATTTTACAAAGGGGTAATCTTACTTTTATTATTCCAGTCGATCGGAAACTGAATAAAAAATAATCTGCTTTTCACCACCAACCCTTCTAATTAATCATTTACTGTGTTACCAGCCTTCAATACTTCTTCCGGCCTTTGTCGGTGCGGTAGATCCTTAGGCGGTGCACCGACAAACCTTTCGGCTGCGTACCGACAGAGGTCTTTGTTGCCAAGGCCGAGCGAGTTACCACCTCCGTACCACAGCGCTCTCAGTAGCTATATAAGCGCAGTGCAATGAGTCGCTTGTCATTACGTTCTACATCTCCGACGAAGATCGACTGACTACATCCACGAGATAAAGAAGGAAGATGGTCTGGCACTTGCAGCAGCCGTCACCACAGCTCTGGCAGCTATGTGTTGCCTACACCGGTCTCCTTCAAAGCCAACACAACGGTCCTTCTCAGGACCAACTCATTAAGGTTAACACCGGCCCTTTGCAGGGCCATCAACCACCTCTGTCCGCCTCGGCGGACACACAAACATAAACGGCCCTTTTCAGAGCCACCAAACAGATAAGGTTTGCCACTTAATGTCGCCATCCGGTGACACTACAAAAGATTTTAGTAGCTAATATTTTAATTATTAATTGAAAAAAGGCAAAAATGTTGCTTCGATTGTTGTGTATACGTTGGCTGGGAGTAATGAAAGTAAGATTACACACTTTTAACAAGATTAATGTTGTCCAAGGTTAATTTCCCTGTACGTCATTTTATTGAAGGTACAGTAGGCGTATATATAGGGTGATTCTCTTGGAATCTCATTCTATAGCTAAAAATCTGGTGTGAAACACTCACACAACTTTCTCTTGCCAATGTAAATAATTTACAATAAACCTAAAAATAGTAATGAAACATTAAAAATAAACAAAAAACTAACCTCAAAAACATAACCTTATTTTAATCATGAGTGAAAGACGCAAAATGAAAATCAAACTCACTTTGGCTTAAAAATACGGAAAATCACTCTTTCACGCTAAACTAGGCTATGCAGTGGAAAATGCGTTAAATAAAAGTTGTACATCTTTTTATTTCCTATAAATTATATTATATACACTTTTGTCGTAAAATGAATTCTAAGGTCGAAATCTTAAAAAAATCGATTTTTCACACATTTTCGTGAGAAAAAATCAGAAAATCGCTAATTACCGCTAAACTAAGCGTTATACAAAAAAAATGTTTGAAATAAAAGTTGTAGGATTTTTAATTCTCTACATTTTTTATTATATACATTTCCGCGCTATAATACATATTAAAGCCATAATCTTAAAAAACACTTTTTTTGCGTGAAAACAGCCTCACCAAGAATTTCAGCAAACATGGCGCCTACCCTATCTTGTAGAGCATAAAAATTTTAGTAAACCAGGCGATTTTTAAAAAAATCGTAGGACCAGTTTTTGAGAAAATCGCAAAAAAGTGAAAAATTACACGAATAAATTACTACTTCCGGTTGACCGATTTTGATGAAAATGTTCGTGTCGAGTCTGGTAGTGGTATGTAACTTAAGTTTCAAGTTTGAAGTTCGTACGTTGTTCCGTTCCTGAGATATTCTGTTCACACACAAACCAATCGCTAAAAACATGTTTTTTGGGTTCAGGGGGTTTGAAAACATATAGATCCGGTGAAAACTCAATTTTGAAAAATCGACATGAAAATAATTCTTTCCTACATATTCATATAGGCAAGAGAAAGTAATAAGAAAAAAGTTCATATAAACATATGCCTGAAAACACTTAGTTAGCGAGTTACGGCTAGCGAAAAATTTCACCTAGAACTCTGTACCCTCGGTGAAGTAAGGCCGTATTAAAATGTTAAAGGTAGTTACAAAGATACAAATATGAATGTTTCTTATGTTTTTTAATCTGAAAAATTGAATAAAATTGGTTCCAGAGCTGTAAATGCAATACTTTCAGAGATATCTTACATAAAACACAAGAATTGGTGCAAAGAAGTAACACATTCTTGTGTTTAACGTTAGATTACTTCCATAAATGGTAAATAAAGGTGTATTTTTTCTTAAATAAATTTGTAGAAAATTTAGTTCTAAAAAGATTCATGTGCTTTGATGCTTTGTCCCCTTTACCCCCTTTACCCCTCGTGTCTCAATTAACTATTGTTGATAGGATGGTTAACAATAGCGTTGATCACGTGTAATATCGTCTTATTATTTGATGTGGACGTGATAAGATTGTATCTAATGAGTGTCGCCGCGTGTGTTTTATTTTCAGCCCGATTTTGGATGTGATGGTGGACGATCTTCAACTAGAACAGCCACCGCCACCTCCAGCGGCAGCTCCAGCCATGTTTGGTGGTGCCCTGACGGCCGCTCTCGATGTGATGGCTTTCACCAATGATCTAGATCTCGGTGGCAGTGCATTCATCGGCACTGCCAGTAAGTAGAACGTCATCTCCTATCTATTGATTATTCGTAATGCCTTTAAAAATACCGGAAGAATTTACAATAAAAAAGTTTTATCATGGGGTGCAAAAATCAGACATTACGAAACAGTGATAAGGCCAGAAGCGTTGTATGGTGCGGAAACGCTTAAAATTAAGCTAAAAGGAGGTATAAATAAAGTGATGGGCGCAGAAAGGAAAATAATGGGAAGTATATTGGGGCCTAGGAAACTAGATGCAGAGTACAATAGACCCCGAACAAATAAGGAAATATATAGCAGAGTTGAAAACATTATCCACACAAT
This sequence comes from Catonia carolina, assembly GCA_035578175.1. Taxonomy (NCBI): domain Eukaryota; kingdom Metazoa; phylum Arthropoda; class Insecta; order Hemiptera; family Achilidae; genus Catonia; species Catonia carolina. The sequence continues at coordinate 720,101 of JAQMRL010000008.1, read as the reverse complement.
GAGGAAAAGAAGACTTATGTTTTTTGGTCATATAGCGAGAATGGACAATAATCGGCTGGCAAAACAGGTCTATGAGAGGATAATGAAACTTAAGATTAAGCCAGCATGGTTCACCGAAACGCTGTCAGATTGCTTAACAGCAGGGATTACCACGGAAGACATATGCTATAGAGAGGTTTTTAGGGGTAAAGTTGAGAGAGTGACCTTTAGGGAGGAAAGTGAGAGGAGGAGGTGTGAACCTCACAATATGGACCAACTGAGGATGGACAGATCGAGAAGGATGAGGGAGGTGTGGGTGATTTTTTTTTTTTTTGGTTTAACGTCTGACTGTTTTGCAAATTGCTGCTAATGCAGACGGTGAAGGATGAAATGAATTTTTTGTAACGTATGAAAAAATGCCGTGCCAGAGTGGGATTCGAACCCAAGACCGCGTGATGAGAGGCGAGCACGTTACCAACATCGCCAACGCGGCCGGCAGGTGTGGGTGAGGAAGAGACTGGAGCAGCATAGGACATGAAGAAACACCCCAAATATTGATTTAACGTGCTCTCGTTAAAGAGCTATTCAAAAAAAAAAAATAAACAGAAAAGGTCTACGACAAGGTTGTTTTTTGTCACCACTACTTTTTAACTTGTATATAGAAGAAGCTATAAATGAAGTGAAGGAGAAATTTGACACAGGAATAAAAATTCAAGGAGAAACAATAAAAATGCTGAGATTTGCCGATGATATAGTAGTTTTAGCCGAGACAAAGAAAGAACTAGATGATGCCTTAAATGGAATGGATGAGATCTTGAGAAAGGATTACTTCATGAAAATTAATAAGAACAAAACGAAAGTGTTGTGCAGCAGCAAGAGTGGTTTAGAAGAGATGGGAAATTTAAAAGTAGGCAACGAAAACATACAGGAAGTTGGGGAATTCTGCTATCTAGGGAGTAAAATAAAAAAGGATGGTAGAAGCACAAGTGATACCAAGAGTAGAATTGCTCAAGCCAGAAAAGCCTTTGAAATGAAAAACACCTTACTGACTACAAACATTGATTTACAGATTAGGAAAAATTTCTTAATACATTATGTTTGGAGTGTAGCATTATACAGTAGTGAAACGTGGGTGATAGGGGCTGTAGAAAAGAAGAGGATAGAAGCTTTTGAAATGTGGTGTTATAGGAAAATGTTAAAGATTAGGTGGGTGGACAAAATAAGTAATTTAGAGGTTGTTAGGCGAGTAGTGGATGAAAAAAGAAGTATATGGAAGCATCTTACCAAAAGAAGGGATAGGCTAGTGGGGCATATCCTAAGACATCCAGGTATTGGGCTATCAATAATGGAGGGTAATATTGAGGGAGTAAATTGTAGAGGGAGGCAAAGATTAGAATATATAAAGCAAATTACAAAAGATGTAGGGTGTTACAGGTATGTAGATATGAAACGACTTGCGCAACATAGAACGGCTTGGAGAACTGCATCAAACCAGTCGAGAGACTGATGACAAAAAAAACAGATATATTATGCTCATATGGATTGTATTATGCTATAGATTCTGAAGTCACCAGATTGCCTTTTGCGTATAGATGGGCTGTGAGGAGGGCAAGTGAAGTGAAATATTTGCAGTGCTGCCAACCTCAACAGTGAAACACTATTCGTACATTTCACAACCGTCCAGTTTCTAGATACATTTTGTAAGCTGTGGTGGTTTATTCCGAGAAAATGTTTTCTTCATAAACGTTATAAGAAATAAAATATGAGCTGTAATATTGCCTATAGCTTAATTACATGACTAGAAATGTTTGATTTACTATAATTAAGAATGAATCGCCTTCTTTACTATTGCTGTCATCGGCGTTTTCATTATCAGTCTCTCTAGTATCTTCCTAACCGTTTTATTTTTTTACCAGGTGTCAACAAAACTGTTGAAGAATAGCTTCTTCTCGTCCTTAATTTCCTTGTTTTATTTAGAATTGTGGAAAGAGAAACATGGCAGTAGTTAGCCACTCGCTCACGCCTTTTGTTAAGAGGCACGGATTGGCATTTTTGTTTAGCTTTAACTTCACAACATTTTATTACATTGGGTTCAGCACTGTGAATCGTTGGACCATGTTTTCGAGAAACCGACATTTGAGTTTACGGTAACAAACAGTTATATTTGTACAGTTAACGTAGAAAAGGTTCCGCGATATGCCTACTGTATATGCTCTGGGTATAGTATAAGTTGTTATGTTTGTCGTACTGAAATTGAAGCAGTTGTGCATGCGCACTCATGCTTTTCCTCCTTTACCCCTCGTTGCAAACAAAGGCAAACTCGTGACTCCAGTGACTGTAGATGGCAGATTGAGTGAAATATTATTATTAGAGAAGCAGGCAATTTGAGTAATATGTAGGATGTTTGAAAAGGTTTTTTTCGACAGTTCAGCCGTTCTTAGTTTGCTCCTACTGTAAACAAACCAAAGCCACCTACTACAGGGTGCACGCTAGAGTCCGTGACTTTTTGGATGTCATATTCCTATTAAGTTAACTATTTTTTTAAAATTATAAGTACTTAAAGTACTTAAAACATCAGTCATGATATGATGTAGGCCTAACGATTTCATTTAGAAAAATATTTTTAAAAGTATTTTGTATTCAATTACTTTTTAAAGTATTTGTTGTTACTTTTTAATCAGCGTGTACTCATTTTTATATAATACACATGCTCAGTGACGTCATTATTTGTTTACATTAGGAGCAAACTAAGAAAGGCTGGACTATAGAGACATGTTTAAGAAGTCAGACATTGTAACAGTCTTTGGACTTTACGTGTGTGAAACAGTATTACGTATAAAACTGAATAGGTCTAATCTGAATAAACCAAACCAGATTCATAATTATTCAACTCTTTAATAACAAACGTTTGGCGGCGGCTGCACAGTTGCATAACAATACCCAAGTATGCTGGTCTAAAACTTTTCAATTTTTTTACCTGATCGTACAAAAAATGTGGATAAACATAAAACATTTAAGAATTCACTTTTAAAATATCTGATACAGCATCCAATTCATGGATTTGGGGATTTTTTTTTAAATTTTTGTAATGTTTGGTTGTTATTTGTGTAGGCCTAATGATGTTTTTACTGATTGTGTACTGTGTATAGTATCCAGATGATTGGAAGTCCCCTAGCCGTGGGAGTGAGAGAATGCATAACGCTCTCACTCGCACAACCCATACGCGCCTACCCAATAACATTGTCGTATAATTTCACACATTGTTGTGAGCAAGCGTTTATGCACGCAGTAAACTAACAAGCAAAATAACGACTGTAGTATGTTTTCAGATTTGGATTATAACGGTAAAGACGTTTGAGCGCATGCATAGTTATGCGACATATCTCCTTCTCACTTGTTTGGCTATGGGACATTAGTTCATCTGATACGTACACCTATCAATTGTCAAATAAATGAATAATTATAAAAAAAGAAATTTATCTGTGCAGTGATGTGGGTGGTGGGCGGACACTAAACCAGCAATACGTTGAGAAATGTCTCTAGTCTCTAATCATCTTCAATGTGTAATTGAATCGGTCATTTCAGAAAGCCCATGAATCAAAATTTTACATTTTTTCTTTCGTACATTTTAGCTAACTGAATGGCTGGTTTCACACCGAACCAGTCAAGTCCAATCCAGTCACGTCCAGTCTAGTCACATCAGACGCTTGTAGACTCAACAGATATTTTTAACGGTTATTTCAATGGAAGACACCTAGTTGGCTTTCACATCGACAGCATCAAATCCAATCCAGTCAAATTGAACTCGACTTATGAAGACTCAGCAAGTTGAATTTTTAACAGTCCGACTTAAACATTTTGCGAAGTAACATCGTTCATTCCTACTTACCAATATAATTTGTTACTACTTAATATCTGCCAATCTTTCCTGTGGCAGGATAGCAAGACTGTAATTTGTATTTTCTTTCATTATTTCCTCCTTTAGCACATTATTAAGTTGAAAGAAACTGTTTGCACTCATGTGAAAAAACTTATAAAATTTCTCCGGATCCTTAAGTAAATCAGGAAACAAATGACTAAAGTTCCTGAAAGTTGGTCTTCTTACGTTAATAGGGTGAATCCAAACTGTCCTATTTTTCCTTCTTTTTTTTGTCTACGAAGATAATAAATTTAGCGATCTCGACTTCATATCAAACTAAATTTAATTAGTAACTGACGACTTGATAGTTGACTGCCTCTGTGTGAAACCCCCTTGACTTGACTGGTTCGGTGTGAAACCAGCCAATGTAAACACAGCATCCCTACAAAAATCACATAAGTCTGTCTTTCCTTAACTTGAGATTCATAAACATTCATCTGACAGATGTCAACGCCGGGAGATATTACCCGTAGCGAATTTTTGAGTCGGAGCAGGGAGCAACTGTCCTTTTCAGTATTCCCTTTTTTTGTCTTTTTAGTTAGTGTTGTTCTTGTCCTCGCACGTGCAGCTTGCTTTGTTTCGGAGATAATTAATTGCCATCACCTATCAGACGAGTGTTTATGTATAAGTGTTTATGGGCCGGCCCGTGGTGCAGTGGTCAGCGCAACTGGCTACTATGCCAGGGTCTTGGGTTCGATTCCCGGTCAGGTGTGGCATTTTTTCATCTGTAAATCACCGCATATCATTACCTACGCACAAGCCCAAGGCTTATGTAGGCATCATCACTCAATAAAAAAAAAAATCTATATTGAAATATTAGGTGGAAAAAAAGGAATATAGATGAAATATTAGGCGAATCAACATTTTCTACTGAAGATCAACCACAACCTGCTCAGGGAAGGAAGATTTGTGCGTATTGCCCTTTAAAAAAAAAGAATGACTCGCTATCAATCTAAAGACTGCAAAAATTGTATGTGTATGGAACATTTTGGAAGAATTTGTTTTCAGTGTTGTGAATAACAAAATCAATTTCCTTTTTTGTCAAAATACGTGAAAAATGTATAAAATAAAGATGAGCATAGAAATGTTTCTGTAATATTAATTTTTCTATTTATTTTTACAATTTTTTTGAAGTAGTCTGAGAGACGAATGTTTATGAATGGTGCTCCTGTGATGGATGTTTATGAATCTAGGGTTAAGTAATATATAACACTAAGAAAAGGCTTATCCTTAAGGATGTAAAGTGTTTCCTTGTAATTGAAAAATGAAAGCGGGTGTTCTTTTGAAGCTTAACTTGTACTTTCTAGTGGAAGAGGCAATACAAAAATTCTATGCCAAAATCATTTAAGTAAAATGTATGACAATTTTTTATGACAACAATGAAGAACGTGATAGCCCTGAAAATCAACATTTTTCTTTCTTAAAGTTTAGAATTTGAATTTTTATTATTGCATAAAGCTACTAATTTAAGTCCTCATAACGTAAACTACTGAAATAGGCTGCTATTGTAGAGCACAATTTTCTTCTGGTCTAACAACGTGCTTTTAATTTTTATGCTTTTTTAATTTTTCCAAAAGTTACTTTTCTGACCGACTGACTTTTTTTGACTGGGCTTTCTGAAATAACTGATTCAAAAATTTGTTTATTACTTTGCTCACGTAGCGTGTATTATGTCATTTCAGTGGTGATTTGCGTATTACAAAATAGTTTGTTGTTATATTTCAGACAATCCGGTTGCGGTGAACGATCCGTTTAGGGACTTAGTGTTGACCGCTGAGACGACACCAGCATCTGAGTCGGAACTTCTTAAACTGGCTGAAGCAGCTGCATCGACTGTTATTGCTGTAAGGTCACATCTATTTATCAGTAAAAATTGCTGCAAAACACTCACACGACTGTCTCTTACCGATGCAAATAATGGCCAATCTGCAACTCTAACATTAGTAATAAAGCATTAAAAATAAACAAAAACATAACCTTATTTTAATCATGAGTGAAGGACAAAAAATGAAAATCGACCTTAGTTTGGCTTAAAAATATGGAAAATCACTCTTTCACGCTAAACTAGGCTCTGTAGAGAAAAATGTTTTAAATAAAAGTTGTTGATCTTTTAATTTCCTATAAATTTGGTTATATATGCTTTTGTCGTAAAATGCATACTAAGGCAGTTAAATCGTGTTTGGCAATACGATTTAAAACGTTGAAACGAGTTAACTCGTGTTTGGTGTGTTAGCATGGCAAGCCCACTACGTGTATACTCATGTTTGGCAGTGAAAGGGTTAAGAGACAATATACAGAAAACGAGCGAGAGAAGTAGATAGCAGAGTAGGAGAAGTGGGTGGTCGTCAGGTGACCCCTACTTGATGCACTGCCTCCACTAAACATTTTTCTGTTTGATGATCGTTTTAGCAAGCAGAGATTTGTAATTGTATTGTTTAGTCGATCTACTGTAAGAGTACTTTGTGCGAGGCAAGCGCTTATACGCTTTTGTAAACGAAAGTTTTACACTAGTTGGCGCGCGCGTATCTACCTCTCCCTCCGCCTGACAATTATCTTGCACCACGTTCCATCATTAAAATAGTATCTACATCACCAGCTAAAATAAATACAGTATAACTTGGTTATTTCGAACTCGGATAATTCGAATTTTTGGATAATTCGAATAAACTGGTATTCCCCTTGAAAAGCATATTAAAATCTGAACAAAAATGGTATGCCTAATTCGAAGTTAAAAATATGTTATTTGGTTAATTCGAAGTTTTTCAAAGAAAGAATAAAAATGTTTGTTTAGCTAGGTTTTTCGTAAACAGGTTCTGTAATAAAATTATTTCTACCAGCTGCGTTTGGGTTGAAAATAGACACAAGAAGAGTGTCAGATCGGTTTGGGATTTCCCTAGTTAAATTTACACCCACATTCTTGAACCGTTTTCAGTCACAGCACAGTAGGCCTACTGTAGAGTATACACGAGTGCATACGGTATGTAGAATTTGTGTTGTACAATTTACATACAGTAGTAATACAGTACTTTTTTTAACTAGGTACAGTACATTTCAGTACTACTGAATTGTTTTCGTTTCAGTTAAGAGTTTACGTGCAGTGCGGTTAAGTTCATTTAACAATGGCTAAGCGTGGTCCGTATAAGAGTTTAACTTTGGACGAAAAGTTAAAGTGATTCAAGATGTGGAACGCGGTACAAAAAGAAAGTGTGACATAGCTAAACAATACGGAATTTTACCGAACACTTTATCGTCTTTCTTAAAAAATAAAAACACAATTATGGAAAACTGGAATAAAAAAAACGGAAAATGTCGAAAGCGGGTAAGAACAGCCGAATATCCTGCAGTGGACGATTGTGTTTTGAAGTGGTTCAAGCAAGCTCGCGACCAAGTGATTCCTTTAAGTGGAACAATAATTCGTGCAAAAGCAGAAGAATTTGCAGAAAAATTAGACATTCGGGATTTTAAAGCAAGTACCGGTTGGTTTTCGGGGTTTAAAGACAGAAATGCGATTTCTTTTCGAAATGTATGTGGTGAGAGCGAATCAGTGAGCAGCCGTTTAGTAGATAAGTGGCAAGTTGATTTAAAAAAAATTATCGAAAATTATCAACCGAAAAATATTTTTAATGTAGACGAAACCGGGTTATTCTTTAAGTGTTTACCCAACAAAACATTTTCGTTTAGAAACGACAAGTGCAGTGGGGGGAAGAATAGTAAAGAAAGGATAACAATTTTGGTAGGCTCAAATATGGATGGGTCAGAAAAATTACAGCTTTTAATGATTGGCAAATCTGCAAAGCCGAGATGCTTTAAATCTGTTAAAGTTTACCGGTGATTTACGAAGCCAACAGAAAAGCTTGGATGACAGCTGCATTGTTCGAGAAATGGCTTCTGAATCTGGACAAAACGGTCGGGAAAAGAGAAAAATTTTATTGTTTATCGACAACTGCACGGCTCACAACAACCTTCCATCGCTGAAGTGGATTAAAGTTGAATACTTTCCGCCGAACATGACCTCAGTTGTTCAACCTATGGACCAAGGGGTTATTAAAAATCTGAAACATTTTTACCGTCGACAGGTTGTTATAAAAATCTTAGGAGAAATGGATAAAAACCCAATTAATGTGTTGGACGCAGCTGAAATGATACATAACGCATGGAACAAAGTTACAGCTTTTACGATAGCACACTGTTTCAGGGCTGCTGGTTTCAAGGTAGAAAATGATGAGGCTAATTCTTCTTAAGGAGATATTGTCTGTAACACTACTGAAGAAAACGACAATCCAAACTGCTACAGAATATGCGACGAAAATATTACACCTCCAGATGGCTGGGAGGATTTAAATGTTGATGAAAGCTACGAAGCGTATTTGAATGTTGATGCTGACGTCGCCATCTGTGGAACTCTGACAGATGGGGAAATTCTCGAAGAAGTGATACAAAATACCCAGGAATCGTCTGATGAAGAAGAAAATCAAGACCTCCAACCCAAGAAACCGATTCCATCCACTTCTGAAGCAGTTTTGATGATCGCGGGCTTAAAAAGATTTGTCAAAGCTCAGTCTAACGTTAATTATGAAATTTTTTGTGCTGTGAGTGAATTAGAAGATTTTGTTCAGTGTTCTCTAAGAAATCAAAAACAAACAAAGATTACACAGTTTTTTACTCATCGACAGTAGTACCTTTGCTACAATCAGCCACGTGAGTTAAAAAAGTCTATCACTTTACTAATTCTATTTTATCCATTTGTTTACGACTGAATTATTATTTATGCGTAATGTATTTAAATCTCTCTATTTCTTTTTTTATAAATTTTGTTTAATATGCATATTCAATAACTTGCAGTACTGAATTTCAGTAATACAGTACATACTGGAGATACTGTATGTCTAATACTGTACTATAATGTATACAAAAACATGTAGCCTACTAGGTACCTACTTTAATAGTAATTATAGTTCATTACTATAGTTTATAAATGAAATAAATCGGAGTTATCTGTGATATTGACGTTCTTCTACTCTATTTCTGTTATTAGTATACATAGTGTAGTACGTATAACAAAATTTCGAATTTTGTAATTTTTTTTAACTTTACAATACTGTTCCATATGATGTTGGTTATTTCGAATTTTGGATAATTCGAACTTTTTTCCATTCCCCTTCAGGTTCGAATTAACCAAGTTTCACTGTATTATCCTCTTTTAACCGTTTTCAATTATATCGTTCTGATCGCTTGTAATTATTATTGTATTATTGTAGTTTAATACAGCAACTTCTTAATTAATTATTTTAACCATTACATTTAACAAAACAATTGTTTTCTACTTTTTAATGTTTACCACTTTTATGTTTCAAAAACTCAACACATTCACTATCACGAATGTTAACAAAACACAGCTTACAAAACTTTTCAACTTCAGTCTACGAAGAAAATCGAAACGAACCGATACAATACCAAAAGATAACTGATGAAACTAAAAATAAGTTAAACATGGGTAAGTGTAAACAGTTGTATTAAACTAGTTGCAAACAATGATACAAAATAAATAATCTGAAATGATAAACAACGAATCACTGAAATTGTTTACTCTCTTGTTATAATTCAAGAGCATTAGTATTATTTTATTACTTGTGACCAAAAATAAAACTGAGTCTATAATAAAAACCTACTAATCATAAATAATAATATGTAATAATAGTAAATAATGTAACGAAAAATAACAATAGTAAAAATTTTAGTTATTAACGGTAAACTAATGTTCGATTTATAAAACATTTACTAACAAATGAATTGAACGTGTTTTTATTATATTAAGCGTAGAGCGAATAATTAGTGTTGTTTGGAATTGTTGTTTTTGATCATGCTGTGGGTATTTTTAATTAATACGCATGCTCACTTGTATTGCTGGTTGCCTACATCAGAGTACTCTTAGTGCGTAGATGGACTCTAGGTTGATGTGTTTGTGTTGTGATTGTATTGTAGGTTGATGTGTGTTGTGTGTTTGTGTTGTCAGGAGGCAGAAGCGCAAGCAGCTGAAGCAAGGGCAGCCCTCGCCAGACAGATCAGTCTTGAGCAAGCGCAAGTACTTGAGCCAAGCGACAGCGATGGCCTCGGTGGTATGTCCCAATCAATTATTTATTCACACATACCACAATTACAAAATTATAACAAAAACACGTCATATTTGTGCTGCATGTCTCACTTTAGCCTACTAATTGAAATAACTTACAATAAATAAAAACTACATTTCGTTTCAACTGTAATGTTATGAAATTGTTTACCGTTGCTCTCTATTCACTGGATACGGCGACTTAAATCTCAACAAGTATTTATCTTCTTGGAAAACACTAATTAATTACTGAATAATACCCAATCAATCATGCCTTGGCAGCTGATCCTAATATAAAGTGGGCAGTGTCACATCTTGGTGGCAAAATTATAAACTGCATTTTTTTTTTTTTTAATTTATTTATTTAACGTTGCATCAACTACAATGGTCATTAGTGACGACGTTGGGGTGTAACTATTCTACAATGGAGGATGGAATGATTTTTTTTGTAACGTATGTAAATATGCCGTGCCTGAGTGGGATTCGAACCCATGACCGGATGATGAGAGGTGAGCACATTACCAACTGCACCAATGTGGCCAGAAATGGTATTGTTTCCAAGTTGCAGCTACACCGCTTCAATCTCCAACTGTTTATATTTTCCTGGAAAAATAATGTTACCATAACATGATGGTACATGCGTGGATTACATTGTGGGATCATTTTAATCCTTCCAATACACATAAAATTGTTGTTAACGACTGCACAGTAAAACACCATGTTTGGGTGTCAATTGCAATACAAATCTGACCGGACCTAACCATATGACTGTTGGGCCAACGGTCAGTCCACGGTCCTCTCAGAGTGGTTTTTCATCTGTCATTTAACTACAATTTGCTTAAACGTTTATGTTGAGAACGATAGTTGTGCAATAAACAGTGTTTGAATAATTCACACACAAGTACAACACAACAGTAGTGCAATCCCATTGTACATTTAGTAAAACGAAAATTCTCCAGTGATATTAGTTTAGTTCTTAAAACAATTTACACGTTCAGTGCGGCCACCACATTTATGTGGCGTATTGAACAGTCCCATGGTGCGGGCCGCCACAAAAATGTGGTCTTATAGACCCGCGGATATTAAGGTGGTATCGCGGACTTGTGCGCTTTCTGTGTGCGGGGAACATATAAATGTGGCAGTGGCAGGTGACGGTTAAGCCACAGCAAATAACCTCGCTTCACCCTAGCCACAGTGAACGTGTTAAAACATTAAAATTCCTCCTATAGATACTGAAGTCAAGATATTGCCTTTTGTGTATGGATGGGCTGTGAGGAAGGGAAGTAAAAATTTACAGTGCTGCCAACCTCAACAATGAGATACTACTCGTACATTTCACTACCGTCCAGTTTCTACGTACATTTTGTAAGCTGTGGTTTATTCTGAGAAAACGTTTTCTTCATAAACCTTATAAGAAATAAATGTAATTTGTAACATTGCCTATAGCTTAATTACATGACTAGAAATGTTTGATTTACAAGGGTCGTTTGAAAAGTCAGTGCAAAAATAAAAACTACTTAATTGTTTGGGGGTAAACCTTTTTTATTTTTCGACATAGTCTCCTTTTAGGCTTATACTCTTCATCCAATGCCGCTCTAGTTTGTTGATCCCTTCCGAATAATAGGATTTGTCCAAGTCTGAAAAATAGCCATTCGTTCCTGCAATCACCTCCTCATTTGAATAAAATATTTTTCCTGCTAGCCATTTCTTCAAAGTAGGAAACAAATAGTAGTCCGAGGGAGCCAAGTCTGGAGAATAGGGGGGGATGTGAAACGAGTTGGAACCCTATTTCCATTAATTTTGCGACCACAACTGCTGAGGTGTGAGCTGGTGCGTTGTCGTGATGGAAAAGTACTTTTTTGTGGGGCAATCATGGGCGTTTTTTTTTGCAGCTCGGTTTTCAAACGGTCCAATAACAATGAATAATATGCACCTGTAATAGTTTTACCCTTTTCCAGATAATCGACGAAGATTAATCTGAATCCCAAAAGACAGTCGCCGCCATAATCTTTCCGGCTGAAGGAACTATCTTCGCCTTTTTTGGCACAGATTCCCCCTTCATAACCCATTGTTTAGATTGTTCTTTGGTCTCAGGAGTGTAGTGATGTATCCATGTTTCATCCACAGTGACGTAACGACGCTCTAAGTCCTGCGAATTCTTCTGGAACAGCTGCAAACCATCCTTGCAACACTTCACACGAAATTCTTTTTCATCCATTTTTTGAAAATCACTCAACTTCCTCGATTAAAACGAATGTCAAACACAAAGAAATAGACTGATCTGGCTGAAACTACACATGTGTTTTTCCAACAGATGCTACTAACTAAACATATGCTCGATGTGCGACAGTAGTGCCATTTATCTGACTTTGCACGAACTTTTCAAACGACCCTCGAACTGTAATTACCAGCTACCTTATTCCATTGGAACTACATTTTCTAAGAATGAATCGCCTTCTTTACTATCGCTGTCAACGGCGTCTTCACTATCATTCTCACGTAACCGTTTCCTCTACCATTTCTTTACGTCTTTAATGTCCTTTATTTTTTGAATTATGGAAAGAGAAACATGACAGTAGTTAGCCACTCGCTCATGTGTTTGTTAAAGAGGTAGGGAAAGGCATTTTTGTTTAGCTTCAACTTCACAACATTTTATTACACGGCATATTAGATTTCATTCAGCACTGTAAAATACGTATATAGTCTGGTTGCGTTTTCCACAAACTAACATTTCTGTTTACGGTAACAAACAGTTAACCTAGAAAAGTTTCCACGATTTATTGTAAAGCCCAGCCTCTCTCAGTTTGCTCCTAATGTAAATAAATATTGACGTCACTGAGCATGGGCATTGTATCAAAATGAGTACACGCTGATTAAAAAGTAACAACAAATACTTTCAAAAGTATTTTAATACAAAATACTTTTAAAAGTATTTTTCTAAATGAAATTGTTAGGCCTACATCATATCATGACAGATGTTTTTAGTACTTTAAGTGCTTATAATTTAAAAAATAGTTAACTTAATAGGAATACGACATCCGTAAAGTCGTAGACTCTAGCGTCCACCCTGTAGTAGGTGGCTTTTGTTTGTTGACAGAAGGAGGAGCTAACTAAGAACGGCTCAACTGTATATGAAATGGGTATATAATAAGTTGTGTTTGTTGTACTAAAATAAAAGCGGTCGTGCATGCACACTGATGTTTTTCCCCCTTTACCCCTTTACCCCTCGTTGCCTTTCAAGGGCAAACTCGTGACTCAAGTAACTATTATTCCTTCCTGATTTATTTTCTCAGCGTGAAAATAACTTGAAATTAACAAAGTAATGACTTAAAGTTTAGATGTTGAAGTGAGATCACAAAGCACAAAGTTGAATATACTGCAGGTCTTGTGAGAGCGTACAAATCAAACAGTAAGCGATTCAAGCTGCGGCGTGCCAGCCGGGAAATAGTCTTAAAGTAGTAATTGAATTGGACATATCCATGACTACGTCCGCAGTCTGGCAGTAGAACATGTTTATTAAGTTTTGAGCATGCTTCATCTCACGACAAAATTAATCTTGTTGTACTTCACATGCTTCATCTCACGACAAAATTAATCATAAATTGCGTTTCATAATGAATAATGCTGCCCATAGCAGACAGGTGGAGTGTCAAATTATTTACACTCAATCTGTTTGTTGCAGGGCTAAAATAAATAGTTGTGTTTCTTATCACATGGTCACCCAATTAAATGACTGAATCATTAAAGAACAGAAGAGGTAGAGGTGTGTTAGGTGACACTAATCACAGTTATCTCCTCTCTGAAAGTAATGAATTTCATTATACAGTTGGATCGTGTGGTGAATGAAGTGAAGGTGTCATTTGCAGAGTGGGCCCGGCATGCTGATAAGCATACTTTTCCACTGAGTGAGTTGTGGTAATGGTAAACCAGCTGACTCCTCGTTTTACTTAGTAAAACCTCTACAGGTTCAAACCAGCCTTTCGGCTGATGACCTAAACAACAACAATGAATAATGACTAACTGACTGACATTGAAGTCTGCAATCACCTGTCATGAAGAGTGTGGTGTGGTGTGATGGAACTTGTACATCTCTCAAAGTCTATTAATGATAAGAGTGCCACATGTGCCACTTGCCACCCATTCCTACTACGAGGGTCATTCGTAAAATAACGTTCCCTAAGCTGCCGAGACAGAATACGACGTGCTGGGAGAAATCTGGCAACACTGTCTTACTCATCAGCTCTCCCTATCTTTTTCCGCACCACTCCCGCCTCGCTACGTCGATCAGTGGCAGCCTAGCAGCCTTCGAAGATGCAGTTCCCTATCGCTGTTACCGCCAGATGCGAAATTCACGCTGTGATACGTTTTTAAATGCAAAACTGATTTCCCCTATTGACATTCATCATGGAACAACAGGTAACTCTGACAGATATTGCGACACATTAAGAAAACAGACGCGCGATCCAGAACCGCCGCAGAGGAAGATTGTCCAGTGGTGTGAGGCTTCTCCATGACAACGCTCGACCTCATGTCTCACATCAAACTCAAGAACTGCTGACAGATTTTGGTTGGTCTGTTGTGCCCCCCCCCTACAGCCTGGACCTAGCCCCAAATGATTATCACTTATTCCCAAAATTAAATTGAAGTCAAGGAAGAAGTTACTCGATTCCTCAAAGGATTGGCGGCAGAATTCTACAACATGGGGATAGAAAAGTTGGAGCATTGTCTGTAAAAGTGTTTGGACAGAAATGGTGATTATGTAGAAAAATAGCGTAAGTTTTAAGCTTTAAATTGATGTATAACACTAAGATAAAAAATATAGCTGTCTATTTTTAAAAATCATGGGAACGTTATTTTACGAATGACCCTCATATATATAGTTTTATTAGTTCCCAATTGCATACCGATCTGTTATAGTTAGGGACGGACGTTGGTTGTAGAGCAGTATCCTCTACATTAAATGGCAATTAAGATCAAATTTTTACTTTCTCTTGCCAGCTGTATGAATATATAGGAAGGAAAGTATTGTTTTCATGTCGAATTTAAGAAATCGAGTTTTCACCGGATCTATACGTTTTCAGACCCCCTGAACCCACACAAACATGTTTTTAGCGATTGGTCTGGTGTATGTGTGTGTGTGTGTGTACAAAATATCTCAAGAACGGAACATCCTACGAACTTGAAACTTGAAACTTAAGTTACATACCACTACCGGACCCGACACGAACATTTTCATCAAAATCGGTCAACCGGAAGTAGTAGTTTATTTGTATAATTTTTCACTTTTTTGCGATTTTCTCAAAAACTGGTCCTACGATTTTTTTTAAAATCGCCTGGTTTACTAAACTTTTTATTCTCTACAAGATAGGATAGGTGTCATGTTTGCTGAAATTCTGGGTGAGGCTGTTTTTACGTAAAAACAAAGTTTTTTTAAGATTACGGCTTTAATATGCAATTTAGCGAAAGAATTTATATAATTAAAGTTGTAGAGAATTTAAAAACCTACAACTTTTATTTCAAACATTTTTTTGTATAACGCTTAGTTTAGCAGTAATTAGCAATTTTCTGTTTTTTTTCTCACGAAAACGTGAGAAAAGTCAATTTTTTTAAGATTTCGGCCTTAGTATGCATTTTATAATAAAAGTGTATATAATTAAATTTATAGAAAATTAAAAGATCTGCAACTTTTATTTAGATCATTTTTCTCTACAGAGCCTAGTTTAGCGTGAAAGAGTGATTTTCTGTATTTTTAAGCCAAACGGAGGTTGATTTTCATTTTGCGTCTTTCACTCATGATTAAAATTAGGTTATGTTTATTTCTAATGTTTTATTACTAATATTAGGTTTATTGTTAATTATTTCTATTGGCAAGAGAAAGTTGTGTGAGTGTTTCACACCAGATTTTTAAATATTGTTTCAGCACTGAAAAGGTTAACGGATGGGTGTCAGCCGGTCAAAATACAAAGTTGCTTGCCCAACCGGTGTTACTTAACAAATAATAGCGACTTTCTACCGAATATCCATCATGATTGCCAACCTCCGGTCGATGACGGCATAAAAGTTTAATGAAATTGACAGCTTGTCAGTTTCATCAAACTTTCACGATGCGTACCGTTTTGTCAGAACTGTAGTCTCTTCGGGAAGATATCTAGAAAAATAACATTCTACGCCGTTCCCTTTTTACCTCTTCACCAAAAGTGGTAAAATTATTTTTAAAATATGAACACAATTTAAAGAATAGTTATAGCAACAATTTTAACAATAAAAATTATTTAATGTTTCTACGGTAACAATTTTATAAAATGAATTTATTCTAATTTAGACTCGTGTATAACAACTAGAGAAGAGACAAAAGAACTGTCACTGTGAACGAGTCACAGTTATTTATAATTCACGGTGACGCCACAGTTATTCAGATAGGCGTGGAACCGTTCCCCAGTCACTGTTACAAAGATCGCTTACTCTTCTGTTACTGCAAGACAGGATGACATGGCGAATGTTCACCATACTTCAACAGATATAGTACAGACCTCTCGTTCTCTAGTCACTGTTACAAAAATCACTTACTTATTCATTCACTGCTCACTGTCTATTTTAAGACAGACCGAATGCTTTACCTTAGAAACTAGTGAAGAAATTCACTCACTCATTCACTGTTCACAGTTAATAAAAATTAATATTACTATTATTATTCCTATAATATCCTTAATTGTGAAGTAAGGGTGAAACGGAATTTTATCAATGTTATTTTTTATTCCAATAGACAAAACGACATAATAGCTACGTAAGATATGTTGGTCTGTTTACCTTCACTGGGCTTAGTGCTCTCCTTTGATAACCGGCACATCCATTCTCTTTTACTTCAATTTTTAAGCACTCTTCTCTCTCTCGCTCTTTCTCTCTCCCTCTCTCTGTCTCTTCCCCGTGTTATGTTTTTCATCTACTAGACTAAACAAAACGAGGGTAGTTCCTTTGCATTTCTGATCGCGGTAATATAATTATATTACAGTGTTATTTTTATTGCACGCCGCGTTCTACCTAGCTATTTTATTTATATTGTGTGCTGTTAATTTTTTCAGTTGTAAATTGTTTTTTGTACTTTCTCTTTTTTACAAAAAATTTTCTTTTTATTATTAATTTAGAATACCTTGTGTTTATCAGTTTTAGGCTAAATTTTTTGCTCATTTTTTTAATTTATCAAAACTTCAATTGTTATCATGAAACAACAACTGAAAACATTATTATTATTATTATTTCATGATAACAACTGAAAATTTCCAGGGCTAAAAAAAAATAGTTGTGTTTCTTATCACATAGTCAGCCACTTATATGACTGAACTATTTAATAAGAGAAGGGGTACAGGTGTACTCTGACACTAATCACAGTTATCTCCTCTCAGAGTAATGAATTTCACTATGCAGCCAGACCCTGTGGTGAATGAAGTGAAGGTGTCATTTGCAGGGTGGAAAGTGAAGGCTTTTCGGAGGGCCTGGCATGCTGATAAGCATACTCTTTCAACTCAGTGAGGAAGGCAATGGTAAACCACCTTACTCCTCGTTTTTACTTAGTAAAACCTCTAGAGGTTCAAACCAGCCTTTCAGCTGTTGACCTAAACAACAACAACAACTGGAAAATATACTAAGTGTATACACAGTTATTACTAAATCACTAGTAACTATTAAAAGTAACGGTGAACACAAAATCACTGTCACCGTGATCACGGTGACTGGTTGAGACAGTGAACACTCTTCACTAATACCAACGCACATGGCTAAACATACGAGGTGTCGCTATTAAATAACGAGACTGACGTTGTAAAAAATGTTATTTTTATTATATACATAATCACTTATTGTCACCTTCAATATACACTCCTTCTCTATCCTTACAACGCTCTATGCGAATTTTCTATGTTGGAAACAGTGCTAGAAATCATCTTCAGTCAGCTCCTTCAGGACACGTGCCGCTTTCTCTTTTACAGCTTCCACAGACTCAAATATTGTCCCTTTTAATGCAGATTTCACCTTAGGGAATAGGTAGAAGATAATAACATGTGATGAAACGTGGTTTTTTACTTATGATCCGGAAACAAAGCACCCATTCCATGCACTGGAAGAGCCGAACTTCATCGAGAGCCAAAAAAGCTCGAATGAGCAAGTAAAAATTTAAAGCAATGATGATTGTTTTTTTTTGATATCCATGGGATTGTGTACCTTCACTGGGTTCCTGAAGGTCAAACAATTAATCAATATTACTACCTTGAGGTACTTTCTAAACTACGTCAAAAAGTAAGGAAAAAACGCCCCGAAATTTGGAAGGATAAATCATGGGTTCTCCACCAAGACAATGCGTCAGCTCATTCCACATTATCTTTCAAGAGGTTCCTAGCCAAGTACAGCATCTCAGTGTTAGAACATCCACCTTATTCACCAGATCTTGCACCATGTGACTTCTACCTACTCCCGAAGGTGAAATCTGCATTAAAAGGGTCAAGATTTGAGTCTGTGGAAGCTGTAAAAAAGAAAGCGGCGTGTGTCCTAAAGGAGCTGACGGAAGATGACTTCCAGCACTGTTTCCAACAATGGAAAATTTGCATGGAGTGTTGTAGGGATAGAGAAGGAGTGTATATTGAAGGTGACAATAAGTGATTATGTATAACAATGTCAGTCTCGTTATTTAATAGCCACACCTTGTGTTTCATGTAAAATTGCTCATCAAATTTCAATTGAATAGAAAATTTTTTAAATTATGTAATTAATAAAGTTGATGAGATTCATTATAATTATTACCAGAGTGGTTGTGATTAACCACAACTGTGGCTCAATAGGTAGAAGATAATTACATTTGATGAAACTTGGTTTTTTACTTATGATTTGGAAACAAAGCACCAATCCATGCACTGGAAGAGCCGAACTTCACCGAGAGCCAAAATAGCTCGAATGAGCTAGTCGAAATTTAAAGCAATTATGATCGTTTTTTTTTTATATCCATGAGATTGTGTACCATGCACTGGACTTAGACTTACTAAGTAGGCTTGCAAAACTGTTACTCTGCCACCTCCCAGGTGACTACCACCTTCCCGAATTTCGTGCCGAGGTATTTGTTGCTACCAACTTTTTTGGTTCTTGTCACCATTTTGTGCTTGTTGTTTCTACAACTTGTTGTAATAAGATGTGCAAGTATCCAGAACAGAATTGTTATTTATTTATTTATTTGCAGAGGGTCCTTTACTTGGTAGAGGATCACAAGTGCGAAGAGTGCGATCTGCTCACCAGCGACAAGTGTCATCTGCAGCGACAGCTTCTGACAAACAGAAATTATTCAAGGAGTCGTATTACACCAATCACGGC
The DNA here is from genome assembly GCA_035578175.1 of Catonia carolina. Lineage (NCBI taxonomy): Eukaryota > Metazoa > Arthropoda > Insecta > Hemiptera > Achilidae > Catonia > Catonia carolina. The sequence goes on along the minus strand of JAQMRL010000008.1, from coordinate 700,743 downwards.
AGTTCAACATCCAGCAGTTGTTCGTCTGATTGGGGCAGATCGACTCCAGTTCTTTTACAACCTCGCAATTTGATGTCATCACCGCCTCCTAGTTACAACTCATCCGTGATCATGACCGCACACCACCAGACCACATCCACGGCTAGGACAACGTCTCGACCGAGACCTAAAACAGCCCGCGTCAACAGGTACTCCTGTCTATATTTTTACTTTCTCTTGCCTATATGAATATACCGGGTGTCCATTAAGACTGGAAACGGCTGAATTATAGAAAAGTGAGCGTGACTAGGTAACCAGAATGACTTTAATTGCTTGTTGCACCAAAAAAACTATTCCGGGTGATATTTGAAATTTTTGTCCGCCATCTTGGATTTAATTTTCTTAATTTAAATAGGATGATGATCTGATACACGATTTCAATCTAAAATTTCAAAATAAATTCAATGGCGAAAACTGGAAATCGATATCTTTTTTCGTTTTTGAGATATTACCATTCAACTATCCAGATCGGGGCAGAACGGCCATTCCCCCTCATCCATCTTTGAGCCTACATAGACAATTTAGGTAGCAAGTGAACAACTACACATAAGATTATTGAAAATAATAAATTTTTTAATATCTCCACTCGTTCATAAATAGGAAATTATTGTCATTAAGAAATACGGAAAAACAATTTAACAGCTTGCAAAACGATCATTTCTGATCAGATCTGGATAGTTGAATGGTAATATCTCAAAAACGAAAAAAGATATCGATTTCCGGTTTTCGCCATTGAATTTATTTTGAAATTTTAGATCAAAATCATGTATCATATGACCATCATCCTATTTAAATAAGGAAAGTTAAATCCAATATGGCGGATCCAAGATGGCGGACAGAAATTTCAAATATCACCAGGAATACTTTTTTTGGTGCAATAAGCAATTGAAGTCATTCTGGTCACCTAGTCACGCTCACTTTTCTATAATTCAGCCGTTTCCAGACTTAATGGACACCCGGTGTAGGAAAAAAAGTATTGTTTTCATGTCGATTTTAACAAATACACTCTTCACCCGAATATACACCTAAACAGACCCCCTCACACCCACACAAACATGTTTTTAGCGATTGGTCTGTGTATGTGTGTACAGAATATCTCAAGAACGGAACATCGTACAAACTTGAAACTTAAGTTTCATACCACTACTGGACCTGACACGAACATTATCATCAAAATCAGTCAACCAGAAGTAGTAGTTTATTCGTGTAATTTTTCACTTTTTTGCAATTTTCTCAAAAACTGGTCCTACGATTTTTTTTTAAATCTCCTCGTTTACTAAATTTTTTACGCTGTACAAGATAGGATAGGCGCCATGTCTGCTGAAATACTTGGTGAGGCTGTTTTTTTCGTAAAAAATTTTTTATTTTTAATATTGCGACTTAAATATGCATTTTAACGCAAAAATGTATATAATAAAAGTTGTAGAGAATTTAAAATCCTACAACTTTTATTCCAAACATTTTTTTTGTATAATGCTTAGTTTAGCAGTAATTAGTGATTTTCTGTTTTTTCTCACGAAAACGTGTGAAAAATTGATTGTTTTAAGATTTTGGTCTTAGTATGCATTTTACGACAAAAGTGTATATAAACAAATTCATAGGAAATTAAAAGATCTACAACTTTTATTTAGAGCATTTTTCTCTACAGAGCTTAGTTTAGCGTGAAAGAGTGATTTTCTGTATTTTTAAGCCAAACTGCAGTTGATTTTCATTTTCCGTCTTTCACTCATGATTAAAATTAGGTTATGTTTGTTGAGGTTAGTTTTGTGTTTATTTCTAATGTTTTATTGCTACTATTAGGATGTAATGTTAATTATTTACATTGGCAAGAGAAAGTTTTGTGAGTGTTTCACACCAGATTTTTATATATTATTTGAATGGGTCAACGGAATGGAAAAACGTTGCAACTAATAAAAACAAATTTTTACAGAAAGTGAAAGGTACCATCTGATTTTTAGCTGTATAACGATTTTTTGTTTCAATAATTTCCAAGATTTTAGTTACAATTCTACCCTTTAAAATTCACTATTATGATCAAATAGAGGATTTATAAAACGTATTCCACCGAAACCTCACTTTTGTACTGCCCGTTGCCAAGCTTTGTGCAGCTGAGAGGAATGCATTACGTCACTACTACTGTCAGAGATTGCGTTTGTAGTAGTAACGTTTTTTACTTGTATGACGTTTGTAGTAGTCAAGGGTACTATCCAAACTATAGTCCAGCCTCTCTTAGTTTGCTCCTAATGTAAACAAATAATGACGTCACTGAGCAAGCGCATTATATCAAAATGTGTACACGCCGATTAAAAAGTAACAACAAAATACTTTCAAAAGTATTTAAATACAAAATACTTTCAAAAGTATTTAAATACAAAATACTTTTAAAAGTATTTTTCTAAATGAAATTGTTAGGCCTACATCATATCATGACTGATGTTTTAAGTACTTTAAGTAGTTATAATTTAAAAAATAGTTAACTTAATAGGAATACAATATCGGTAAAGTGGCAGACTGTAGCGTGCACCCTGTAGTAGGTGGCTTTTGTTTGTTGACTGTAGGAGCAAACTAACAGCGGCTCAACTGTACATATAACGGGTGATTCAAAAAGAGCGCCGGTTTTTAAACGGCTGGTAAATTTTTGTTTATCGGTTGGCAACATTGTTAGACCTCATTTCTATTTCGGAGAACATTCCGATTGACGATTCAGTTGTAGTTTCTCTTGTTCGCAGTGTAGTTTTCTCGCAGTCTGTGTCTAACCATGGAGAAGTTTACTATTGCACAACGAGTGTTAATCGTCAAAACATTTTACCAGAGTGGAGAGAGTTATGCGGCTACTGTCAGGCGACTTCGCGGTACTCTGGGACGTAATGAAGCACCGAATGAATCAACAGTTCGCAGGCTCATGAAAACGTTTTTTGAGACGGGTTCAACAGTTGACCTTAAAAGTTCTGGACGTCGTTGTTCTGGCCGAACTGAGCAGAACGTTGCGTTGGTTCGTGACAGTGTGGCTGTTAGCCCAGCAAAATCAATATGTCGCCGTTCTCAACAATTGGGTTTACGATGTTCTTCTGTACGGAGAATTCTTCGGTACGATCTCCAATATCACCCGTATAAAATTCAGTTGACGCAACATTTGAAAGTGGCAGACCACCAGAAGAGACGCCAGTTTGTTGACTGGGTATTGAGAAAACGGCAGGATGATGACACCTTCGCAAAAAAAATCATTTTCAATGATGAGGCGCACTTCCACTTAAACGGTTTTGTTAATAAACAGAACTGCCGTATGTGGGGTTTAATTCGACGGGTTATCGGGCAAATGGAAGTCGAAACTTGTCGTGCAGTGATATCCAATTTCATGGACAGAGTTGATGCGTGCCAGCGCAGTAGAGGAGAACACATGCATGACATCATTTTTCATACATGAAATCGGAAGGTAAGATGAACTTGTTGATGTATTTATTTTCAGTTTTTCAATAAAATAAATCTCTTAATTTGATATATCAAAACCGGCGCTCTTTTTGAATCACCCTATATTGTGTGTCGCTGTCTACAGGGAATAGTGAAAACAACACCCACGTATGTCACCCCACTAGCAATGAGATGATTAGTAGAGTATTATGATGTAACACCAGTCTGGTACTTTGTCTTTCCCCTTCATCCCGCAGCTGCACAAAGCTTAGATTCATACAGTGAATATTTGTCAGTTGCAACGTTTTTCTGTTGAGCGATTCAAATAAACCTTGACTAGTATCGGTTGAGAAAGAATGAAATGATTTTCTGTTTCAGAGTGGCGCCGTCAGCAGAAAAGCCGACACGTAGGGGTGCCTCGGCAACAACCGCCGGTGGAGAAGCGGTGAGAAAGCCGGAATCACCACCGGATCCATTGGAACCATGGAGTACAAGAGGCATTGCCAATATGAACACGTTACTTGCTTGGGACCAGAGCGATCATGACAGCATTTAATTCACCCTGGACGCCTTTTCTCTAAATTATATGCTGGTTCACACAATAATGCAACTGCTTTCATTTTGTTATACTACACAACTACAGTTCAGCCGTTCTTAGTTTGCTCCTCCTTCTGTCTGTCAACAAACAAAAGCCACCTACTACAGGGTGCACGCTACACTCCACCACTTTATGGATGTCGTATTCCTATTAAGTTAACTATTTTTTTAAAATTATAAGTACTTTAAAGTACTTCAAACATCATTCATGATATGACGTAGGCCTAGCAATTTCATTTATAAAAATACTTTTCAAAGTGTTTTGTATTTAAATACTTTTGAAAGTATTTTGTTGTTACTTTTTAATCAGCGTGTACACATTTTGATATAATGCGCATGCTCAGTGACGTCATTATTTGTTTACATTAGGAGCAAACTATGAACGGCTGAACTGTAAAAGTTCTCCAAACACAGTCAATCAAAAGTAATGTGAAAACAAAAACTAAGCAGTAAACGTATCAGACAAACTGGCCGACCCGTGGTGTAGTGGTCAGCGCAACTGGCTACTATGCCAGTTTCATGTTATTTTGGGGTCCCGGGTTCGATTCCCGGTCAGGTCTGGCATTTTTTTCATCTGTAAATCACCGCATATCATTACCTATGCACAAGCCCACGGCTTATGTAGGCATCATCACTCAATAAAAAAAAAAACTAATGTCCCATAGCCGAGCGAGTGAGAGGGAGATATGTGGCATAACTGCAGATGCGCTCAAAGGCTTTACCGTAATAATCCAAATGTGAAAACATACAACAGTCGTTATCTTGCTTATTAGTTTACTGGATGCATAAACGCTTGCTCACAACAATGAGTAAAATTATACGACAATGTTATTGGGTAGGCGCGTATGGGTTGTGCGAGTGAGAGCGTTATGCATTCTCTCACTCCCACGGCTAGGGGACTGCAGTTCATCTGAATACTGTACATATACAGCATTCTACGGGTATAATACTACAAAAAAAAAGTGCATTTGTTTTTGGAAGAAGCTTGTAAGGGGAGGGTGAGTAGGTAGAGTAGGGATAGTTTCAACGGGGCAAGTGTTGTCTCCTTCTCACTTAATGATCATTCCCTCTCTTTCTAACTGTATACTACTCTGTATACATCGATTCCCCTCGATGTGCTTCCCCCACCACTAAACAGAACAGCTCAGCGGCACACAGCGTTGGAGGGAGAGCTTCTAGCTAGAACAAATGACCTGTAAATATGGATTATGCATCATGTCACCTTCGTCCACTCGGCCTTCCTCTTTAATCCTGGTGACTAGATGCAAATATTCTTAACCCATTGACCAAGGATAAGAACATTTGTTACAATGTTATATGTGTAAAGAAAACACAATTAAGTAATTAAATTCGGTAGCTTATATTTTGCATTTGTCCCGCTTCAATTTCTTAGCCATCACTCTTGCAACAATTTAAATTTCTTTTCAGAGAGACGTAAAGATGTCATACGCTGAAGAGCACTGTTATGGTGAGAAAAAGCTAGGCAAGTGTTAGTTGGCGCAGTATCAAATGGATGTTTCCTGTACAAAAGAAATTGTACAGGAAACATCCATTTGATACTGCGCCAACTAACACTTGCCTAGCTTTTTCTCACCATAACAGTGCTCTTCAGCGTATGACATCTTTACTTTCTCTTGCCAGTATGAATACATAGAAAGAAGAGTATTGTTTTTATGTCAACTTTTACTTTCTCTTGCCTGTATGAATATATAGGAAGGAAAGTATTGTTTTCATGTCGATCACAACAAATACACTCTTCACCTGAATATACACATTTTCAGACCTCCTGAACCCAACAAAACATGTTTTTAGCGATTCGTCTGTGTGTAAGTGTGTGTGAACAGAATATCTCAAAAACGGAACATCGTACGATCTTGAAACTTGAAACTTACGTTACATACCACTACTGGACCCGACACGAACATTTTCATCAAAATCGGTCAACCGGAAGTACAGTATTCAGATGAGTGGAAGTCCCCTAGCCGTGGGAGTGAGAGAATGCATAAAGCTCTCACTCGCACAACCCATACGCGTCGTTCCAATAACATTGTCGTATAATTTTACTCATTGTTGTAAGCAAGCGTTTATGCATGCAGTAAACTAACAAGCCAGATAACGACTGTAGCATATATCTCCCTCTCACTCGCTCGGCTATGGGACATTAGTTCGTCTGATACCTTTAGTAGTTTATTCGTGTAATTTTTCACTTTTTTGCGATTTTTTAAAAACTGGTCCTACGATTTTTATTAATCGCCTGGTTTACTAAATATTTTATGCTCTACAAGATAAGGTTGGCGACATGTTTGCTGAAATTCTTGGTGAGGTTGTTTTCATGTAAGAAAATTGTTTTTCTAAGATTACGGCTTTAATATGAATTTTACCGCAAAAAATTATAATAAAAAATTAAGAGAATTTTAAATTCTAGAACTTTTATTTCAAACATTTTTTGTATAACTCTTAGTTTAGTGGTAATTAACGATTTTCTGTTTTTCTCTCATGAAAATGTGTGAAAAATCGTTTTTTTTTTATTTCGGCCTTAGTATGTATTTTACGACAAAAGTGTATATAATTTAATTTCTAGGAAATTAAAAGATCTACAACTTATATTTAAAGCATTTTTCTCTACAGAGCCTAGTTTAGCGTGAAAAGAGTGATTTTCGATATTTTTAAGCCAAACTGAGGTGTATTTTCATTTTGTGTCTTTCATTCATGATTAAAATGAGGGCAGGTTTTTTGATGATATTTTTTTGTTACTTTCTAATGTTAGATTATATTGATAATTAAATAATTATTTGCATGGGCAAGAGAAAGTTGTGTGTGTTTCACACCAGATTTTTTGAAATTGAGTTTTCACCAGATATACATGTTTTCAGACCCCGTCAACCCAACAAAACATATTTTTAGATGATTGGTCTGTGTGTGAACAAAATATCTGAAGAATGGAACATCATACAAAACTGAAAATTAACTTTGGTACTACTAGAGGATTGAACACTGACATTTTCATCAAAATTGGTCAACTGGAAGTAGTAGTTTATTCGTGTCATTTTTCACTTTTAATGAACACCATTCTGATTTTTTTTCAAAGTGGTGACTTTGAAAATAAGGTGTTATTTACTACATGTTTTATGCTCTACAGTTCAGCCGTTCTTAGTTTGCTCCTACTGTCAACAAACAAAAGCCACCTACTACAGGGTGCACGCTAGAGTTCATGACTTTACGGATGTCGTTTTCCTATTAAGTTTTTTAAATTATAAGTACTTAAAGTACAAGAACATCAGTCATGATATGATGTAGGCCTAACAATTTCATTTATAAAAATACTTTTAAATTTAAATACTTTTAAATCAGCGTGTACACATTTATAATTTTATTTTTGATATAATGCGCACGCTCAGTGACATCATTATTTGTTTGCATTAGGAGTAATCTAATCTGTAGGGTAGATGCGATGGATAGGCGATAGAAGATAGGGTAGGTGCCGTGTCTGCTGAAATTCTTGGGGAGGCTGTGCTCTCATAGAAAAAAAAAATATTTTAAGATTGCAAGCCTTAACATGCATTTTAGGGTAAAAATGTATAAAATAAAAAATATAGGTTTTCAAATAATCTACTTAAAAATAATTGGCTTAAAAATATAGGTTTGAAAACCTATATTTTTTAAGTCGGCCGCATTGGCGCAGTTGGTAACGTTCTCGCCTCTCATCATGCGGTCTTGGGTTCAAATCCCATTCAGGCACGGCATATTTTCATACATTACAAAAAATCATTTCATCCTTCACCATCTGCATTAGCAGTAATTGCAGAACAGTCGGACATTAAAACAAAAAAAAAATGTATTTTTTTTAAACATTTCTTTGTATAACGCTTAGTTTAGCAGTAATTAGTGATTTTGTTTTTTTTTTCATGAAATTCTGTAAAAAAATTATTTTTTTAAGATTTTCACTTGGTGTACATTTTACGACAAAAGTGTATGTAATCAAATTTATAGGAAATAAAAAGATATACATCGTTTATTTTAACCATTTTTCTCTGCAGCCTAGTTTAGCGTAATTTTCCGTAGATTAAGCCAAACTAAGGTTGGTTTTCATTTTGCATCATTCACTCATGATTAAAATAAGGATGCTTTTTTTTTTGTTTATTTAAAATGTTTTATTACTAATGTTAGGTTATACCGGTCATTATTTGCACTGGTAAGAGAAAGTCATGTGAGTGTTTCACACCTGATTTCTCTGTTACCATTATATGACTATTTAAAAATTTATACATAGATTTTTATGAGTTCCATTCTCAACAAAATGTTTTTGTTGAACTGCGGCTGCATTGGCGCAGTTGGTAACGTGCTCGCCTCTCATCATGCGGTCCTGGGTTCAAATCCCACGCAGGCACGGCATATTTTCATACGTTACAAAAAATCATTTCATCCTTCATCTTACAAATGTTACACCCCAAAGTCATCGCTAATGACCTTTGTAGTTGATACGACGTTAATGATGAAAAACATATATTTTGGCAAAAAAGACATACTTTTTTAGTCTTCAAGATGAAAAAATATATTTTGACTTATCATTGAAATTTCACTATTTACCAGTGCACCTGTTGTAAAGGAGTAGATATATGCAAAAATTCTGATCAAATTTAAGAAAAATATTTTTTACCCAAAAAAGACATGAACTATAGTTCATGCTTTTTTAGTCTTCAAGATGAAATAATATATTTTGGCTTTTCATTGAAATTTCACTATTTACCAGTGCACCTGTTGTAAAGGAGTAGTTGTTGTTTAGGTCATCAGCCAAAAGGCTGGTTGGAACCTGTAGAGGTTTTACTAAGTAAAACAAGGAGTGAGGTGGTTTACCATTGCCTTCCTCACTGAGTGGAAAAGTACGCTTATCAGCATGCCGGGCCCTCTGAAAAGCACATATTTTCCACTCTGCAAATGACACCTTCACTTCATTCACCACAGGGTCCAACTGTATAATGAAATTCATTATGTTCAGAGGAGATAACTGATTAGTGTCTTTTACACCTCTACCTCTTCTGTTCTTAAATGATTCAGTCATTTAATTGGCTGACCATGTGATAAGAAACAGAACTATTTATTTTAGCCCTGCAGCAAACAGATTGAGTGTAAATAATTTGACACTCCACCTGTCTATTATGGGCAGAAAGGAGTAGATATATGCAAAAATTTTGATCAAATTTAAGAAAAATATTTTTTACCCAAAAAAGACATGAACTAAGTTCATGCTTTTTTACTTTCTCTTGCCTATATGAATATATAGGAAGGAAAGTATTGTTTTTCATGTCGATTTTTCGAAATCGAGTTTTCACCGGATCTATACGTTTTCAGACCCCCTGAACCCACACAAACATGTTTTTAGCGATTGGTCTGTGTGTGTGTGTGTGTGTGTGCGAACAGAATATCTCAAGAACGGAACATCGTACAAACTTGAAACTTAAGTTACGTACCACTACCGGACTCGACACGAACATTTTCATCAAAATCGGTCAACCGGAAGTGGTAGTTTATTCGTGTAATTTTTCACTTTTTTGTGATTTTCTCAAAAACTGGTCCTACGATTTTTTTTAAAATCGCCTGGTTTACTCAATTTTTTATTCTCTACAAGATAGGGTAGGCGTCATGTTTGCTGAAATTCTGGGTGAGGCTGTTTTCACGTAAAAACGTTGTTTTTTTTAAGATTACAGCTTTAATATGCATTTTAGCGCAAAACTTTATATAATAAAAGTTGTAGAGAATTAAACATTCTACAACTTTTATTTCAAACAATTTTTTGTATAATGCTTAGTTTAGCGGTAATTTGCGATTTTCTGTTTCTTTTCTCACGAAAATGTGTGAAAAATTGATTTTTTTAAGATTTCGGCCTTAGTATGCATTTTACGACAAAAGTGTATATAATTTAATTTATAGAAAGTTAAAAGATCTACAACTTTTATTTAAAGCATTTTTCTCTACAGAGCCTAGTTTAGAGAGAAAGAGCGATTTTCCATATTTTTAAGCCAAACTGAGTTCGATTGTCATTTTGCGTCATTCACTCATGATTAAAATAAGGTTATGTTTTTGAGGTTAGTTTTTGTTTATTTCTAATATTTTATTAATAATGTTAGGTTTATTATTAATTATTTGCATTGGCAAGAGAAAGTTGTGTGAGTGTTTTACACCAGATTTTTAGTCTTCAAGATGAAAAAATATATTTTGGCTTTTCATTGAAATTTAACTATTTACTAGTGCACCTTTTGTAAAGGAGTAGATATATGCAAAAATTCTGATCATAATCAAGAAAATTATTTTTTACCCAAAAAAGACATGAACTATTTATAGTTCATGCTTTTTTAGTCTTCAAGATGAAATAATATATTTTGGCTTTTCATTGAAATTTAACTATTTACTAGTGCACCTTTTGTAAAGGAGTAGATATATGCAAAAATTCTGATCAAATTCAAGAAAATTATTTTTTACCCAAAAAAGACATGAACTATTTATAGTTCATGCTTTTTTAGTCTTCAAGATGAAATAATATATTTTGGCTTTTCATTGAAATTTAACTATTTACTAGTGCACCTGTTGTAAAGGAGTAGATATATGCAAAAATTCTGATCATAATCAAGAAAATTATTTTTTACCCAAAAAAGACATGAACTATTTATAGTTCATGCTTTTTTAGTCTTCAAGATGAAATAATATATTTTGGCTTTTCATTGAAATTTAACTATTTACTAGTGCACCTGTTGTAAAGGAGTAGATATATGCAAAAATTCTGATCATAATCAAGAAAATTATTTTTTACCCAAAAAAGACATGAACTATTTATAGTTCATGCTTTTTTAGTCTTCAAGATGAAATAATATATTTTGGCTTTTCATTGAAATTTAACTATTTACTAGTGCACCTTTTGTAAAGGAGTAGATATATGCAAAAATTCTGATCAAATTCAAGAAAAATATTTTTCACCCAAAAACGACATGAACTGTTCATGCTTTTTTAGTCTTCAAGATGAAAAAATATATTTTGGCTTTTCATTGAAATTTCACTATTTACCAGTGCACCTGTTGTAAAGGAGTAGATATATGCAAAAATTCTGATCAAATTTAAGAAAAATATTTTTTACCCAAAAACGACATGAACTAGTTCATGCTTTTTTAGTCTTCAAGATGAAAAAATTTTTTTTGGCTTTCCATTGAAATTTAACTATTTACCAGTGCACCTGTTGGAAAGGAGTAGATATATGCAAAAATTCTGATCAAAATCAAGAAGAATGTTTTACCCAGAAAAGACATGAACTATTTATAGTTCATGCTTTTTTTTCGGCCTGCACAATCATCAGTTGTGAAAAATCCCTTTTATGAGAAAACACGTCTCATGGCTTACATCAAACACCATTATCTACTCTTTAAGGGGATACTGTACTTTGTACCCCGCCAATGTTATATTTGCTATTTTTAGGTACATTTTTAGAGCATTTTTCTCTACAGAGCCTAGTGCGCGTAGCGTGGCCGAGTTGATATCACTGCGCGAAGTGATTCAGTATGCTTCTAACTATGCAAGGCGGAGCATCTTACGTTCGTGCATTGTCCTTTTATAACCTCAAAACATAAGTGCAGTAATAGAAAATCCCACCAAGTGTGAATTGCATGGCGTTATACAATTTCTGGCTTCGTTTATATGATTTCACGTAGGGTAGCCTATGTAAATACTGAGACAAAACAGCAGTCAATGCAATGGGGACATACCGCTTCTCCAAAAAAGCCAAAGAACGTCCGTCAAACTTTGTCGACGAGGAAACTTATGGCTACCGTTTTTTGGGATGCTAAGGGCTTCTTACTCGTTGATTTTATGGAACGTGGAACGACCATCACTTCTGCTGTCTACTGTGAAACTTTAAACAGACTAAGAAGAGCGATCCAAAACAAGTGTCGTGGTGGCCTTCTGACACGAGGTGTTGTGTTTGTGGATGACAACGCTCGCCCTCATACAGCTCAAAGAACAAATAAACTTTTGGCCAAGTTTAAATGGGACGTTTTCGATCATCCCCCATACAGCCCGGACTTGGCTCCTAGTGACTTTCACCTGTTCCCGAACATGAAGCGGTGGCTTGCAACTCAGCGGTTCACCAATGACGAAGAGCTTCAAAATGCCGTGAATGGTTGGCTACATTCAGAGGCGGCAGATTTTTATGCAGAGGGTATTTCAAAGACTTTTCCAAGGTAAGACAAGTGCTTGAATCTGTTTGGCGACTATGTCGAAACATAGAGAAAAACTGTAGTTTTAATATGTATATAATAAAGTTTTTGTATCTTCAATCGTTTACTTTTTATTTCAAAACGGAGGTTATTTTCTGGATAACCCTCGTATGTCAATGAGTGTTTAAGTCAAACCAAACTATTTACAATTTAAAAATCATTACCAGACCATTCGTTGGGTGGCCCTTCACTTCCAATCTATAAGTGTTGGTTGAGAAACTGAAAGCAAAAGAAAGATTTGTTCCACACACGCTAACAGATGTACACAAACAATAGCGTGTGGATTTTATTGGCTAAAAAATCTGGTGTGAAACACTCACACAACTTTCTCTTGCCAATGCAAATAATTAACAATATACCAAACATTAGTAATAAAACATTAGAAATAAACAAAAAAACTAACCTCAACAAACATAACCTAATTTTAATCATGAGTGAAGACGCAAAATTAAAATCTACCTCTGTGGCTTAAAAATACGAATAATGACTCTTTCACACTAAACTAGGCTCTGTAGAGAAAAATGCTTTAAATAAAAGTTGTACATCTTTTAATTTTCTATAAATTTGATTATATAAACTTTTGTCGTAAAATGCATAGTAAGGCCGAAATCTTAAAAAAATTAATTTTTCACACGTTTTCGTGAGAAAAAACAAAAAAAAATCGCTAATTACCCCTAAACTAAGCGTTATACAAAAAAAGTTTGAAATTAAAGTTGTAGAATTTTACATTCTCTACAACTTTTATTATATACATTTTTTCGCTAAAATGCATATTAAAGCCACAATCTTAAAAAAACAAATTTTTTACGTGAACACAGCCTCACCGAGAATTTCAGCAAACATGGCGCTAACCCTATCTTGTAGAGCATAAAAAATTAAGTAAATAAGGTGATTTTAAAAAAAATTATAGGACCAGTTTCTGAGAAAATCGCAAAAAAGTGAAATATTACACGAATAAACTACTACTTCCGGTTGCCAGATTTTGATGAAAATGTTCGTGTCGGGTCCGGTAATGGTATGTAACTTAAGTTTCAAGTTCGTACAATGTTCCGTTCTCGAGATATTTTGTATACACACACACACACAGACCAATAGGTAAAAACATGTTGTTGTGTGGGTTGAGGGGGTCTGTTTAGGTGTTTACATGAAAACAATACTTTCCTTCCTATATATTCATATAGGCAAGAGAAAGTAAAAATCAGTTTGCGTGATTCAGTCACCCACCGTGGTCATTGGCTGAGTGCCACGAAAGGAGAAAGTTTTAATAAGATGAAGCTATTCGAGGACTGAAAAAGAATAATGAAAGCAACACAACTCGTATCACCTATCTTGGTTTATTATACAAAAAAATATATATACAGCATCAGTTTGATATAATCTGACCGAAAAGAACCTCGAACACTTTAGGGTGAAAACACAATACGATGGAACAAATCCATCGCACCCAGTTATAAATTATAAATTCACTAAGAATTTAAATCTAATTTCATACTGTTGAAAATTTTAATACAGTTGAAAAGCTTACTGGATGAATGTGCTATGTAACAAATTCAGAAAAATTCCAGCATTCTCTACTTTCGGTACCTACATAATAAATTCATCTTGAAATATATATTTGTAACCACCAGAATACGGTAACATAAAACACTTACCAATGTTTATAGCGCTTTCCTCTATCTTGTACACATCTTCAATAAATTAAAATTTATTACAAGTCAAAATTTAAAACTTCCTGCTCCTACCATGGTAGATAAGGAATAGTCGATTCTTATATTTAAAATATATATTTATAAATACAATCTGCCCATAACAGACAGGTGGAGTGACAAATTATTGTCACTCAATCTGTTTGTTGCAGGGCTAAAATAAATAGTTCTGTTTCTTTTCACATGGTCACCCAATTAAATGACTGAATCATTCAAGAACAGAAGAGGTAGAGGTGTACTGTGACACTAATCAGAGTTACCTCCTCTGAAAGTAATGAATTTCATTATACAGTTGGACCCTGTGGTGAATGAAGTGAAGTTGTCATTTGCAGAGTGGAAAATATGTGCTTTTCAGAGGGCCCGGCGTACTGATAAGCGTACTTTTCTATTCAGTGAGGAAGGCAATGGTAAACCACCTCACTCCTAGTTTTAATTAGTAAAACCTCTACAGGTTTAAACCAGCCTTTCGCCTGTTGACCTAAACAACAACAAATACAATAACAGGGAAAAATTAATGAACAGACAGATTGAATATGACAATCAACTGATTAGGTTGGCAAGACTGTTTTAAATATAAGAATCGACTATTCCTTATCTACCATGGTAGGAGCAGGAAGTTTTAAATTTTGACGTAAAATACATTTTAATTTACTGAAGATGTGTACAAGATACACGAAAGCGCTATAAACATTGGTAAGTGTTTTATGTTACCGTATTCTGGTGGTTACAAATATATATTTCAATTCTAAATAATACGGCTGTTTAAAAATCATACATATAATGTTTGATAAAATAAAAATAATAAATTTATCATATTATGCGATTGAAAGTTTTTCAAATAATCCACTAAAAGAAATCTCAATTGTACACAATTTCCTTTCACAATACATGAATGGTATTTGAAACATTTTTTAAAATATTTTACTACGGAGGTAAATATTTTTATTGCCTCAGTTAATTATGTGTTGCATTACTCTGGAACAAAATAGTATTTGCGCCATTTTTTTTTTTTATTCCTAATTTGTGTACGTTGCAATCTGTTCAATTCAGAAAAATAAGCACCCCATAACCCAATGAGATGAGGATGATGTGTATGAGGGAAGTGTAAATGAGACTGTGTAGTCTTGTACACACACACACTCACAGAGTACGGTTAATTGAACCCCAACCATCAAACTACGCCCACAACCACTGTCTAGTATTCAAATCTGTATAAAAGTAACTACCTTTACTAGGATTTCAACCAGGAACCTTCGTCTCTGAAAATCAGCTGTTAAAACAGCTGATTTTGGCGATGACTTTACCTCTAGACCAACCCGGTGGGATAAATTGCATCATAAACACGTAATAACACTTTCATCAATCACTCGATCAGAGTGATGGGTTCGAATCCCATTCAGGCACGGCATATTTTCATACGTTACAAAAATCATTTCATCCTTCACCATCTGCATTAGCAGTAATTGGCATAACAGTCGGACGTTAAAACCAAAAAAAAAAAAACCCAATCAGAAAGACTTACTGTTTTTGAAAAATGTTACATAGCTCCTACCTTCATCCATTAAGCCCTTAAATTATAAACAGTGCTTTTTTGGGCCACTTTATTGTATGACAACTTGACAAATGTCAAACGACATACAACAATTGTATAATACAACCGTCATCATCTTAGCTACCTATCCAAAAATGTGTGCATTAAAATGATTTAAACATAAAATGTATGTCTATTTATTTCAATTAACCTTCCATTACTCATGCTACTGGAAAACTAAACTTGCGTTATAGCTGCACAGACATATATGTAATGCAATATAAGTTGACGATCATCAGCAAGAGTAAGACTGGACTACGAGGGGGTTGCAAGTGTTGCTATGTGTGCTTTTCTAAATACATCATAGCACAGACTGCTCTAACCATGACATCTTATGCTTTCACGTTGGGAGATGTAAGTAGGATAGATATAGTATACTGACCTCTGCATGATAGGCGTCAACTTATAGCGCATTACCTATACATGTGTGAATAACAGGCTGTTATTGGTACAAATACAATAAGATTGAAGGTCATGTAACCCTTCCTTCTGCTCCATCGTTGTGTACCCACAGCGCTGCAATTAAGAGTATTCAGAAAGAAGAGCAGTGTGAGGTCAGATTCTTTTTTAACCCTTTGAGCGCCTAGTAGTGGAGATCTGGTAAAAAATGACACATCAAAACCAAGCTAATGACACCATTCCCTTAAAAAATTAATTTCATCAAAGGTTTTTGTTTTTTTTATTTTTAATCAGTCTCTCGACTGGTTTGATGCAGTTCTCCAAGCTGTTCTATCTTGCGCAAGTCGTTTCATATCTACATACCTGTAACACCCTACATCTTTTGTAATTTGCTTTATATACTCTAATCTTTGCCTCCCTCTACAATTTACTCCCTCAATGTTACCCTCCATTATTGATAGCCCAATACCTGGATGTCTTAGGATATGCCCCACTAGCCTATCCTTTCTTTTGGTAAGATGCTTCCATGTACTTCTTTTTTCATCCACTCACCTAACAACCTCTAAATTACTTATTTTGTCTACCCCCCTAATCTTTAACATTTTTCTTTAACATTACATTTCAAAAGCTTCAATCCTCTTCTTTTCTACAGCCCCTATCACCCATGTTTCACTCCCGTAAAATGCTACACTCCAAACATAATGTTTTAATAAATTTTTCCTAATCTGTAAATCAATGTTTGTAGTCGGTAAGCTATTTTTCATTTTAAAGGCTTTTAGCTTGAGCAATTCTACTTTTGCTCACTAACGTCATCACAGCTAATTATGTGTTATTCGCTTAAATCTTTTACAGAAAACTTTATCACTGTTGTACAAAATTTATTCACTGATGATTATTTTTATTTACTAAAAATCTTCATTCACTTTGAGCGATATGATGTTCATGTAAAAAGGGGCTGCTTCTTCATCAATTATGTTTTAAACTAAACATATTTTTATATCACCACTTATTTCATCTTATAAACAATTTTGTTCCAATTACATCAACATTATGCAACACAACATTAATTAAAATTACTAACACGCTGCTACTACTACTACTACTAATACACCTGCATGACGCGTGTGTTTACCAGAAAGAGTACACAAAAGTAAACTCTTTGTGAAATAGATCTACAGTTGAGCCGTTGTTAGTTTGCTCCTACAGTCAACAAACAAAAGCCAGCTACTGCAGGGTGCACGCTACACTCCACCACTTTACAACTATCCTATTCCTCCTATTAAGTTAACTATGTTTTAAATTATAACTACTTAAAACATCACTCATGATATGATGTAGGCCTAACAATTTCATTTATAAAAATACTTTTAAAAGTATTTTGTATTTAAATACTTTTAAAAGTATTTTGTATTTAAATACTTTTGAAAGTATTTAGTTGTTACTTTTTAATCAGCGTGTACACATTTTGATACAATGCGCAATGCTCAGTGACGTCATTATTTGTTTACATTAGGAGCAAACTAAGAGAGGCTGGATTTTAATTAAATAACAGCGAAATCTATAGATAATTTAAACAATTAAATTGGTAAATCCAAAATTCCAATGCATTCTACCGCTACAATCCGATGTGAACAACACCCCTCATATTGTGGCACTCAAAGGGTTAAACTTGGAAAATGTGCAACTTAAACCTTTTTAGTATCGCGAATGTACGGGGATGACTGTTATGGGACCGCAGACATCAAACAAGGATGCCAACATTACTTTACACGAGTGAATACACAGAAATTGATCGAATTTCTGGAAAGACAACGTCATACGTCCTTCAGGGCAACAAAAACAGTCTGTTAAAGCAGCAAATGCAAAAGTGACACAGGTACATCAACATACAAAAATAAATCTTTCTAATGCATCCTGCAGTTTGAAATTAATTCTATTTTATGTAATGAATTTATATAATAAATTTCACTAACCTTCTTTATAAATTGCGTCAACTTTTATCTTTACTTACATGTGTTTCGGTGGATCCACCATCATCAGAGTAAATATCTTAATTTTGTTTTTATTTTTTTTATTCCTAATTTGTGTACGTTGCAATCTGTTCAATTGAGAACAATAAGCAACCCCATCACCCAATCAGATGAGGATGATATGTATGACGTGTATATGAGGTGTAGTCTTGTACAGACCCAGGTCCACCATTCCTGAAAGAGTATGGTTAATTGAACCCCCAACCATCAAACTACACCCACAACCACTGTCTAGTATTCAAATCCGTATAAAAGTAACTACCTTTACTAGGATTTGAACTAGGAACCTTCATCTCCAAAAATCAGCTGTTAAACAACTGATTTTGGCGACGACTTGTATCATAATTGAAACTAAAAATTTGTTTATTTATTAAAAATCTATAGAAGATGATACATCTTCAGTCATTTGTATAAAACTGATATAAAATAAATTTCCTCTAATTTATCCCTTCATTCCCTTTTCATATTACTATATACAGTAAATATGAGAAGGGATAAATTAGAGGAAATTTATTTTATATCAGTTTTATACAAATGACTGAAGATGTATAGTAACTTGAGTCACCCACTGAGTTTGCCCTTGTTTGTAACGAGGGGTAAGGGGGGGGAACAGCATCAGTGCACATGCGCGACTGCTTTAATTTCACTACGACAAACATAACAACATATACTATGCCCAGAGCATGTATGTACAGTATATCACGAAACCTTTTTTAGGTTAACTGTACGAATATAACTGTTTGTTGCCGTAAACATTAATGTCGGTTTTTTTGAACCGAAACAAAAATGCCAATCAAAAGTGCCTCTTGACAAAAGCTGTGAGCGAGCGGCTAACTACTGTGCTGTTTCTCTTTCCACAATTCGAAAAATAAGCAAGGATTTTAAAGACAGTGAAGAATATAATTATTCATCAACAGTTTTGTTGACACGTGGTAAAAAAAAAGGAAATGGTTAGGTTAGTATACTAGCGAGACTGATAATGAAGACGCCAGTGTCAGCGATAATAAAGAAGGCGATTCATTCGTAGAATATTTTGTTCCAATGGAATAAGCTAACTGGTAATTAGAGTAAATTAAACATTTCTAGTCATATAATTAAGGTAGGTCACATTTATTTCTTATAAGGTTTACGAATGCCCAAAACGGGCAGGTGGAGTGTTATTTTAATTGCACTCTATCTGTTTGGTCCAGGGCTAAAAAAAATAGTTCTGTTTCTTATCACATAGTCAGCCACTTATATGACTAAACTATTTAAGAAGAGAAGAGGTAGAGGTGTACTGTGACACTAGTCAGAGTTATCTCCTCTGAGAGTAATGAATTTCACTATCCAGCCAGACCCTGTGGTGAATGAAGTGAAGGTGTCATTTGCAGGGTGGAAAGTGAATGCTTTTCGGAGGGCCTGGCATGCTGATAAGCATACTCTTTCAACTCAGTGAGGAAGGCAATTGTAAACCACCTTACTCCTCCTAACTTTACTTATTAAAACCTCTAGAGGTTCAAACCAGCCTTTCGGCTGTTGACTTAAACAACAACAACAAGTTTTATGAACAAAACATTTTCTCGGAATAAACCAAAGCTTACAAAATGTATGTAAAAACTGCACGGTAGTGAAATGTACGAATAGTGTCTCACTGTTAAGGTTGGCAGCACTGTCAATTTTTCACTTCCCTTCCTCACAGCCAATCCATACGCAAAACGCAAACTTGTGACTTCAACATCTATATCATCTTATATAGATTTTAATGAATTTTTTTTTAACAGAATAGTATTTCTTTTGCAATCAGTGAATAAATACAATAACTTTAAGCAAATATGAGAAAATCTGAGTAATGTCCTTAGAATTAAAACATAAACGACACTCAGTAGTGAGTTTGAAAAAGACCAAACTGTGAAGAAACAAAAATATCTATACAAAATTAAACTTGATGAACCGTGAATCAACATCCCGAAACACAAAGTGTTGAATTTGGAGATGACAATGACGATGGTAGAGATGAAAACGACGCCAATTATAAGATGCCGATGATTAGGAGTTGAAGTAGAAAAGATAAAAAAAAGTTTTAAATGACTCACAAAATCGTAGAGGTAAGTCCAATGGTTTAAAGCGTTTCAGTCTGTGAGTATCTTCGCTGTTGTCAAGGAGGCTAATCGCTAATGGATTCTGATGGTCTTCTAGTGAATAAAAATGAATTAAATAAATTTAATGAATAACATTTTTTTAGTTTCAATTATTTTATTTACTCTGATGATGGTGGATCTATTGAAACACGTGTAAGTAAAGATAAACGTTGACGCAGTTTAAAAAGAAGGTTAGTGAAATTTATTCATTATATAAAATAGAAGTCATCAACATACTTACCAGTGATGGATGATCTGCGAAATGAAAAATTTGCAACAGGTGGTACGTATATAGTGTATATTAATAGATTACATAAAAATTGTAATTAATACATTTTCGTTTTAGGCCCAGTCTGGTCGTTTCTAGCGAATTTCATTTGCACAAAAAGCACTGATTATAGAAAAAGAAAAAACCTTGAATTAGGTACTATTGCATCGTGAAAGAGAGTGGTCTGAAAAGTAACCATTTATTTTCGCAACTGCTCGTCATCTCTTATTTAGCCACTTCACATTACGTAAACGTAAATACATTTTTCACTACATATTCTTTATTATCATTCATTTAATGTGTCAAGTGTATCAGGTGATTGCTTTGTTACCAAGGGATGAACTAACTAACGGGTGTTTTATTAAGGACGCAACCCTGATTATAAGAAGATACAAGTAATACATGGGTAAATTTACTGTCCCCCAATCAGTATGTTGGCAACAGTGGTTTTTAAAAAAATTGTGGTTACAGCAATTCAGCATAAAAGAGGACTTTTCAATGACTCAATTACAAACAGTAAGAGCTACATAAAAACAAGATAGCCCCCCCAAAAATCAGCCCTGGAACCGCCCCTGCAAGGATGCCTCTTGGGTTTCAACGCCCCCGTCACATATTAGAAACAATGATCCTAACAGTCAAAACCTACACTAAAGAAAAATACAATAAAAGTTAGGAGCTAAAGTTGCGTTATTACCAGCAAGTGTTTGTCCGCCAATATATAATTTAGCTCGGTGTCAGCGAGTCGAGATCAGACAGCTTTTCCCTTAGTAACGGGTGTTTTATTAAGGACGCAACCCTGATTATAAGAAGATAGAAGTAAATGGGTAAATTTTCTCTCCCCCAATCAGTATGTACTCAAGGCCAACTACCTAAGACAGTTAAAATGTTCCAGTCGAGCATTAGTGTGGTGACACCAGTCGTTTCGTTATATTGTGTCAGCAATAGTTTTTTACAAGGAAGAACCATGTGTTTTATTAAGAACACAACTCACATGTTAAAAGCCACAATCTACGGCATATTTTTATTTGCAACCCTGATTATAAGAAGATAGAAGTAATACATGGGTAAATTTTCTGTCCCCCAATCAGTATGTTGGCAGCAGTGTACTCAAGGCCAACTACTTAACAGTTAAAATGTTCCAGTCAAGCATTAGTGTGGCGACAGCAGTCGTTTCATAATATTGTGTCAGCAATGCTTTTTCCAAAGAAGAACGCGTGTTTATTGTAGAGACTTACATAGTGAGTAAATCTTACAAATGTGTGCAAGATAAGTTTCAGTTGAAATTTCCCCGTTCTGCCGTTCCGAATAAATCGTCAGTATTGCGTTTGATAAATAAATTCCGTACAACTGGGAGTGTACTCGATGAGAAACCACCTCGGCAGCCAACAAAGTTAACCGCGGAAGTTCTCGAAGATTTGAAAAATCGTTTGACTCAATCACCTAAAAAATCGCTTACAAAATTATCATCGCAAGCTGGGCTAACATTAACTACTGTTTTCAGAGCTACGAAAAAGTTACATTTGCATCCTTATCGCGTTGGCGTAACTCATGAACTGAAAGCTACAGACCATCAGAAACGATTACAATATTGTCGGTGGTTTCGATCTTTGGTTGAAGAAAATGGTATTCAATTGTTGGATCATTTTTATTTTAGTGATGAGGAAGAAAATTTTACACAGCTCAAGGAGAATAAACTCACGCTGCCGTACCTATACCGGTTGCACACATTTGTAAGATTTACTCGCTTTGTAAGTCTCTACAATAAACACCCAGTTCTTCCTTGGAAAAAACCATTGGTGACACAATATAACGATACGACTGCTGTCACCACACTGATGCTTGATTGTAACATTTTAACTGTGTTAGGTAGTTGGCCTTGAGTACATACTGATTGGGGGAGAGAAAATTTACCCATGTATTACTTCTATCTTCTTATAATCACGGTTGCGTCCTTAATAAAACACCCGTTATATCAGTTTATTGCTTCGTTACGAAAGGATGAACTAACTATTAGACAGACAATGAATTTGTCTTTTCTGAAAATATTAACAATGAATTTGTAAAAGATTATCTGCCAAAGAATTCATTCATCCATCTTATGGCTCTACAGTTTGTTTACAGGCACCACTCGTACGTTTCCGTGAACGCATGATTGTTGATCAGGTCATCCTGATCAACAAAGGAGTCTCAAACTGGTACAGCATAAGTGAAACCAAAATACTATCACAGACTGTACACGAGAAATAAAAAAACACTACAACAGATGAACATCGCAACTGCGACATCCTCTCTCCATTTTCTTAACCGTTATCATCACAGTGTGTGACGTTTAGAAGATTTAATAGTACGAGGGTCATTCGTAAAGTACGGTCCGAATCGCGGTAACTAGCCACACGGCGAGCGAACAGCGCAATGCGCATGCGCGACGATTCCCAGCATGCCTTGCGTATGAAACGCCGCCATTTGCAGTAGTATCTTTGTTGTGTGCTGTTTACTGTCCATCTTTAAGATGTTTAAGACAATTGATCATCCCGCCGACTGCGAAATACGGTCAGTGATTCGTTTTTTGACAGCGATGAACGTTTGTGCAGTAGATAGTCATCGACAAATAAGTGAAGTGTATGGCCCTAATGCAATGAGTGACAGTAAAGTGCGCAAGTTGGTGAAAGCTTTCAAGGAGGGGCCTATTGACATCTGGAGTTTTGTTGTTGCATGACAACGCCAGACCCCACTCTGCCAATCAAACACAAAATCTCATCAGATCGTTTGGTTGGGAACAGATCGACCACCCGCCATACAGCCCGGACTTGGCACCAAGCGACTTTCACTTGTTTCGCTACCTGAAGGAATTTCTCGGCGGTAAGCGCTTCAACTCTGATGACAAGGTGAAAGAAGCTGTTCATGACGGGTTATATTCGCAGGCGGCAGAGTTCTACGACACTGGTATTCAAAAGCTTGTAGAACGTTATGATAAATGTTTAAAAAAAAATGGAAACTATGTAGAAAAATAGATTAAGACGTCAGGAATTAAATAAAACAAGGTTTTTAATCTAATCTGTTGTGGTTAATTTTTTTATACAAAAACGGACCTTACTTTACGAATGACCCTCGTACATCATGAAGAGTTGTACGATCCCTTTCGATATAAATATCAATTGAATCGGTGAGTGGAAAAAGGGTAATATTCCAAAAAATGCGAAATTGAACGAAGATAGCAGTTTTGTTAAGTTTACTTTGGCGCATGTATTGGTTGATAAAAGGGAAATATTCGTTGTATCTAAAAGCAGCTAAGCTACATTAAAAATTTAATAGAGTGGAAAAAGGATAATATTCCAGGAATATTACCCTTCTTCTATTCAATAGTGAACAGCTGTTGGACCACACTGGTTTCTGTGTTATTATTTTCAAAATTAACTGTAAATTATTTTGAAATAAAAATAAAGTTTTGTAGTATATTGGCACATTATATTGTTTTTTCAACTTAATTTTTCCCATTCACTTTTACTAAATCTAGAAAAAGGTGAATAGTCAACATATTAATAATCAAAAATCAATCCCATGATTATTGTAAGTCTAAAGTCACCATTAAAAAGCTTTAATATAGTACTCTACAAATGACCAATTGAACATTAAACCAAAAACAAAGTCACAAAAGTTTTTTTTAATTTTTCCAAAATAAGGATTTTGGAATACTACCCTTTTCCCAGTCACCGATTCAATTGAAAGAGGAGATTTCAAGGTTTATTTTTCCCCGGTAGGTTTTCTATTTTGACCGAGTTCGTTTCCATTAGAAGTTGTGCTTGTGTTTTTTTTTTCATTTTATACTATATAATTAGAAACGAGTGCCCTTTTACTCTTTGGAAGATATTTCTGAATTATTAGAAAGTAGTTTATAGTCGGACATTGACATTCCGTCTGATTTGGATTTTTTTTAGTGAAGGTGATACCAAAGATAATTTGAGGCCTCTAGAATCAAAACCCTCCAACTCCATAAAAAAGAATTTCCAGCAAAATACCAATTTTTGTTTCAATATGAAAACTCCACAAAACTTCAAAACTAAATACTGGGGAAAATTTTTCATAGTCATCTGGTTACATACACAAAATTTTACAGCTGTCAGTTACAGCTATATATATTTTTTTCTTCTTACAAAATTACAATAGTGGGTTTTGAAACTCAGCTTGGGATTTGCAAGAACTCTTTTTTGAGACTTGCAATTCTTAGCAACTTAACTCTTGCACGAGAACTTTTTGGCGAACATGGTGTTAAATTTTGAATTAGATTCACCATTTTAACAAAAATAGTTTTAAAATAAACTTTACACTTAGATCAAACACGTAGAGTAAAAGCGAACATAACCAAACAATCACAGCTGAGTAAAAATATCAGCTGATTATAAGTCACGTGACTACAATCTCACGTATCATTGGTTGAAATGGAGTTGGAGGGTTTTTTGAACTTATAACATGAAGAAAGTGCACTTGGATTTGGCGTGTTTTGAAAATAAACACAATCTTTAAACAGCAATTTGAAGGGGAAATAGTGGTTTTTGAACTAAAACGACTTTTCCATTGAATTCAGCGGCACAAAATACATAGGATTAGATTCATAACTAAATTTTTTTAATTTTTGGGTATGATTCTAGAGGCCTCATTTAGTAAATGTTTTTGATGGTGCTGTCGATAATGTCAGGAGAAATTGGATACAAGTGTATCCATTCGAGGAAGAAATAGAGATTTTTTTAAAAATATTTTCAGGTCAGGAACCCAGGAAGTCAAAATTGTCTGGCAAAGAACGTATCAAGTAGTAAATTTCTTGGTCACTCGGAATCTATTGACAAATGAAAAACTATTCCGGTCACTGTCAATCGAAACGGAAGCACTCCGACAAGTGATGTGCATTTTACACGAGTACGCTACTTCTTAAATCGTAATTAAATTCTCCAAATTTTGTATATATTAAAATCTGTATAAAATTGTTTGTGTAACATGAAAATTTGAAAAAATTGTTACAATTATTTTTGAGGGCTGCTCATAATAAAATAAAAGTGAATATGTAAACACGAGGCCGCAGTGGGATAAATGATTAATGTCCGAGACCACCCTCGTTGAGAATACGAATAAAAAAATGAGACTCATTTATTATTCATTACGATTTTTCTTCTTTTTCTTTATTATACCTTTCCAGTTCTTTAAGGAATTGTGCTTTCGGTTTCATCACGTTCGGTCGATCGCCCCTGCACTTGGGACAGTACCACTTGCCTTTCGGTTTCGTGGTCAACGCGACGCACGAGAAATGGAACCACTCGATCGGACACAGGTCGTTATCGCAACAGATCATCTCGCCGTACGATATCTGATCGCACAAGCAGTACGTCGGTTCGTCGGGATCGATCGGTATCTCATCTTCACGGGGCGGCGTTTCTTCACGATGTTGAGCTTGCCTCGACTTTCTTTTCTTTTTCTTCGAGTTGGAATTCGTTTTCTTGGCGGCTGGTGTAGCTGTCGCTCGCGGAAGCGGTGTGACCGCTACGGGTTCAGGTGGGGGTGGTGGTTCGGCAATCGGTGTCGAATCGTTATTGTCGACTCTGCTCCGTCTCGGCCGTTTATTCTGTCGCTCACCTCCTCCCGTCGTGATCGCTCTTTCGTTGCCGCTGCGATGGTCATTGGCGGCCCCTCTGTCGCTTCCTCCGCTGCCCGCGTTTCCACCTCCGCCAGGATTGTCGCCGTCTTTCGACTGGCCTTCCCGTTGCACCTCCTTTGTCGACTCGTTATTCTCTTGTTCTTTACCGAAATCTGAAAGAAGAACTGGTCAAAAAAATTTCCAAAATAATTTCATTATTAGTTAAGATCTACGACTCAAAGTGAAATGAAAAATTTATTCACGTCCGGAGACTACCAACTTGGAAAAGAGTACACAGACAAAACAGGACGTACTTTAAATACAGTATTCAGATAAAGTAATGTCCCCTAGCTGTGGGAGTGAGAGAATGTATAACGCTCTCACTCGCACAACCCATCCAATAACATTGTCATATAATTTTACTCATTGTTGTGAGTAATTTTACTCATTGCTGTGAGTACTCATTGTTGTGTTTATGCATCCAGTAAACTAACAAACAAGATAACGACTGTAGTATGTTTTCAGATTTGGATTATAACGGTAAAGACCTTTGAGCGCATGCGTAGTTGTGCCACATATCTCCCTCTCACTCACTCAGCTATGGGACATTAGTTCGTCAGATACCTATAAGTTGTCTGATATTTTTATAAATATGATGTGTTGAAAAGCTACGATGACATTGTGTTCTCATTGAAAACACAAATTATGAAAAAGTTGGTACAATTTCTCTTGTTACGCGTGGTTTCTTAACTATCAATAAATCAGAAATATACTAATCGATTTTCCTGTAAATTTAAGTTTTTACATAATATATGCACATCTAGAAGAACATGACATTTGATACACGATAGGTAGTCGTAATTTTTTTGTAAATGAAAATTTTAAGTACTCTGATCCCATGCAACCGCTTTCAGTAACTTCTTCATTTTTAAGTAACCTTAATCACAGCATTTTTTGTACTTTTTAAAATGAAAATATAAAACATTATTCCGTTGCTTACATTTAGTACTGTAGAGCCCCAACATACCGAGGTAGTCTCAAAAAGTACCACACAAAGTAAAATCCGCTCATAGTGGCAAATTCATCATAACACTGTACAGTGCATTTGTTTTTGGAAGAAGCTTGTAAGGGGAGGGAGGGTGAGTAGGTAGAGTAGGGATAGTTTCAAGGGGCAAGTGTTGTCTCCTTCTCACTTAATGATCATTCCCTCTCTTTCTAACTGTATACTACTCTGTATACATCGATTCCCCTCGATGTGCTTCCCCCACCACTAAACTAAACAGAACAGCTCAGCGGCACGGCACAGAGCGTTGGTGGGAGAGCTTCTAGCTAGAACAAATGACCTGTATGTCTTTTTTTTTCATTTATTTCACCTGTTTACCTTACGACGTTTCCCTCTCGATTTTTGACAGAGTCCGTGTTTTTGATTATCCGAGGTACTCTCGGTCCACATTACCTCAGACAATCAAAGCTCTTAACCCATTCTTACCCAGTGTGGTGGCATAGAAGTCACATTGGAGTGAAATAACAGACATAAAAACTTTAATTGTTAGCGACTACTTTTGATTAAAGAGCGCTGGATGTGAAGTGTAATAATTTTCTGTACCCTAGCCACGAATCGAACCTGAGACCTCCACTTTGCAGTGTAAGATGCTGACCACTACGCCACGGACATGACCATTAGTTTGTTTTAAAGTTAATTTTAGTTTTAAATATTCGTGTTCATTTACTAAAATAAAGTAGCATTTCTTCGAGTATGTTGAATGTACATACAAGTATATTTTTTAGGCTGTAAATAGTGATTTTGTCCATTTTACCAATATTTTTGAATTGTAACATTTTTTAAGTCTTAAATAATGCTTTGATATTAAAATATTGTTTAGGAAGCCTGCACATGATTTATACTTAGGTATTCATATTGTTGGGAACTTTGATACCATCAAGCCCAATGTGACATATGTGTCACGCCATCAAAAAAAGGCTAAAGGTCTAAAAGTGATTTTATTTCACTTAAATGTCAGTAAAGTGTATGAAACAATGTACTACACATATTTTTTTGGGTACAGTTAAGGGGGTAGTCAACTCAAGAAGATAATTTTTTTTAATTTCCACTGTTGTTTGCATTTTTTTGAAGTTTAAAATTTTCTGAATCACAACATTTGTTTACTTTGTTTGTACGTTGACAAAAATTTATAAAACCATTTGTTTAAAATGAACCTCACTAGCAAGGTGAGTGAAATTATTCCTTCAACTTTAAGTTTTTCGGAAATGTGCTTTTTGCATCATCATACATTCTTCGGAATTAAATATTCTGGTTTGTATTGGGGGATAGGATATTTGGATGATGTTTTTTTTCAAATGTTTATGATTTCTTGCTCTATTATCTGTGGAATGATTATTACAAAAACCTTAATAGGGATTTAGTTAATAAATAATTTGTGAATACATTAAGTAAATGTTTTTGAAAAAATGGTTTTTTCTTCAATAAATTTCTTGTAAGAAAAAATACATACAAGCGCATACAACAGATATTAGAGAGCAATTTTCTGTATTTTGTAGCATAAGAATCATGTTGATATCTTTCTTGGTTCCTGAGATATTCGATTTCCTGTAAAAGCCCGCTTTTCCAACCTCACCCTTATTTATCAGGGGTTGTAATTAATTTTTTGGCTTGGTTCAAATGGTAAATTATAGCCAGAAGTTTTCATTTTCATTTTCTGGGTTGACTACCCCCTTAAAAAATTTAGGATTGAAAGGGTTAACAAAACAGAGCTTACTATTTCTGGTGAATATTTTTTGATGAAAAAATTGCTCGTAACACACACACACACACACACACATAAACAATGGCAGGCTCATACCTTCAAGTAATTAACAGCATGTATCAAATAACAATTTGGATCGGAAGAAAGGGAACGACTGGAAGAGCAATACAACAAAGCAGTCTCATGTATGGAGCACAAACCTGGGAATTGACAGAGAAACAAAAGAGGATGATTGTGGCTGTACAAATGAACTTGTGAAGAAGAATTTTTCAGGTCTGAAAGCTGGATCAGATAAGGTATCAGGCAATATAGGGAAAAATGGAAAGCCCAAACAGTGTATCAGATCGCTACTTAAAGCAAGAGATGAGAGGAATCATTTTTAAATTGAATTGGAAATTTTTGTCTAATTTAGCAAACTAATTGGTCTTCTATTTGAAACAAAATATATTGATACGAGGGTTATTCAGAAAGTAAGGTTTGAATCTCCGTAACTAAACAAACGTGACGCGAACATCGTATTGTGCATGCACGTCGACTCCCGGTATGCCTATTGTTGCAATGTGCTGTTTACAGTATTAGTTCAAAATGTTTCAAACAATTGATCAGCCCGCTGACTGTGAAATTCGTTCTGTAATACGGTTTTTGACAGCAAGGAACATTTCAGCGGCAGAAATTCATCGCCAGATAACTGAAGTGTACGGCCTCAATGTGATGAGTGACAGCAAAGTGCGTAAGTGGGTGAGAAATTTTAAGAACGGACAAGACAATGTCCATGATGAACTGCGATCAGGCCGACCATCAATGGTGACAGAAGATTTGGTTAATGCCGTGGAAGAAAAGATTGATGAAGACCGGCAATTTACAATTTCAAGTTTATCATTGGAGTTTCTGAATTTGAACAGAACAACTTTGTACAAAATTGTGTCTGAAAATTTACAATTTCACAAATTGTGTTCACGTTGGGTTCCCAGACTGCTTACTGAGGATCACAAAATGAAAAGATGATTTTTTTCTTAAATTTTTGGACCGATACCATAGAGAAGGTGATGAACTTTTAGAGCATATTGTCACAGGGGACGAAACATGGGTCTCACATTAACCCAGAGTCGAAACGTCAGTCTATGGAATGGCGTTATACGTCATCGCCAGTCAATGTCAAGGCCAAGCAGACAATCTCAACACGCAAGATTATGGCTATAGTCTTATTAGTAAAATTTATGCAGCGAGGGATAACAATAAATTCCACCGCTTACTGCGCCACTATAACTAATCTTTGCCGCGCAATACAGAATAAGTGATGTGGCCTTCTGACATCTGCAGTTTGTTGCTGCACGACAATGCCAGGCCCCATTCTGCCGCCATTCCAACGCAAAATCTGATCACATCATTTGGATGGGAACTGGTTGACCACCCGCCGCATAGTCCAGACACTTGTTCCGCAACCGAAAGGAGTTTCTCGGTGGCAAGCGGTTCGGCACAGATGACAACGTAAAAGAAGCTGTTCAAGACTGGTTATCCTCACAGGCGGCGGACTTTTATGATACAGGCATACAAAAGCTTGTTGAATGTTATGATAAATGTTTAAATAAAAATGGAAAATAAGTGGAAAAATAAAGAAAGATGTAACAAATACAATAAAAAAGGTTTTTTGAAAAAAATCTTACATTATTTATTTTTATTTAGAAATCGGACCTCACTTTCCGAATAACCCTCGTATTTTAGTGTGTTGTGGTGTTATTACTACTACATTAAACCTGTCTTCTCTTATTTAGTATCACTTATTTACTTTATTTAATGTTAAGCTAATTAGGTGTGTGTGTGTGTGTGTGTGTGAATGGAGTTTTTATCGCTGCATTTATGGCATGTCATAAAATTTAGTTAATGTTTTGTACACCCCCATTCGTCATAATCACTTCATTTTATGTTAATGAAATAGGCTGCATGGTTTCTGTTCTTCTAATAATATATGAAAGATAGATTATTATTGTTGCACAAACAAATCGATGGGGTCACTGGAGGACATCACTTGACATCACTTGTACGTCTTTGTTAAGTTCAGCCATTGTTAGTTTGCTCCTCCTTCTGTCAACAAACCAAAGCCAGCTACTACAGGGTGCACGCTAGAGTACGCTACTTTATGGATGTCGTATTCCTATTAAGTTAACTAAGTTTTAAATTATAACTTGCATTTAAATACTTTTGAAAGTACTTTGTTGTTACTTTTTAATCAGCATGTACACACTTTTATATAATGCGCATGCTCAGTGACGTCATTATTTGATTACAATACGAGCAAACTTAGAAATGCTGGACTTAAGATAAGTTTTAATCTAATCGCTTTTATAGAACAAAGAGAATTAAAAGTGTGGGGTTTGCAATAAGGGTATGATGGTACTTAGATGCCTTTACATATTTTTTTTATGTTTTTTTTTATTCCTAATTTGTGTACGCTGCAATCTGTTCAATTTAGAACAATAAGCAGCCCCATGACCCAATGACATGCGGATGATGTGTATGACGTGTAAATGAGGTGTAGTCTTGTACAGACCCAGGCCGTCCATTCCTGAGAGAGTATGGTTAATTAAACCCCAACCATCAAAGTACACCCACAACCACTGTCTAGTATTCAGATATTTAGTTCATATATTCTAGTATTTACATATTTAGCGACAAAAATAAGTAAAAGGGTGGAAGAAATTTTTCTAAAATGTGAGAAGCTCAGTCGGATGAATTGTAAGATACTTAGTGCCAAGGCCATGGGTGACACAAATGAAATTGAAGGCAAGTGTGGGAACCGGAGAACACATGATGCAATTGAAGGGTGCAGGGGAAAAACCAACTAAGTCACAAAACAGGAATTTTGCGGGAGGGCAAAAACAAAGTTTAAAACGATCTGAGAGAATAAGAAATTTAGAAATTAGAAGGCCAGCGCCTATGTCGCTGGCATTGGACTCAGTTGGTTATTCCCCTGATCCGAATGGACTGAGTTGATTTTTCCCCCGTGCTGCAATATTTCAAATGGCTATATCTTGTGATTAAATTAGTTTTTCCCCTGTAGCTTTCAGCACGTGAAAATATTTACCAAAGAGTATCAAATGGCATATTAATCTAAGTTTCAAATTTTTTGGACTAAGTTGCTTTTCCCCCTGTACCCTTCAATTGGTTTGGTCATGTTAGTAGACGGAGGGAGAAATATGCGACACCGAGTGAGTAAGTACGTGATACTCACCGAGATTCCTATAGTCAAAGTCGAGTTGACGAGATTTATTCTCAATGATGTCCTGTAGATTTTGTACTATCTGCATTTTCTCATCGCCGACCTCTTGTGCAGAAATGAGCGCTGCCTGAACACGATGCAAAGCTCTCCTCCTGATGTTGGAATCTTCTTTGCGTAAAGCATCTTGGTGCTGTTCCACCTCCTTCAGAAATGCTACAAAACAAAACACAATTGACAATCTAATAAAAACCGCACACTCAATTTCTAGCTAATTCTCTCTCATAGAATACTACTTGGTAGCCACGAATTATTAACTGCCAGAGTGGAGTGGCACCACTTCACGTGTTACATCACAATCAGGGCACGCCTGTTTTTATCCAAAATAGTCATCCTTTTCATCAATACGTTTCCATTTATTTTTACTTTCTCTTGTCTATATGAATATATAGGAAGGAAAATGTTGTTTTCATATCGATTTTAACAAATCCACTCTTCACCGGATCTATTGTACTCAGATGAGTGGAAGTCCCCTAGCCGTGGGAGTGAGAGAATACATAACGCTCTCACTCGCACAACCCATACGCGCCTACCCAATAACATTGTCTTTAATTTTACTCATTGTTGTGAGCAAGCATTTATGCATGCAGTAAACTAACAAGCATGATAACGACTGTAGTATGTTTTCACATTTGGATTATAACGGTAAAGACGTTTGAGCGCATGCGTAGTTATGCCACATATCTCCCTCTCACTCGCTCAGCTATGGGACATGAGTTCGTCTGATACTTATACGTGTTTTCAGACCCCCTGAACCCAACAAACATGTTTTTAGCAATTGGTCTGGGTGTGTGTGTGTGTGAACAGAATATCTCAAGAATGGAACATCGTACAAACTTGAAACCTAAGTTACATACCACTACCAGACCGGACACGAACATTTTCATCAAAATCGGTCAACCGGAAGTAGTAGTTTATTCATGTCATTTTTCACTTTTTTGCGATTTTCTCAAAAATGGCTCCTACGATTTTTTTAATAATTGCCTCATTTACTACATATTTTATGTTCTACAAGATAGGGTAGGCGTCATGTCTGCGGAAATTCTTGGAGAGGCTGTTTTCACGTAAAAAAATTGGTTTTTCAAGATTGCAGCTTTAATATCCATTTTAGCGCTAAAATGTACATAATAAAAGTTGTAGATAATTTAAAATCCTACCACTTTTCATTCAAACATTTTTTTATATAACGCTTAATTTAGCGGTAATTAGCGATTTTCTGTTTTTTTCTCACAAAAACGTGTGGAAAAATCAATTTTTTTGAAGTTTTCAGCCTTAGTATGGATTTTACGACAAAAATCTATATATTAACACATTTTTCTCTACAGAGCCTAGTTTAGCGTGAAAAGAGTGATTTTCAGTATACTTAAGCCAAACTGAGGTTGATTTTCATTTTGCGTCTTTCACTCATGATTAAAATAAGGTTATGTTTTTTGAGGTTAGTATTTTTGTTTATTTCTAATGTTTTATTACTAATGTTAGGTTATATTGGTCATTATTTGCATTGGCAAGAGAAAGTTGTGTGAGAGTTTCACACCAGATTTTTTTGTCTTTTTAATGCAGCAGAAACCTAAATGAGACCACCAATTACTTGGCTGTAACCAATATATTATTGAGAATGGCATAATTTTTGGCAAAAGTTAAAAAACTAAAAAATCTGGTGCGAAACACTCACACAATTTTCTCTTGCCAATGCAAATAATTTAAACAATATAACTTAACATTAGTAATAAATCATTTGAAATAAACAAAAAACTAACCTCAAAAAACATATTTGTGAAACTGATATGAATATGAAACTGATCGGTGAAATTTTTTATAGCGTACAAGAATTTCTTTCTTGATAGTAGTGATACATTGTGTGTGATTGTTTTGTATTTCAGGTGTTATAGCTAAAATGTCCTATACTCCTCCTGGAGTCTCCAGGACGCAAAAAAAAACCCTTATTTTAATCATGAGTGAAAGACGCCAAATGAAAATTGACCTCAGTTTGGCTTAAAAATACGGAAAATCACTCTTTCACGCTAAACTAGGCTCTTTAGAAAAGAATTATCTAAATAAAAGTTGGTGATCTTTTAATTTCCTATAAATTTGATTGTATACACTTTTGTCGTAAAATGCATACTAAGGTCGAAATCTTCAAAAAATAGATTTTTCACGCGTTTTCGTGAGAAAAAAAACAGACAATTGCTAATTACTCCTAAACTAAGCGTTTTACAAAAAAATGTTTGAAATAAATGTTGTAGGATTTTAAATTCTCTACAACTTCAAATACATAAATTTTTGTGCTAAAATGCATATTAAAGCCGTAATCTTAATAAAACAATTTTTTTACATGAAAACAGCCTCGCCAAGAATTTCAGCAAACATGGCGCCTATCCTATCTTGTAAAACATAAAAAATTTAGTAAACCACGTGATTTTTTAAAAAAATCGTAGGACCAGTTTTTGAGAAAATCACAAAAAAAGTGAAAAATTACACAAATATATTTTTTTTTTTTTTGTCATCAGTCTCTCGACTGGTTTGATGCAGTTCTCCAACCTGTTCTATCTTGCGCAAGTCGTTTCATATCTACATACCTGTAACACCCTACATCTTTTGTAATTTGCTTTATATATTCTAATCTTTGCCTCCCTCTACAATTTACTCCCTCAATGTTACCCTCCATTATTGATAGCCCAATACCTGGATGTCTTAGGATATGCCCCACTAGCCTATCCCTTCTTTTGGTAAGATGCTTCCATATACTTCTTTTTTCATCCACTCGCCTAAGAACCTCTAAATTACTTATTTTGTCCACCCACCTAATCTTTAACATTTTCCTATAACACCACATTCCAAAAGCTTCTATCCTCTTCCGTTCTACAGCCCCTATCACCCACGTTTCACTTCCGTATAATGCTACACTCCAAACATAATGTTTTAAAAAATTTTTCCTAATCTGTAAATCAATGTTTGTAGTCAGTAAGCTGTTTTTCATTTCAAAGGCTTTTCTAGCTTGAGCAATTCTACTCTTGATATCACTCGTGCTTCTACCATCCTTTGTTATTTTACTTCCTAGATAGCAGAATTCCCCAACTTCCTGTATGTTCTCGTTGCCTACTTTTAAATTTCCCATCTCTTCTAAACCACTCTTGCTGCTGCACAACACTTTCGTTTTGTTCTTATTAATTTTCATGAAGTAATCCTTCCTCAAGATCTCATCCATTCCATTTAAGGCATCCTCTAGTTCATTCTTTGCCTCGGCTAATACTACTATATCATCGGCGAATCTCAACATTTTTATTGTTTCACCTTGAATTTTTATTCCTACTTCTGATTGACCGATTTTGATGAAAATGTTCGTGTCGGGTCCGGTAGTGTTATATAACTTAAGTTTCAAGTTTTAAGTTCGTACGATGTTTCGTTGTTGAGATATTCTGTTCACACACACACAGACCAATCGCTAAAAACATGTTATGTTGGGTTGAGGGGGTCTGTTTAGGTGTATAGAGTGGGGTGAATAGTGTATTTGTTGTGATTGACATGAAAACAATACTTTCCTTCCTATATAGTTTATTCATATAGGCAAGAGAAAGTAAAAATGTGAAACAAATCGTATAGGGTACTAATGAATGGATTAGTAGAGAGACAAGGTATAGCCATAGCGTTGCCTACAGTATAAAAACCATTAATATTGTCTTGAGATTCGCCTTATCTCAAGTTAGTTAAACAGTTAGTCAAACTGTGATTTTTTTTGTAAATGTTACAAATTCTGACAATCAGATTCTGATGAACCATTTAACTTATTTTATGAAAGTAGATACGCCTAATAAAATAGTTTAATATACTGTGGACAATTAGAACTGGCACAACTCTTGTTCTACGTGTAGGCCTACACACACTTCCACATTAACTATATACATAACCTATTCTAGTAACAAGATCTACAAATTTTAAAGTACGCAAATGCCTACATCCTTATTTCAATGTACAAACATACAAATAATTATTTCATTTTAAAATATTTATTTAATTTGTCCCAGTAAAAATTTAAATTATAAATTACAATTAAACTGGAAAAACTCACAAAACTATACTTTACAGCCGCACACAACTAACTGAACATATTGGTCTGAATATATAATTTTTTTTTTGTTTTATTTATAATTTGTGTACGTTGCAATCTGTTCAATTTAGAACAATAAGCAACCCCATCACCCAATCAGATGAGGATGATGTGTATGACGTGTAAATGAGGTGTAGTCTTGTACAGACCCAGGCCGACCATTCCTGAGAGAGTATGGTTAATTGAACCCCAACCATCAGAGTACACCGGTAACCACTGTCTAGTATTCAAATCCGTATAAAAGTAACTACCTTTACTAGGATTTGAACCAGGAACCTTCGTCTATGAAAATCAGCTGTTAAACAGCTGACTCACGGCGACGACTTTACCTCTAGACCAACCCAATGGTGGGTCTGAATAAATAATGAACAGAAAATCATAAATGAATACTAATTAGTCACATCACTGTGTCTGACAGTGACAAGAGTGAAAACAAAGCGTAGTGACTGTGCGTGAGTCGCACCAAGCAGTAGCGATTGTATACTTTTGTGACTGTACCGTCGTTGCATGGCGAGTGGCGAAGAGTGGAGCATAATAAACAACGGAAGCTATAGTCCATCTACTGTCTCAAGAGTACTCCGCACGACGCAACCACCTATACGCTTTTGTAAACGATAGTTTTACACTAGTTAGTGCTTATCATCTACCTCTCCCTCCGCCTGACAATTATCTTGCACTACGTTCCATCATTAAAATCATCATTATCTACATCCAGCTAAAATTAACATTACCCTTTAAGTGTATTCAATTATACCGTTCAGATTACTTGTAATTATTGTAGTTTCATAAAGCGACAACTTAATTAATTATTTTAACCATTACATTTAGCAAAACAATTTTTTTCTACTTTTTAATGGTTACTGCTTTAATGTTTCAAAAACTCAACACATTCACTATCACGCGTGTTAACAAAATGCAGCTTACAAAACTTTTTAACTTTTCAGTCTACGAAGAAAATCGAAACGAACCGATACAATACCAAAAGATAACTGATGAAACTAAAAATGAGTTAAACACGGGCAAGTGCAAACAGTTTGTATTAAACTAGTCACAGACATTAATTTTAATGATATGAAATAAACAATCTGAAATGATAAACAACGAATCACTGGAATTGTTTACTCTCCTGTTATAATTCAAGAGCATTAGTATTATTTTATTACTTGTGACCAAAAATAAAACTGAGTCTATAATAAAAACCTACTAATCATAAATAATAATATGTAATAATAGTAAATAATGTAAGAATAACAATAGTAAAAGTTTCAGTTATTAATGGTAAACTAATGTTCGATTTATAAAAATTTTCTAACAAATGAATTGAACGTGTTTTTATTACATTGAGGTTAGAGCGAATTAATTAGTGTTGTATGGGGAATTGTTGTTTGTTGATCATGCTGTGTGTATTTTTAATTGATGCGCATGCTCACATGTATTGCTGGTTGCATACGTCGGAGTACTCTTAGCGTAGACAGACTCTACTTGTGCTAATTCGAATTGTCCCAAGGTATATAGATACTGAAGTCACTAGATCGCCTTTTGCGTATGTTGGGGCTGTGAGGAAGGGAAATGAAAATTTAACACTGCTGCCAACCTCAACAATGAGACACTACTCGCACATTTCACTACCGTAAAGTTCCTACATATATTTTCTAAGCTGTGGTTTATTCTGAGAAAATGTTTTCTTCATAAACCTTATAAGAAATAAATGTGTTGTTTAGGTCATCAGCCGAAAGGCTGGTTTGAACGTGTAGAGGTTTTACTAAGTAAATCGAGGAGTGAGGTTGTTTACCATTGCCACAACTCACTGAGTGGAAAAGTACACTTATCAGCATGCCAGGCCCTCTGAAAAGCATATATTTTCCACTCTGCAAATGACACTTTCACTTCATTCACCACAGGGTCCAACTGTATAATGAAATTCTTTACTTTCAGAGGAGAGAACTCTGATTAGTGTCTTTTGCACCTATACCTCAATTTTGTTGTTAAATGGTTCAGTCATTTAATTGGGTGACCATGTGATGATAAGAAACAACTATTTATTTCAGCCCTGCAACTACCAAATTGAGTGTAAATAATCTGACACACCACCTGTTGTCTGTTATGGGCATAAGAAATAAAATATGAGCTGTAATATTGCCTATAGCTTAATTACATGACTAGAAATGTTTGATTTACTCTAATTACGAATGAATCGCCTTCTTTACTATTGCTGTTACCGGCGTTTTCATTATCAGTCTCTCTAGTATCTACCTAACCGTTTTCTTTTTATACCAGGTGTCAATAAAACTGTTAAAGAATAGCTTCTTCACGTCCCTAATTCCCATCTTTATTTTTCGAATTGTGGAAAGAGAAACATCACAGTAGTTAGCCGCTTGCTCTCGGCTTTTGTTAAGAGGTACGGATTGGCATTTTTGTTTAGCTTCAACTTCATAGCATATTAGATTTCGTTCAACACTGTGAATAGTTCGACCACGTTTTCGAGAAACCGACGTACTGTTACTAACAGTTAACCTACACAAGGTTTCACGATATACTGTACAGTTCAGCCGTTGTTAGTTAGCTCCTCCTCCTCCTGCTGTCAACAAACAAAAGCCACCTACTACAGGGTGCACACTAGAGTCCACCACTTTACGGATGTCGTATTCCTATTAAATTAACTATTTTTTAAATTATAACTACTTAAAACATCAGTCATGATATGATGTAGGCCTAACAATTTCATTTATAAAAAAAACTTTTAAAAGTATTTTGTTGTTACTTTTTAATCAGTGTGTACACATTTTTAATTAATGCGCATGCTGAGTGACGTCATTATTTGTTTACATTAGGAGCAAACTAAGAGAGGCTGGACTGTATATGCTTTGGGTATAGTATAAGTTTGTCGTACTGAAATTAAAGCAGTCGCACATGTGCACTGATGCTGTTCCCCCTTTACCCCTCGTTGCAAACAAGGGCAAACTCGTAACTCAAGTGACTGTACATTCTATATAAAATAGAAATGTGCCCACTCATGTAGAAGGATAAATTAACATTTTTTGGCAAACTACGAATAATATGTCTACATAAATATGAAAAAACTATTTAATTTTTTCTAACCAAAATGATTAAGTTTCATCTAAGTTTTTCCTGAAGAATGAGTTAACAGACCATGATGTTTATCAAACAGAAGTACGGTTATGAAAATACTGCCACTTTGGTTACCATATTTGGATGTCAATTTTTAATACCTTAAAAAAATTTTTGTGGGTAGATTGAAATTTCTTAAATACAAAAATCTGCTTTCCTTGGAAATACATTTTTTGGTAAAATATCAACGATAAATTGGCCAGTGGTCTCATTTACTTTTAGCAAGTACAAACATATAAATTCTCTTCAGCTGGTACATAGGCCTGCTAGTTTTAATTTAAAATAGTTTAAAAACGTAATCCTTGAAGCAAAAGACTTCATGAATGCCTCCATAACCTAACACTGGGAACACTGTGTAAAGAAACCAATAAGCCAACAAAACTATTTTTATTCCATCATTTAACAAAAATCCCAGAATTATTCATTCATATTTAAGGTTTAAATACTCTGGTTTCACATCCTGATTTCATTCGTACGCAGTCACATTCTGAAAACTTTAACGATGGCAAAAGAGCTCGATCAGGAATTTCATCGATGTACATCGGAATGAGTGAAATAAATATTGTTTCTTTCTCACCCGGATAAGAACTTTCTTTGTTTATCAAAATAACAAATTTTAATGGAGAAATACCCCATAGAGTGAACTTAAGATTAGGAAAAACGAAACTGGCCGGTGTGCGACATACCTTGATAAGAGACATCCAACTCCCGCATTCGAGATATGTGGCGCTGCAAATCATCCGGAAGATTTTCAACACAGTCTAAATAGTTTTCGACGTAAGTAGCAGAATATAAAGCTTCGACGGCAGCTTGATTTAACATTGTCCATCCACTTCCTAACCTATTACAACTGTAAATATCAACGGCATATGAACAAATATTAGCTTACAAAAGCTTTCCTCGATAAATTACTATGATTAAAAACAACCATAATTTGTATGCGACAGACTTACGTTAAACACAACTCGTTAAAATAAACCTGAAGAAACGGTAGTAAATAATACTACACACTAACGTTGACATATTACACGGCGCCATGTTTGTTTTCAAAATAAAGTGAGCCTCTACTGTACTCAAGATTTGATCAATGAGAAAAAAATTAAAAAATATTATTAAAATTATTACAACCGTTTCGTGTTTAAAATTAAATAATATTGCCGATGTCATATTAATTGGTAAATCCTCGTACCGCTGACTTAATTTTTGTATTATTTTAATCCGTTGAAATATTGA
Source organism: Catonia carolina (assembly GCA_035578175.1). NCBI lineage: Eukaryota > Metazoa > Arthropoda > Insecta > Hemiptera > Achilidae > Catonia > Catonia carolina. Next base: position 660,201 of record JAQMRL010000008.1, on the reverse strand, counting down.
TTTGACTTATATTAGGTCCGTTTCGACCAATAGGAACAGCTGTTACATTGAAAACAATCGCGGGATTTCTAATAAAGACCACCAACCGCTGTCTAAAACCAGTCGTTTCGGTTCGCTGGGAGTCGCCTGTGTTTCGTTTGTGTTGTAATATTTTTAACTGAATCTTATCAATTGAATTTCCACAATGACGTCTACTTCTTTCAACATCGGTCTCGAGGATGGCAAACGAAATTCTAGCAAGTAAGTAAACTATTTGTTCGATTCGTAATTTAATTTATTCAATTGAAATATTATATGTCATTAACCTTTCTACCCCAAAGCTATATTTTTGTGCCTACATACTTTTTGGGGCCGGGCACGTGTTCCATTCAAAATAATGGGTAAACACATTTTTACGAATGATTTTGTTTTACTCTGTCGTTATTTTTAACGTATGTTGTATTGTTAGGCAATGATAAAATACAAAAATTTTTTATTTCATCCGTTTCACCGTTTATTTATTATATTTTAGTCGTTTGGTAGGTAAGTTTTGGTTTGTTTTGTTGTACTTTTACATAATTATTTACTGAATGTAGAACAAACATTTGGTTGTATATTTTTTTAATAAATTAGGCTCTCGGTGGTTCTTTTCATTCCAGCTGTTAATTCAGATTTTTAATTGTTGGTTTAGAACTGACGCAAGGTCTAAAGTTTTTTTATACATATAAAACACAAAATATTTGGTCTTTGTTTAATAATGACGGGTTTGCCAATGGGCTCGTTGAACTTTATTTTTGAGTCTGTTTGTATAGTTTTAACCTGCAAGGTATTTATCGGTAATGAATAATTAAAAATAAGGAATTAGATTGGATGTACAGAATGTATGATGAGGTTGAGGTAGGTGGAAAATATGGAAATGAAAATAGTCGGGTGCATTAGACTTGTAGTCAGTTTTTACTGGTTTACGGCGGTTCAAGTCATAGCGTGATTATTCACTAGGTAGGTATGCATTTTTACTTATGGCCATGTGGGGTGGGGGGCGTGTTCGGTTGTCGGCTGTTGTTGAATTGGCGGGAACAGTCACTACACGATCAGCTGATCCGCTCTTTTTAAACCTGTTTCTTATTTTATCTTTTAACATACTCATGCTGCGCTGTCTTTTTCCTTTTTACTTTCTTCAATTATTATTCACGCTACTGCAGCATATTTATGTGTGCGACTGAAACGATGTTTTTTTTTGTAATTTCCTAATTAGTGTACGTTGCAATCTGTTCAATTGAGAACAATAAGCAACCGCATGACCCAATGAGATGAGGATGATGTGTAAATGAGGTGTAGTCTTGTACAGACTCAGGTCGACCGTTCCTGAGAAAGTATGGTTAATTGAACCCCAACCATCAAAGTACACCAGTAACCACTGTCTAGCATTCAATCCGTATAAAAGTAACTACCTTTACTAGGATTTGAACCAGGAACCTTCGTCTCCGAAAATCAGCTGTTGAACAGCTGATTTTGGCGACGACTTTACCTCTAGACCAACCCGGTGGATTGAAACGATGTTACCCTCATTTGTCACACCTTCAATACAAAACAGGATAACTCCCTCTGTGTAGGTGAATTGAGAAGCTAGCAATCCAAGTTGGGTTGAAATTTAATAAGGAACACTTTATTTAGCGATGCCAGAAGGGTTTTCAGAACTGGAAGTGTCTGAAACCCCAAAATTATTTGTGTTATGTTATAATTATGTCATGATACTTAATTATGTTAACAATTAATTGGAACAGTTTATTTAGCAATGCAAAAAGGGTTTTCAGAACTGGAGGTGTCTGAAACCCCTAAATTATTTGTGTTATGGTATAATTATGTCATGATACTTAATTATGTTAACAATTAAGACGTATTATGTTAACAATTAATTGTTAATTAATCGTAGTGTAGTGGTCAGCGCAGTTAGCTACTATGCCGGGGTCCTGGGTTCAATTCCCGGTCAGGTCTGGCATTTTTTCATCTGTAAATCACCACATATCATTACCTACGCACAAGCCCAAGGCTTATGTAAGCATCATCACCCAAAAAAAAGAAAGAAAATTGGAAAAGTTCATTTAGCAATGCCAGAAGGGTTTTCAGAACTGGAGGTGTCTGAAACCCGAAAATTATTTGTGTTATGTTATAATTATGTCATGATACTTAATTGTGTTAACAATTAATTGGAACAGTTTATTTAGCAATGCCAAAAGGGTTTTCAGAACTGGAGGTGTCTGAAACCCCTAAATTATTTGTGTTATGGTGTATTTGTCATGATACTTGAATAATGATTGTAATACTTGCCACAGTGATATTGCTGAAAGAAATTTTTAAAATTGAAAAGCAAAATATCTAATTTATATGATTGTAAACTTTAAGGAAATCGCTTGAGATTTTGATGTGTGAATTGTTTCTTATTATTATAAACAATGCTGCACTGTACTTAAATATTGAAAGAGGACTGAAATAATTTAATTTTTGTATTGGATGTACGCCTGCCTATGGCCTATAGGCCTGCCTATATTAGTTGGTAATTTTGACTCATGTAGGTATAATTTTATTCATTTTTAGATATAGTTGAGCCGTTGCTAGTTTGCTCCTGCTGTCAAACAAAAGCCACCTATAGTACAGGGTGCTCGCTAGAGTATGCGACTTTATGGATGTCGTATTCCTCCGATTAAGTTAACTAAGTTTTGAATTATAAGCACTTAAAGTACTAAAAACATCAGTCATGATATCATGATATAGGCCTAACAATTTCATTTATAAAAATACTTTTAAAAGTATTTTGTATTTAAATACTTTTGAAAGTATTTTGTTGTTACTTTTTAATCAGCGTGTACACATTTTGATACAAAGCCCGTGCTCAGTGATGTCATTATTTGTTTACATTAGGAGCAAACTAAGAGAGGCTGGACTGTAGAAAGTGTATCTGGTAGCTCAGTCTCCTGGTCGCACCCTCTCAATGAATTCCAAATTGAGAAACATAGAGCTTGTAAATTCTCACGGTGAATTCATTGTAATTATTGTATTCGTCGTTTAATGAATTATTAAAAATGTAAAATTTTTACCAATTTTGGGTTTTGGGAATTTTGGGTTTTAACCAATTTTGGGAAGTGAAAAAAATGTTCTAATAAAAGACTCATATAGTCACTTGAGTCACCCACTGAGTTTGCCCTTGTGTGCAACGAGGGGTAAAGGGGGAGAAGCATCAGTGCACATGCGCGACTGCTTTAACCCTTTCACTGCGACAAACTTGTACTATACCCAGAGCATAGCCTATACAGTAGGCTATATCGTGGAACCTTTTCTAGGTTAACTGTACTAATAAAACTGTTACTGTAAACAGAAATGTTGGTTTCTCAAAAATGTGGTTAAACTATTCTACAGTGCTGAACGAAATCTAATATGCAATGTAACAAAATGTTGTGAAGTTGAACCTAAACAAAAGTGCCTCTTAACGAAAGCCGTGAGCGAGCGGCTAACTACTGTGATGTTTCTCTTTCGACAATTCAAAATATAAAGAAGGAAATTAAAGACAGTGAAGAAGCTAATTCTTCATCACCAGTTTTGTTGACACCACCTGGTGAGAAAAGGAAACGGTTAGGTAGATTAAGGTAACTAGTGAGACTGATAGTAAAGACGCTGCGCCAGTGTCAGCGATAATAAAGAAGGCGATTCATTCGTAGAATATTTTGGAATACGGTAGCTGGTAATTACAATAAATTGAACATTTCTAGTCATGTAATTAAGCTATAGGCAATATTACAGATCATATTTTTATTTCATATAAGGTTTGTGAAGAAAACATTTTCTCGGAATAAACTACCACAGCTTACAAAATGTATGTAAAAACTGCACGGTAGTGAAATGTACAAATAGTGCCTCACTGTTGAGGTTACCCACCGGGTTGGTCTAGAGGTAAAGTCATCGCCAAAATCAGCTGTTTAACAGCTGATTTTTGGAGATGAAAGTTCCTGGTTGAAATCCTAGTTAAGGTAGTTACTTTTATACGGATTTGAATACTAGACAGTGGTTGGGGGTGTACTTTGATGGTTGGATTTCAATTAACCATACTCAGTGAGTCTGTAGAAGCAGGGGCGGTTCCAGGGCTGATTTTCAGGGGGGGGGCTATCTTGTTTTTATGTAGTTAATACATTTAATACATAGTTTGTAATTGAGTTATTGAAAAGTCCTCTTTTATGCTGTATTGCTGTAACCACAATTTTATTTCATAGAGAAATTTTCAAGGTGCTGACTGGATGCGAGTGGCTTTTCACTACTGACACCGATTGTTATCATAATACTATTTTAAAATAGATACTTTCTGTTTCACTCAAATAATTACTGTTAATTGATAGGTACGAGTATTGGGATTCAGTTTTGTTAGAAATAATAGCTTATAGAAAATATTAAACCAAGTTTTCCAAGTATTTCGGGGGGGGGGGTGCATGGCCCCCATGGCCCCTTCCCTGAAACCGCCCCTGTGTACAAGACTACACAGTCTCATTACACGTCATACACATCATCCTCATCTCATTGGGTGATGGGGTTGCTTATTGTTCTCAATTGAACAGATTGCAACGTACACACATTAGGGATTTAAAAAAAAAAAACTGTTGAGGTTGGCAGCTCTGTTAAATTTTCACTTCCGTTCCTCACAGCCAATCCATACGCAAAAGGCAATCTCGTGACTTCACTATCTATACTTGCATTGTGAAAAGGTGTGTTCAGATTTGGTTAGTAACTATTCAGTTTAAAAATGTGGCAAGTACTTATCAAATTAGTATTTAGCTGTAATGTTGTTGTTGTTTAGGTGATCAGCCTGTAGGCTTGTTTGAATGTGTAGAGCTTTTACTAAGTAAATCGAGGAGTGAGGTGGTTTACCATTGCCCCTTACTCACTGAGTGGAAAAGTACACTTATCAGGATGTCGGGCCCTCTGAAAAGCACTCACTTTCCACTCTTCAAATGACACCTTCACTTCATTCACCATATGGTCTGGCTGTATAATGAAATTCATTACTTTGAGAGGAGATAACTCTGATTAGTGTCACAGTACACTTCTACCTCTTCTCTTCTTAAATGATTCAGTCATTTAATTGGGTGACCATGTGATGATAAGAAACAAAACTATTTATTTTAGCCCTGCAACCAACAGATTAAGTGTAAATAATTTGACACTCCACCTCCACCTGTCATGGGCAAAATATAGAATATATTATAGGTGTAATATAGAAGTGATTATTAAAGTGCTTGGTTAGCATCCATATTAATACAGCCAAATGAGTTTTTACCTTATTTTACTGCCCAAAACGGGCAGGTGGAGTTTTTGGTCCAGGGCTAAAAGAAAAAATAGTTGTGTTTCTTATCACATAGTCAGCCACTTATATGACTGAACTATTTAAGAAGAGAAGAGGTGTGGGGGTGTGTTAGGTGACACTAATCACAGTTATCTCCTCTGAAAGTAATGAATTTCACTATGCAGCCAGACCCTGTGGTGAATGAAGTGAAGGGGTCATTTAAAGGGTGGAGGGCCTGGCATGCTGGTAAGCATACTCTTTCAACTCAGTGAGGAAGGCTGTGGTAACCCACCTTACTCCTCTCCTTGTTGTTACTTAGTAATACCTCTACCTACAGGTTCAACCCAGCCAACCAGGCTGTTGACCACCTAAACAACACCAACAACCTTATTTCACTGCCTTCTTTTTCAACGTTTTACGAGTACGCGAGTGTGAATGGAAACTTTGGCCCAGGAAGAAAATGCATTCTTTACAATAATTTATGGAAGCCATATGATAGTGCCTGATGAAGCAGTGTGCACACTACGAAAGTACTCTTAAAAGAGTTGGAAAAGAAAGCGGTAGAATAAGGTAAATATTGACAGATTTTTTTAAAAAACTCATATTTAATAATATATAAGTGTATGATGAACGTTAAAAATGGAAACAAACGTAGTTGTTGCTTTATGAGATAGACTGACTTGTGGTTTGCTTTATGCGTTTACTTTCTCGTGCTCTCTATGTGCATACAATTTACAGAAGGAAAGTATTGCGTGTGTATGTGTTTCTTAATACAAAATATTTCAAGATCGGAATAACGCACAAAGTTGAAACTTAGAAACTTAAGTTTGGTTCAACTAGGTACCTGATGAAACATTTTCATTGAAAACGGCCCACCGGATGTAGTAGTTTTATTCGTGTGATTTTCTCAAAAATGGCTCTTACAATTTTTTTACTTTTTCTTGCCTGTATGAATATATAGGAAGGAAAGTATTGTTTTCATGTCGATTTTAACTAATCCACTCTTCACCGGATCTATACGTTTCCAGACTCCCTGAACCCAAAAAACATGTTTTTAGCAATTGGTCTGTGTGTGTGTGTGTGTGCGTGCGTGCGTGCGTGCGTGTGTGTGTGTGTGTGAACAAAATATCTCCAGAACGGAACATCGTATGAAATTGAAACTTAAAACTTAAGTTAGGTACCACTAAGAGGACCCGACACGAACTTTTCCATCAAAATCGGTCAACCGGAAGTAGTAGTTTATTCGTGTAATTTTTCACTTTTTTGCGATTTCCTCAAAAACGGCTCCTACGATTTATTTTTAAAATCGCCTCATTTACTAAATTTTTTGTGCTCTACAAGATAGGGTAGGTGCCATGTCTGCTGAAATTCTTGGGGAGGTTGTTTTCTCGTAAAAAATTTGTTTTTTATTGATTGCGACTTAAATTTATGCATTTTATCGCAAAAATGTAGGTGTAATAAAATTAGTAGAGAATGTTTAATGCTAGAAGTTTCATTGCAAAATTTTTGTAAAACGCTTAATTTAGCGGTAATTAGCGATTTTATGTTTCTTTTTCTCACGAAAACGTGTTAAAAATAGATTTTTTAAAGACGGCTTGAACAAATGGCTGTGTTCTTGTCTCTGTTTGAAATTGCCACTCAACTAGCCTATTACTATGCGAGTGAAAGTGAAGCATCTAAAAAGAGAAGGTGTGATTGAATGACAGGTTGGGCTGATAACAGGACGGCCACCTCACTCGTCGTTTTCAATCAATAAATGATTATAACTCGACGTGTGTGGGTTTAAACGCGTTATAATTTTCCGGACCGTAACCGTCTCGAATCGAACCTGGGACGTTCCGCTTTGCACCCCTGTTCACTAACTGATCACTGCTCTAGTGAATCGGGAGAAAGTGGTCGATGCCGGTTGCGCTTGTGACTGTGAATACACGAGACAGTATTGTGTAACCGGGTTACGGAAAATTGTCATTCTACGCTTTCCCTTTTTCCGTTCGATCGGTAATCAGGAAACAATTGGAATCACTCGGCAAAAGAGACATGACTGACTTTTTTTAAGTAAGCTACGATACGCGTAACCCGTATCAACTACTGTAGTACATATTTATATTGTAGGTAATAATGTAAGGGCAATTTCGTTTCAATTCGTGTACTTTTTACTCTCTCTTGCCTAAATAAATATATAGTTGTAAATATATATTGTTTTCATGTCGATTTTCACCGGATCTACACGTTTTCAGACCCCCTGAACCCAAAATACTTGTTTTTAGCGATTGGTGTGCGTGCGTGTGTGTGTGTGTGTGAACAGAATATCTCAAGAACAGAACATTATACGAACTTGAAACTTGAAACTTAAGTTATATACCACTACTGGACCCGACACGAACATTTTCATCAAAATCTGTCTACCGGAAGTTGTAGTTAAGTTGTATAATATTTAACTTTTTTGCGATTTTCTCAAAAACTGGTGCTACGATTTTTTTTTTTAAAATCGCCTGGTTTACTCATTTCTTTATTCTCTACAAGATAGGGTAGGCGCCATGTTTGCTGACATTCTTGATGAGGCTGTTTTCACGTAAAAACAAAGTTTTTTTAAGATTACGGCTTTAATATGCAATTTAGCGAAAACATTTATCTAATAAAAGTTGTAGAGAATTTAAAAACCTACAACTTTTATTTCAAACATTTTTTTGTATAACGCTTAGTTTAGCAGTAATTAGCGATTTTCTGATTTTTTCTCACGAAAACGTGTGAAAAATTGATTTCGTTATGATTTCGGCCGTAGAATGCATTTTACGACAAAAGTGTATATAATAAATTTTATAGGAAATAAAAAGATCTACAACTTTTATTTAAAGCATTTTTCACTACAGAGCCTAGTTTAGCGTAAAAGAGTGATTTTCCGTATTTTAAGCCAAACTGAGTTCGATTTTCATTTTGCGTCTTTCACTCATGATTAAAATAAGGTTATGTTTATTAAGGTTAGTTTTTTGTTTATTTCTAATGTTTTATTACTAATGTTAGGTTTATTGTTAATTATTTGCATTGGCAAGAGAAAGTTGTGTGAGTGTTTTACACCAGATTTTTTTACTTTCTCTTGCCTATATGAATATATAGGAAGGAAAGTATTGTTTTCATCTCGATTTTAACTAATACACTTGTCACCTAAATATACACCTAAACAAGACCCCCTGAACCCAAAAAACATGTTTTTAGCGATTGGTGTGTGTGTGCGTGCGTGTGTGTGCGTGTGTGTGTGTGTGTGAATAGAATATCTCAAGAACGGAACATCGTACGAACTTGAAACTTAAATTACGTACATACCACTACCGGACCCGACACGAACATTTTCATCGAAATCGGTCAACCGGAAGTAGAAGTTTATTCGTGTAATTTTTCACTTATTTACTAAATTTTTTATGCTGACAAGATAGAGTAGGCGCCATGTTTGCTGAAATTCTTGGTGAGGCTGTTTTCGCGTAAGGAAATTGTTTTTTTAAGTTTGCGGCTTTATTATGCATTTTACCGCAAGAATGTATATAATAAAAGTTGTAGAGAAGTTAAAATTCCAAAACTTTTATTTCAAACATTTTTTTGCGTAACGCTTAGTTTAGCGGTATTTAGCAATTTTCTGTTTTTTTCTCATGAAAACGTGTGAAAAATCGATTTTTTTTAAAAAATATTTCGGCCGTAGTACTCATTTTACGACAAAAGTGAATAAAACCAAATTTATAGGAAATTAAAAGATCTACAACTTTTATTTAAAGCATTTTGCTCTACAGAGCCTAGTTAGCGTGAAAGAGCGATTTTCCGTATTTTTAAGCTATACTGTGGTGATTTTCACTTTGTCTCACTCATGATTAAAATAAGATTATGTTTATTGAGGTTAGTTATTTTTTTTTCTAACGTTTTTATTACTAACATTAGGTTATATTGTTTAAATTATCTGCATTGGCAAGATAAAGTTATGTGAGTGTTTCACACCAGATTTTTTTTGGGTTTAACGTCCGACTGTTCTGCAGACGGTGAAAGATGAAATGATTGTTTTTGTAACTTGTGTGAAAATACGATCGATGCACAGTTAGGCGTACGTGCCAAAGCAACATTATACGTATTATATCGGACAAGTTAAAATGTGCATCTACACACACACACGCACGCGCACACACACACACACACACACACACACACACACACACACTTTCACACAAGCTAACGGAGTGATAACGAGAAAATGACCCAGTTTATAGGCGAGGCGATACGACACGTCTGACTTCCGCACACTCCTCGCTTTCATATAAAATTAGATAAAACTTGGCTTTCATTTTGTCAAAGAAATGCATCTGTACTGCAGGCTACTGCCCTTAACAGACAGGTGGAGTGTCAATTTATTTACACTCAATCTGTCCAGTTGCAGGGCTAAAATAAATACTTCTGTTTCTTATCACATGGTCACCCAATTAAATGAGCGAGTCATTTAAGAAGAGAAGAGGTGTGGGGGTGTGTTAGGTGACACTAATCACAGTTATCTCCTCCTCTGAAAGTAATGAATTTCATTATACAGTTGGACCCTGTAGTGAATGAAGTGAAGGTGTCATTTGCAGAGTGAAAAATCTGTGCTTTTTAGAGGGCCCGGCATGCTGATAAGCGTAATTTTTCACTGAGTGAGTTGTGGCAATGGTAAACCACCTCACTCCTTGTTTTACTTAGTAAAACCTCTACACGTTCAAACCAGCCAACCAGGCTGATCACCTAAACAACAACAAATTAAATTTAATATTTAATTGTCTTGACCAACGTAGACCCCTAATAACGTCATTATAAACCCGGTAACGTCGTCGCCGCTAGTCAGCTGTTTAACAGCTGATTTTCGGAGACGAAGGTTCCTGGTTCAAATGCTAGTAAAGGTAGTTACTTTTATACGGATCTGAATACTAGAGAGTGGTTGCGGGTGTACTTTGATGGTTGGGGTTCAATTAACCATACTCTCTCACTCTTTTCAAGACTACACAGTCTCATTTACACGTCATACACATCATCCTCATCTCATTGGGTCATGGGGTTGCTTTTTTTTTGTCATCAGTCTCTCGACTGGTTTGATGCAGTTCTCCAAGCTGTTCTATTTTGCGTAAGTCGTTTCATATCTACATACCTGTAACACCCTACATCTTTTGTAATTTGCTTTATATATTCTAATCTTTGTCTCCCTCTACAATTTACTCCCTCAATGTTACCCTCCATTGTTGATACCCCAATACGTGGATGCCTTAGGATATGCCCCACTAGCCTATCCCTTCTTTTCGTAAGATGCTTCCATGTACTTCTTTTTTCATCCACTCACCTAACAACCTCTAAATTACTTATTTTGTCTACCCACCTAATCTTTAATATTTTCCTATAACACCACATTTCAAAAGCTTCTATCCTCTTCTTTTCTACAGCCCCTATCACCCACGTTTCACTTCCGTATAATGCTGCACTCCAAACATAACGTATTAAGAAATTTTTCCTAATCTGTAAATCAATGTTTGTAGTCAGTAAGGTGTTTTTCATTTCAAAGGCTTTTCTAGTTTGAGCAATCCTTGGGGTTGCTTATTGTTCTCAATTGAACAGATTGCAACAACGTACACAAATTAGGAATTAAAAAACATATATATATATACATATATATATTACATATACATATATATAATACTGCGTAGGATTGGTTAAAGGAACAGGGGGGAATTTAGATGTTGTTGCAATTGTAGTGTTTTTTATCGCTTATTTTACCACGCTATCAAAAATAGGCATCATGATTAGGTAAACAGACAAACGGTATTGAAAAAGTTATGTTAGCTTAAATGTATTAAACTGGTTGTTGCGGTTTTTGATGAGCTTCCTTCCTCTTGATAACAAGGAAAAGCTAGTCACATGACAAGTAGAGTCCATCTACGCACTAAGAGTACTCCGACGTATGCAACCACCAATACAAGTGAGCATGCGCATTAATTAAAAATCTGGTGTGAAACACTCACACGACTTTCTCTTGCCAATGCAAATAATTAACCATAAAACATTACAGATATTTATTTTTTAATTAGTAATGAAACATTACAAACAAATAAAAAACTAACCTCAAAAAACATAACCTTATTTTAATCATGAGTGAAAGACGAAAAATGAAAATCGACCTCAGTTTGGCTTAGAAATACGGAAAATCACTCTTTCACGCTAAACTGGGCTCTGTAGAGAAATATGCTTTTAATAAAAGTTGTAGATCTTTCAATTTTCTATAAATTTTGTTTTATACACTTTTGTCGTAAAATGAGTACTAAGGCCGATATGTTAAAAAAATCGATTTTTCACACGTTTTCGTGGGAAAAAACAGAAAATCGCTAATTACCGCTAAACGAAGCGTTAGAAAAGAAAATATTTGAAATAAAAGTTGTAGGACTTTAAATTCTCTACAAAATTTATTATATACATTTTTGCGCTGAAACGCATAATAAAGCCGCACTCTTAAAAAAAACAATTTCTTTACGCGAAAACAGCCTCACCAAGAATTTCAGCAAACATGACGTCTACCTTATCTTGTAGAACATAAAAAATTTAGTAAATCAGGCGATTTTAAAAAAAATCGTAGGACCAGTTTTCGAGAAAATCGCAAAAAAGTGAAAAATTACACGAATAAATTACTACTTCCGGTTGGCCGATTTTGATGAAAATGTTCGTGTCGGGTCCGGTAGTGGTATGAAACTTAAGTTTCAAGTTTTAAGTTCGTACGATGTTCTGTTCTTGAGATATTCTGTTCACACACAGACACACACACACACACACACAGACCAATCGCTAAAAACATGTTTTTTGGGTTCAGGGGGTCCGAAAACGTGTAGATCCGGTAAAAACTTGATTTCGAAAAATCGACATGAAAACAATACTTTCCTTCCTATATATTCATATAGGCAAGAGAAAGTAAAAATCTGGTGTGAAACACTCACACAACTTTCTCTTGACAATGCAAATAATTAACAATTTAACATTAGTATTAAAACATTAGAAATAAACAAAAACTAACCTCTAAAAACATAACCTTATTTTTATAATGACTGGAAGACGCAAAATGAAAATCAACCTCATTTTAGCTTAAAAATACAAAAAATCACTCTTTCACGCTAAAAATAGGCTCTGTAGAGAAAAATGCTTTAAGTAAAAGTTGTAGATCTTTTAATTTTCTATAAATTTGATTATAAACACTTTTGCTATAAAATGAATATTAAGGCCGAAATCTTAAAAAAACGATTTTTCACACGTTTTCGTGAGAAAAAAACAGAAAATCGCTTATTACTGCGAAACTAAGCGTTATACAAAAAATTGTTTGAAATAAAAGTTGTAAAATTTTAAATTCTCTACAATTTTTATTGTATAAATTGTTGCGCTAAAATGCATATTAAAGCCGTAATCTTAAAAAAACAACGTTTTTAGGAGAAAACACCCTCACCAAGAATTTCAGCAAACATGACGCCTACCTTATCTTGTAGAGAATAAAAAATTGAGTAAATGAGGCGATTTTAAAAAAAATCGTAGGACCAGTTTTTCAGAAAATCGCAAAAAAGTGAAAAATTATACGAATAAACTACTAATTCCGGTTGACCGATTTTGATGAAAATGTTCGTGTCGGGTCCGGTAGTGGTAGGCCTATATAACTTAAGTTTCAAGTTTCAAGTTCGTACGATGTTCCGTTCTTGAGATATTCTGTATACACACACACACACGCACACGCACACACACACACAGACCAATAGGTAAAAAGCAGTTGTTGTGTGGGTTTAGGGGTCTGTTTAGGTGTATATTCGGGTGAAGAATGTATTTGTTGTGATGGACATGAAAACAATACTTTCCTTCCTCCTACATATTTATATAGGCAAGAGAAAGTAAAAAATCTGGTGTGAAACACTCACACAACTTTCTCTTGCCAATGCAAATAATTAACAATAAACCTAACATCAGTAATAAAACATTAGAAATGAACAAAAAACTACCCTCAAAAAAACATTAGTGAAATACGCAAAATTAAAATCGACCTCAGTTTGGCTTAAAAATACGGAAAATCGCTCATTCACGCTAAACTAGGCACTATACAAAAAAATACTTGAAATAAAAGTTGTAGATCTCTTAATTTCCTATAAATTTTATTTTCATACACTTTTGTCGTAAAATGCATTCTAAGGCCGAAATCTTAAAAAAATAGATTTTTCACACGTTTTCGTGAGAAAAAAACAGAAAATCGCTAATTACCGCTAAACTAAGCGTTAAACAAAAAAATGTTTGAATAAAAGTTGTAGGACTTTTAATTCTCTACAAATTTTATTATATACATTTTTGCGCTGAAATGCATAATAAAGCCGCAATCTTAAAAAAACACTTTTTTTACGCGAAAGCAGCCTCGCCAAGAATTTCAGCAAACATGGCGCCTAACCTATCTTGTAGAGCATAAAAAATGTAGTAAACCAGGCGATTTTAAAAAAATCGTAGGACCAGTTTTTGAAAAAATCGCAAAAAAGTGAAAAATTATACGAATAAACTACTACTTCCGGTTGACCGATTTTGATGAAACTGTTCGTGTCGGGTCCGGTAGCGGTATGTAACTTAAGTTTCAAGTTTGAAGTTTGCACGATGTCCCGTTCTTGAGATATTCTGTTCACACACACACACACACAGACAGACACACAGACACACACACAGACCAATCGCTAAAAACATGTTTTTTGGGTTCAGGGGGTCTGAAAACGTATAGATCCGGTGAAAAGTCGATTTCTTTACAATCGACATGAAAACAATACTTTCCTTCCTATATATTCATATAGGCAAGAGAAAGTAAAAAGAGAAGAGCGAATAACGAAGAGAACTGTGTGTGCCTATGTACAATTGGGTAAATGTTAGAAGTATTTTTTTTTATTCCTAATTTGTGTACGTTGCAATCTGTTTATCAATTGATAACAATAAGCAATGAGATGAGGATGATTTGTATGAGGGAGGTGTAAATGAGGTGGTGTAGTCTTCTACAGACACACTCACTGAGTATGGTTAGTTGAACCCCAACCATCAAAGTACACCCACAACCACTGTCTATCATTCAAATCCGTATAAAAGTAACTCTACCTTTACTAGGATTTCAACCAGGAACATTCGTCTCTTGAAAATCAGCTGTTAACACTTTCAATCCAAAATTTTTAACTATGCACAAAAAATATGTGTACAGTGTTTCATACATTTTACTGACATTTAAGTGTAAATTACCTCTAAATTAACCTTCAGCTCTTCAGCCCTTTTACTAGCTTGACAAAAATGTGTGACACGTACGTCATATTGGGACTTGATGGTATCAAATTTCCTAACAATATTAATAAGTAAAATCATGTTCAGGCTTCCTAAACGAAATACTCTCTCTCTTACTTAGATTTATAGCAAAAAAAAAAAAAATAAAATATGATTTTAATATTAACGTCATTATTTAAGACTTAAAAAAATTTACAATTAAAAAATATTGGTAAAATGGATAAAATCACTTATTACAAACAGTCTAAAAGATATTCAATACATTACGTACAACATATTCGAAGAAATGTTACTTGATTTTGGTAAATGAAGACGAATATATTTAAAAAAACTAAAATTAACTTTAAAAAGAAATTAATGTCCCACCTCCGTGGCGCAATGGTCAGCATGCTACACTGCAAAGTGGAGGTCTCGGGTTCGATTCCTAGCTAGGATAAAGAAAATTGTACACTTTACACCCAGCACTCTTTAATCCAAAGTAGTGGCTAATAACTAAAATTTTGATGTCCGTTATTTCACTCCAATGTCGTCACACTGGGTTAGAAAGGATTAAACAGCTGACTCACGGCGGCGACGACTTTACCTCCAGACCAACCGGGTGGGTCAAATGTTACAAGTATGAGTGAAATAGTTGTGTTCAGGTAAAAGAAACAAAGAAAGAAAGAAAGAAAGTAGACGGACTGTTTTTAGCCGTAACTGAGCGATCGGTTGTAGTAGCTGTTGTTGCCGCTAGGTGGCGGCAGCTGCTTGTCGATATCAATATCGGTGGCACACTGCATGCAGTATGTGGAAGTTGTGCGGTTGTCCGCTAGGCTGCGCGCTGCTGCTCACCTGTCGAAAAACGCAACAGCTGGAACTGCGCCAGCACTGCGCACCGTATTATCGCTAGTATCCGTGGGTATGCCTTTATGAATAGCCCATTGTAGCATTCAGCTTTACCTGGTGACATTCAAGACAGCCGATTAATCAAATAAATGATTTTCAAAATTTACAGTTTTAATAATTTTTTTTTTAATTATATTTTTATAAAACAAAAATGATTCGATTTCACGTCAAATGCCACAGTAAATGTTACGTAATCCATCGTAATCGCCAATGACCGAGCAGTTGATGCCACTTTAAATAAATTAATTTATAAAAAGTGATTCATATTTAAAGTAAAATTTGTTTAGTAACTTAATTTGTTAAATAATAATATTATTAATTTTCTTTTTTTACTTTCTCTTGCCTATATGAATGTATAGGAAGGAAAGTATTGTTTTCATGTCCATTTTAAGAAATCCAGTTTTCACCGGATCTATACGTTTTCAGACCCCCTGAACCCACACAAACATGTTTTTAGCGATTCGTCTGTGTGTGTGTGTGTATACAAAATATCTCAAGAACGGAACGTCGTTCGAACTTGAAACTTGAAACTTAAGTTACATATCCTTACCGGACCCGACACGAACATTTTCATCAAAATCGGTCAACCGGAAGTAGTAGTTTATTCGTGTAATTTTTCACTTTTTTGCGATTTTTTCGAAAACTGGTTCTACGTTTTTTAAAAATCGCCTCACTTACTAAACATTTTATTCTCTACAAGATAGGGTAGGCGCCATGTTTGCTGAAATTCTTGGTGAGGCTGTTTTCACGTAAAAAAATTGTTTTTTAAGATTGGGGCGTTATTTTGCATTTTACTGCAAAAATGTATATGATTAAAGTTGTAGAGAATTTAAAATTCTACAACTTTTATTTCAAACATTTTTTTGTATAACGCTTAATTTAGCGGTAATTAGCAATTTTCTGTTTTTTTTCTCTCGAAAACGTGTGAAAAATCCATTTTTTTAAGATTTCGGCCTTAGTATGTATTTTATGACAAAAGTGTATGTAATAAAATTTATTGTAATTTAAAAGATCTACAACTTTTATTTAGATCATTTTTTGTACAGTGCCTAGGATACGCGTGAAAGAGCGATTTTCGGTATTTTTTAGCGAAACTGAGGTTGATTTTCATTTTGCGTCTTTCATATATTATGATTAAAATTAGGTTATGTTTTTGAGGTAGGTTAGTTGTTTGTTTATTTCTAATGTTTTATTACTAATGTTAGGTTTATTGTTAATTATTTGCATTAGCAAGAGAAAGTTGTGTGAGTGTTCCACACCAGACTTTTTTTGTTTAATGTTTGAGCCGTATAATTAATTGGGTGACCATGTGATATGATAAGAGGTGTGCTGTCTGTTATGGGCTTAATCTAGCCTACAAAATTAGTGTATGAAGCGAAGCTTGCGTTGTACGCAGTAAGTAGCAAATAACCTACCGGGTTGGTCTAGAGGTAAAGTCGTTGCCAAAATCAGCTGTTGTTTAACAGCTGATTTTCGGAGACAAAGGTTCCTGGTTCAAATCCTAGTAAAGGTAGTTACTTTTATACGGATTTGAATGGTAGACAGTGGTTGTGGGTGTACTTTGATGGTTGGGGTTCAATTAACCATACTCTCTCAGAAGTGGTCAACCTGAGTCTGGACAAGAAAACACCTCATATACACGTCATACACATCATCCTCATCTCATTGGGTGATGGGGTTGCTTATTGTTCTCAATTGAACAGATTGCAACGGACACAAATTAAGGATTTAAAAAAAAGTAGCAGATATGAGAAAGTTGTTTGCGAGATATCGGGTGCGGTGTGCCGCCGCCGGCGGACATTCATATTTTCAGAGGTGAACGTGAAGGAAGGAGTAAGCTGTTGTGTTATACGTGATTTGTAGCAGTATTCAGTGTTAGTGTTAGGCGGAGGTCGAGGAGCATTCCGCCGATTTTAGATGAGAATTGTCACGGCCCATTAAATCCGCTTCTTTATTAACAACCACTGCCACTGCCTCTACTAACTATATCTAAGTCTATCATCAGCCTTTTGTGTATGGAGGCGGGGGTGGCAGGGTTGGAGCATTCTTCCTTTCCAATTAGCTGCTGTTGGAATAGAATGATGGGCTACATGTACAGCGTGTACCCAAAACTATTGGCCGAACGCAGTCTGCTTTTTACTTTCTCCTGACCGTGAAAGTATCGGTATTTATATTGTTTTCATGTCGATTTTTACAAACTAGAGTTTTTGCCAGAAATACACGTTTTCAGGTCCCCTAACACCCAAAAATCATGTTTTTTTCTGATCGGTGTGTGTGTGTGTTTAAAAAAATATTATAAAACGGAAACCGTACAAAGTTGAAAGTTGGAGTCGAAGTTAGATATATGGTTGAGCCGTTGTTAGTTTGCTCCTCCTAGTGTCTGTCAACAAACAAAAGCCACCTACTACAGGGTGCACGCTAGAGTCCGCGACTTTACGGATGTCGTATTCCTATTAAGTTAACTATTTTTTAAATTATAACTACTTAAAGTACTAAAAACATCAGTCGTGATATGATGTAGGCTTAACAATTTCATTTAGAAAAATACTTTTAAAAGTATTTTATTGTTACTTTTTAATCAGCGTTTACACATTTTTATATAATGCGCATGCTCAGTGACGTCATTATTTGTTTACATTACGAGCAAACTAAGAGAGGCTGGACTGTAGGTATCAGACAAACTAATGTCCCATAGCCGAGCGAGTGAGAGGGAGATATGTGGCATAACTACGCATGCGCTCAAACGTCTTTACTGTTATAATCCAAATGGGAAAACATACTACAGTCGTTATCTTGGTTGTTAGTTTACTGCATGCATAAACGCTTGCTCACAACAATGAGTGAAATTATACGACAATGTTATTGGGTTGTGCGAGTGAGAGCGTTATCCACTCTCTCACTCCCACGGCTAGGGGAGATTAGTTCATCTGAATACTGTACCATGAGGGGGCCCACCATTAACTTTTTCATAAAATCGGTGAACCAGAAGTGATAATGGTGGTTTTTTCTTTTTTTTTACTTTATTTAAAGTGGTATCAACAGCTCGGTCATTAGCGACTACGGTGGGGTGGGTTATACTAGTAAAATTTATGGACCTTGGCCGGGAATCGAACCCGGGACCTTCGCATGGTACGATAGCGCGCTACCACTACGCTACGGGGGCGGCCAAGTAATACTTTATTTGTGCGATATTGTATTGTTTTGCAATTTTCTCAATGCAGGTTACATTTGTAGATTTAAAATCGCCTCATTTACTACCTTAACTATATGTTTTGTGCTGTACCAGAATAGGGTAATAAGCGACATGGCTGCCTTAACCTGCATTTCAAGCCAAAAATGTATATTTTTAGTTAAGCGTCGATTATAAGTGATTTTGGCAACAACTCGAACAGAGGTTGATTTTCATTTAGCGTCTGAAAATCTGAATCGTGATTGAAATTAGGTAAAGTTTTGTTTGTTGACATGGGCAAAAGAAAGTAGCGTGAGTGTTGGACAAGATGTTGTTGTGTGCATCAGTGACGTATGGCTAAAGATGAATGTGGTGCGTGGACGAGTGTCAGTGTGAAAGTAGGGAGTAGGGAGTAGGTGGGGTGGGGTGGTTAGTAAATAACAAGAGGTATCGATTTTGCATCAGGTTGGTTGGTGTTAACACTGATGATGATGGTTGGATGCAATTCGGCTGTAACCGTGTGCATTGTTGAGAGCGATGAAGTGTAGCGGTGGCACGTCTCACCACCGCACCGCACAACTCGTACACCACAATTTGCACTGCAGAGTGGAGAGTGCAGTAATCCCATCGGCACTGTGTATACAATACCTGCCTCCCCTTAAAGTGTCGTCTCATTAAAAAAGGAGCACTGGCTGTTGGAGGTGAGATGTGAGATGACTTAACATCACCTACACTGGTGTGTATCAATTGACCGTAGTAGCTCTATGGAAATGTTTCCACTGTTCTTCTCTTGGCTCTGTTTCTCTCAGTAAACTATCATTCTATAGGTGGGATCTCAGTTGATTGGTGGCGTAAGTAATTCGGGTGGAGGAGGAGGATTGCCCTCCCTCCCTCCCTCTCTCCTCCTATAACCTAATACTAGTAATAGTGGTAATAATAATACCATTCCATTAGTAGGTGCGCTCTTTTAACAAATATTAGAGTCACTAACAATTAATAATAACTACTCTAGTACCAGGTCCCCCTCCCCCTCCCACTACCAAACAACTCACCTCCCAACTATACGTGCTACCTTAATTTCGAATCGTCTTTCCGTGAAGCCACAAAATGTTGTGTGTGTGTGAGAGAGAGACGGGGAGGGAGATTTTTTCTTTTTTTTTGTTTAACATCCGACTGTTCTGCAAATACTGCTAATGCAGACGGTGAAGAATGAAATGATTTTTTGTCACGTATGAAAATATGCCGGTGCCTGAATGGGATTCGAACCCAAGACCGCATGATGAGAGGCGAGCACGTTACCAACTACGCGGGGGAGGGAGAAGGAGAGAGTGATGGAGAAGGGGAAAGAGAGAGAGGGAGATCCCCTGAGACTGTCCCCTGTTTGAAGTATTGTATCGGTTGGCTGTGTGGGTTGTACAGCTGTTCTAGTTTAAATAGGTAGCTTTTTAGTTTGAAGCGAAGTTTTTAGTTTTGAAGATGAAACGTAGGCCTAGGCGTAAGTGAGAGAGTAGAGGATACATTGTGGTGGTAGTTGTGTAAGTGAGCCTGGCTATGGCTAATGAGATAGATATAGATAGGCGTTAGTCGGTGTACGCGTATCTGAAACAATGCTCTGTGTGCAACGCCTATTTAGGCGGGTGCCTATTTGACGGTCCATTGATCATCCAACTCATTCCTCCAACTATTAGTTAGGTACGCCTATCTTACTACGCCTGCCTTCCACTCTCCATCTACAGGGAGATGAAGAAATGAACGACCCCCTCGTCTGTAGGTGTCAGAAGGGTGATGGATCAGCTGACCACTACACCACGGAGGAGGGTGGAGGGTGAACAATGCATCGGTCTTATCTCATCCGGTGTTATATACTCACACGATTCTCCCTTGCCAATGTAAATAAGCTATATACTAAATAAGCTATATATTCATGCGGAGCATAACAATTTGAACACAAGTCCACTTGAAAAAGGGCGTTATGGGAAAGAAACAATTGTATTTAGGACCCTTGAACCCAAAAAAACTACGCCCTGGTGGTATTTTTACTTTCTCTTGCCTATATGAATATATAGGAAGGAAAGTATTGTTTTCATGTCCATCTTAACAAATACACTCTTCACCCGAATATACACATGTTCAGACCCTCAGAACCCAAAAACATGTTTTTAGCGATTGTTCTGTGTGTGTGAACAGAATATCTCGAGAACTGAACATCGTACGAACTTAAAACTTGAAACTTAAGTACTTAACATACCATTACCGAACCCGACACGAACATTTTTATCAAAATCGGTCAACCGGAAGTAGTATTTATTTACTGTAATTTTTCACTTTTTTGCGATTTTTTCGAAAACTCGTACGATTTTTTTTAAAAATCGCCTGGTTTAGTAAATTTTTTATGCTCTACAAGATAGAGTAGGCGCCATGTTTCCTAAAATTCTTCGTGAGGCTGTTTTCACAAAAAGAAATTGTTTATTTAAGAAGACTGCTTTAATATGCATTTTAGCGCCAAAAATTTATATAATACAAGTTGTAGAGAATTTAAAATCCTACAACTTTTATTTTAAACATTTTTTTGTATAACGCTTAGTTTAGCGGTAATTAGCGATTTCCTGTTTTTTCTCACTAAAACGTGTGAAAAATCGATTTTTTTTTAAGATTTCGGCCTTAGTATGCATTTTACGACAAAAGTGTGTATAATCAAATTTATAGAAAATTAAAAGATGTTGTTGTTGTTTAGGTCAACAACCGAAAGGCTGGTTTGAACGTGTAGAGGTTTTACTAAGTAAAACGAGAAGTGAGGTGGTTTACCATTGCCACAACTCACTGAGTGGAAAAGTACGCTTATCAGCATGCCAGGCCCTCTGAAAAGCACATATTTTCCACTCTGTAAATGACAACTTCACTTCATTCACCACAGGGTCTGGCTGTACAATGAAATTCATTACTTTCAGAGAAGTTAACTCTGATTGGTGTCTTTTACACCTCTACCTCTTCTGTTCTTTAATGATTCAGTCATTTAATTGGGTGACCATGTGATAAGAAACAGAACTATTTATTTTAGCCCTGCAACGAACAGATTGAGTGTAAATAATTTGATACTCCACCTGTCTGTTATGGGCAGTTAAAAGATGTACAACTTTTATTTAGAGCATTTTTCTCTACAGAGCCTAGTTTAGCGTGGAAGAGTGATTTTCCGTATTTTTAAGCCAGACCGAGGTTGATTTTCATTTTGTGTCATTGGTAAGAAGAGGAAGCCGCGCGAATGTTTGAAAGCAGATCTTTTAAAAAGCTGTACGTGTTAGATTGCAAATGCAAAGGTGTAGTCCTACATGTGGTGATCTGGGAGAATACATTTGTTGGCCTCCTTTATAGTTTTGACGAAGGTTAATTATTGTGGCGAAGTAACTTTTTGAACAACCTGTTTGTAGAATAGGCCTACCGTTTAAATGAGTTTAAAATTGCTACTGTATTTTGTTTTAATTTGTGTCGTTTGTGTTTCAAAATGATCGATGTATGTGACGAATAGTGAGGTGCGACGCGTCTTTATCTTTTATTAGTTTATATTGCGCAATTGGATTGTCTGATGTTGTGCCGCGCCCCCTTCTAATGCCCAATTTAGGTACCTACCTCGGATAACACATAAGCCATCACAAAATTACATGAAACGTAGCTATAGGCTATATGTCTACGGTGGTAGTTAAATGATCGATCACCCGAAAGGCAAAGTCTGGTTTCAACTTTTACATGCTTCAGCCTACGTGAAATAATCCTGTCCGACTGTCTACTGCCCGTCTCCCCAAGCTTTGTGCAGCTGCGAGGAGGTATGCATTACGTCACTACTACTGTCAGAGATTGCGTTTGTAGTAGTAACGTTTTACTTGTACTATGTTTGTAGTAGTCAAGGGTACTATCCAAACTACATACAACATATTGTGTGTCGCCATCTACAGCGAATAGTCAAAACAACACCACATTATGTCACCCCACTAAGAGGCAGCCTACTGCCTACCGAATACCAATGAGATGATTAGTACAGTGTTATGACGTAACACTAGTCTGGTACTTCGTCTGTCCCCTCCCCTTCATCCCACACCTGCACAAAGCTTAGATTCATGCAGTACCTGAATTGACACAGTGCATTGTCAATTCAGGTAGACAGTCAGATTTAAGCAACATGGATAGTAGCGCCTACCCCCTCATTGGCCAATTAATATTTCATGTTATTAACATATTTGTACTAAATTTTTTTTCGCCGAATAAAAGGGTAGTTTGCCCGCACCGAACGATCGAGCGGTTACCGAGATAGCAACAAGGGTTCAGAATGTTGTTGATAAATCAAAATTTAAATAACGTACGAATTTTGAAATTTGAAACTATTCGGTCAAATAATTACAGAGTTGATACGCGCCTCTAAACGCATGAAATTTGTTGCGGTATCAAGAAAACCGAGTCTTTTTGTCTTCCAACCCCGATATGGCAGGTTTTAAATGACATTAAAAATGTACGACTAATTATGGGTGAGCGCCGAATAAAATGAGGCAAATTTTGATTCAAAATATGTTGAAATCCGATTCATAGTTTTGGAGATGGTTTGGGTTGAAAGTCGGGTGTCTGATTATGAAACCGATAGTAGTAGATGTTTTATTGTACTACAATGGGTGCGTGTTGCGTACGAATAGGAACGACCATCGGGCATCGACCAAATATTGTAGACGGTTTGCTGGTTGCCAAGAGCGGGAGGGTGGCAGGGACGCACCGTAGCTATTCGATTCCTCCCACTCGGACTTGTTTCTCTGTGATGGATCACCTCACGCCTCCCCCCCCCCACTGATGTCCGCAAACTTCGGCACCTCCATCTACTTGGGCAAATAAAGAAAAAAGTTGATACAATCAGGAGTCCGGAAATGGCCATGGTTCGCGAGTGGCGGTGAAAACTCGATTCCGAAGAATGGACATGAAAACAATAAGTTCCTTCCTATATATTCATGTAGGCAAGAGAAAGTAAAAATCTGGTGTGAAACAACCACAAGACTTTCTCTTGCCAATGTGGATTATTAACAATATACAGTTCAGCCGTTGTTAGTTTGCTTTTACTGTCAACAAACAAAAGCCACCTACTACAGGGTGCACGCTAGAGTCTGCCACTTTATAGATGTCGTATTCCT
Source organism: Catonia carolina (assembly GCA_035578175.1). NCBI lineage: Eukaryota > Metazoa > Arthropoda > Insecta > Hemiptera > Achilidae > Catonia > Catonia carolina. The sequence goes on along the minus strand of JAQMRL010000008.1, from coordinate 636,365 downwards.
ATTAAGTTAACTATTTTTTAAATTATAAGTACTTCAAACATCAGTCATGATATGATGTAGGCGTAACAATTTCATTTATAAAAATACTTTTAAAAGTATTTTGTATTTAAATACTTTTGAAAGTATTTTGTTGTTACTTTTCAATCAGCGTGTACATATTTTGATATAATGCGCATGCTCAGTGACGTCATTATTTTTTTACATTAGGAGCAAACTAACAGAGGCTGGACTGTAAGTTATTTTAATCATGAGTGAATGACGCTAAATAAAAATCAGTAATCGCCTCTAAACTAGGCTCTGTAGAGAAAAATGCTTAAAAATAAAAGTTTTATTTTTTTTTTTATTTTCTTATAACTTTGATTAACTTATTTTATAATTATGCTTGTCGTAAAATGCATACTAAGGGCGCAATCTTAAAAAAATCACATTTTTTACAGATTTTGATGTTGAAAAAACTGAAAATCACCTAATTACCGCTAAACTAAGCGTTGTACAAAAAAACCGCTAGAAATAAAAGTTGTAGGTTTTTAAACGTTCTACAGTTTTGATTATATACTACACTTGTTCCGTAGAATGCTTAAATTAAGGCCGTGACTTAAAAAAAAGAAGATTTTTCTACAAGAGCACATAGTCCCCAAGAATTTCAGCAGACATGTCGCTTATTATGTACTAGAGCATAAAAATTTATTAAATGAGGTGAATTTTTAAAATATGGTAGGCCTAGGAGCCGTTTTCGAGACAATTATGGAAAATGAAGTTTTTCAAATGATTATCGTAAGAAAATGAGGAAAAGTTGAGGTGTTGTGGATAGTTGATGTGCAGCGTGATAAGCGTCGGGTGGTCGAGGTAAGTAGAGGCCGAGTTGTAAGTTACAAGGATGGATGTATTTGTGTTTGTGTTTGGGAAGAGAGCCGGTGTACCGGTTGACCTAGATATCTCTTGGTAATCGGTTTTTTATTACCTGCCTGCCTGCCTGCCTGCCTGCCTGCCTGCCTGCCTCCTCTGTACAACCGCAGCAGCAGCCTATCTATCTAAACTATCCTTTTTTAAACTTTCTCCGAGTTTTCATGTTCATTTTTTATTTGTTGTACTGGATTCTTTTTGTGAGACGATGAGGAGTGTGGTCGTACATATATTAGAAATAGGCTGCTCCATCTCGTTCATCGTTCTCTTCTTCAAGAATGAATCTCATTTTTGTTGTTGTTGTCGGTGTTTTTTAATTTTTAAAACCCACTCACCACTCTTTCTTGTTTGTTTGTTTGTTTGCGAGTTGTCCAGCGGTCGTCACGTCGTGCGAACCGCCTGCATCGGCTCTTGTGTACAGCGCGTCCAACGTAACCCTTTCTTACCCGGTGTGGTGGCATAGAAGTCACATCGGAGTGAAATAGTAACAGACATAAAAACTTTAATTGTTAGCGACTACTTTTGATTAAAAAGCGCTGGATGTCAAGTGTAATAATTTTCTGTACCCTAGCCAGGAATTAAACCTGAGACCTCCGCTTTGCAGTGTAAGATGGTGACCACTACGCCACGGATGCAACCATTAGTTTCTTTTTAAAGTTAGTTTTAGTCTTAAATATTCGTGTTCATTTACTAAAATAAGGTAGCATTTCTTCGAGTATGTTGAATGTACATACAAGTATATTTTTTAGGCTGTAAATACTGATTTTGTCCATTTTACCAATATTTTTGAATTGTAACCTTTTTTAAGTCTTAAATAATGCTTTGCTACAAATCTAAGCAAGAGAATTTTGTTTAGGAAGCCTGCACATGATTTATACTTAGGTATTCATATTGTTGGGAACTTTGATACCATCAAGCCCAATGTGACATAAATGTGTCACGCTTTTTTGTCACGCCATCAAAAAAAAGTGTGAAGGCCTAAAAGTGATTTTATTTCACTTAAATTGTAGTAAAGTGTATGAAACAATGAGCTACACATATTTGTTTGTGTAAAGTTAAAAAAATTGGGATTGAAAGGGTTAAGATGGAATGGCCTCCGTGGGGAGTGGGGAGTGGGGGGGGGTCAATAATAGTAGGATATACTAAGCCTAAGTAGGCCTACTTGGCAGGAGGAGTGTAGCCTAGCCTACGTAAATAACCCACCAAGTTACAAAACGTTTTTACATGCTGTGGTAGAGCTTGCGCGATATAATTGTCCGCAATTTTCATGCAGTTTTTTTTTACTTTCTCTTGCCTATATGAATATAGGCTATAGGAAGGAAAGTATTGTTTTCATGTCGATTTTAACAAATACACTCTGCACCAGATCTACACGTGTGTGTGTGTGTGTGTGTGTGTGTGTGTGTGTGACAACAGAATATCTCAAGAACGGAACATTGTACGAACTTGAAACCCGACACGAACATTTCCATCAAAATCGGTCAACCGGAAGTAGTCGTGTATTCGTGTCATTTTTCACTTTTTTCAATATTTCAAAAACTGGTCCTACGATTTTTTTTTAAAATCACCTTCTTTACTAATTTTTTTATGCTTTACAAGACAGGGTAGGCGCAATGTTTATTGAAATTCTTGGTGAGGCTGTTTTCACGTAACCCAATGGTTTTTTTAAGATTGCGGCTTTAATATGTATTTTAGTGCAAAATTTTATATAATAAAAGTTGTAGAGAATTTAAAATCCTACAATTTTTATTTGAAACATTTTTTTTGTATAACGCTTAGTTTAGCGGTAATTAGCGATTTTTTTGTTTTCTTTCTCACGGAAAGTGTGAAAATCTATTTTTTTAAAGATTTCGGTCTTAGTATGCACTTTAAGACAAAAGTGTATATTAACAAATTTATAGGAAATTAAAAGCTCTACATCTTTTACTTGGAGCATTATTCTCTACAGTGCCTGGTTTAGCGTGAAAGAGTGATTTTCCGTATTTTTAAGCCAAACTGAGGTTGAATTTCATTTTGCGTTTTTCACTCATGATTAAAAAAAGGTTATGGTTTTTTGAGGTTAGTTTTTGTTTGTCTAATTTTTTATTACTAATGTTAGGTTGTGTTGTTAATTATTTGCATTGGCAAGAGAAAGTTGTGGGAGTGTTTCACACCAGATTTTTTATGTTGTAACTATGATGCCGGTGCAGGTTTTAGGCCATTGAAACCCTTAAAAAGTTAGCCCTAAAGGGTTGAAAATAATGTTTATGTCCTACATTAAGGCTTTTATGAGGTTAGATAATCTGGTGCTTTTAAACCAGCTGATGTGATTCGTCATAAATAAAGTGATATGATTTAGCAAATAGCGACGTGGTCTAAGGATCAGCTAATGACAACACCACATTACAATATTTATTGTACAGGTTGATTATAAATGAAATAGACAGTTTCGATAGCTTATAGAAAATTTATTTTTGAAAAGTTAAGGTAATTACTTACATGATTATATAGTAGAATTCATTAAGTTTTTATTGAAAATATTAGTAGAGAATTTAAAATCTTACAACTTTTATTTCGAACATTTTTTTGTATAATGCTAATGCTAATGTTTTTTGTTTAGCAGTAATTAGTGATTTTCTGTTTTTTTCTCACAAAAACGTGTGAAAAATCGATTTTTTTAAGATTTCGGCCTTAGTATGCACTTTACGACAAAAGTGTATATAATCAAATTTATAGGAATTTAAGAGATCTACAGCGTTTGTTTAAAGCATTTTTCTCTCCAGAGTCTGGTTTAGCGTGAAAGAGTGATTTTCCGTATTTTTAAGCCAAACTGAGGTTGAATTTCATTTTGCGTTTTTCACTCATGATTAAAATAAAGTTATATTTTTTTTTGAGGTTAGTTTTTTGTTTATTTCTAATGTTAGGTTATATTGTTAATTATTTGCATTGGCAAGAGAAAGTTGTGTGAGTGTTTGATAGCAGATTTTTAATATTATTTGACATATTATGTATGTAGGCTATACTTGTACGCCAATGTAAATGGTACGAGTTGTTTTATTTCGGTGGAAGAGTGTAGGCCTACCCCAGCGAGACAGTTAAACTCGGTTATAGATTTTTTTATTTCTTTTATTCCTAATAAATGTGTAGGTTGCAATCTGTTCAATTGAGAACAATAAGCAACCCCATCACCCAATCAGATGAGGATGATGTGTATGACGTGTAAATGAGACTGTGTAGTCTTCTGCAGACACACTCACAGAGTATGGTTAATTGAACCCCAACCATCAAAGTACACCAACAACCACTGTCTAGTATTCAAATCCGTATAAAAGTAACTACCATTACTAGGATTTGAACCAGGAACCTTCGTCTCCGAAAATCAGCTGTTAAACAGCTGACTTTGGTGACGAATTTACCTCTAGACCAACCCGGTGGGTTGGTTATAGAATGCCGGCCGCATTGGCGCAGTTGGTAACGTGCTCGCCTCTCATCATGCGGTCTTAGGTTCGAATCCCATTCAGGCACGGCGTAATTTCATATGTTACAAAAAATCATTTCATCCTTCACCGTCTGCATTAGCAGTAATTGCAGAACAGTTGGACGTTAAAAAAAAAAAAAAAAAAAAATGGTTATAGATTGATGGGATTAATTTGTGTTTCGGTTTTAACGTGACCGCCGTTTACACCGAATAAGACTGGGATAGGTTATAAAAGGAAGTAAAACTCCCACGGTAAGAATAAAAAGAAAGAACCATTAGATGTTAGTTGGGTCCATGATGATGTTTCATTTTGTTGCTGCTTACAATACAATTACACTGTAGGCCTTCCTTTCACTCTACAATAGGCCTCTAGGCTAATCGACTCGCCTCGTCGCTTCACGAAATAGGCTCGGCCTGTAACGTACGTCATCAATGAAAATTGGATTTTTTTTTTTTTGCTTCGTGGAGACTCCAGGAGGAGTATAGGACATGTCGTCAGATATAACACCTGAAATACATAAACATATAAGAATCACACAATGTATCACTACACTACTATCAAGAAAGAATTTCTTGTACGCTATAAAAAGTTTCACCGATCAAGGAATTTTTCAAACTTTTTTTAAAGGAATGCAAATTGTCACAACATTTTAAAAATTTTGGTAATTTATTCATGAATTATCTCCCTGCATAAATAGGGTTTTGTTGAAACAATTTTGTGGAGTGATTAGCCACGTAATAATCATTTCTGTTTCTCGTGTTACGATTGTGAACATAAATTGCGCATAAAATTATTTCGCCTAACAAACATAATCACCTCAATGTAGATAAAGGAAACTGTAAGCAATTTAAGCTGCTTAAATAGAGGTTAGGTGGTTAGCTCCCACCATACACCTAATAGCTTTCTTACCCTATTCATATTCATATTACCCGATACTAATATGGATGGGGTGTGATGAAGGTGTGAATCTCCACCTTTGGTGGTTATCGAAGTCACATATACATCCGAAACTCATAAAAGATAAATTAGACTTCTTGATGTTACTTGTTGTTGTTTATTGTTTAGGTGATCAGTCTGTAGGCTGGTTTGAACCACCTGTAGAGGTTTTACTAAGTAAAACGTGAAGTGAGGTGGTTTACCATTGTCACAACTCACTGAATGAAAAAATACGCTTATCAGCATGCCGGGCCCACTGTGCAAATGACAACTTCACTTCATTCACCACAGGGCCCAACTGTATAATGAAATTCATTACTTTCAGAGCAGATAACTGTGATTAGTATCACAGTACACCTCTACCTCTTCTCTTATTAAATGATTCACTCATTTAGTTGGCTGACCATGTGATGATGATTTGCCAGACAGGTGGAGTGTCAAATTATTTACACTCAATCTGTAAGTTGCAGGGCTAAAATAAATAGTTGTGTTTCTTATCACATGGTCACCCAATTAAATGACTGAATCATTTAACAACAGAAGAGGTAGAGGTGGTGTACTGTGACACTAATCACAGTTATCTCCTCTCAAAGTAATGAATTTCATTATACAGTTGGATTGTGTGGTGAATGAAGTGAAAATGTCATTTGCAGAGTGGAAAATATGTGCTTTTCAGAGGGCCCGGCATGTTGATAAGCATACTTTTCCACTGAGAGTTGTGGCAATGGCCACCTCACTCCTCGATTTATTTAGTAAAACCTCTACACGTTCAAACCAACCTACAGGCTGATGACCTAAACAACACATGTGATGATCAGAAACAGAACCATTTATTTTAACATCGCCAACGCCGGCCGCGTTGGCGATGTTGGTAACGTGCTCGCCTCTCATCACGCGGTCTTGGGTTCGAATCCCACTCGGGCATGGCATTTTTTCATACGTTACAAAAAATTCTTTTCATCCTTCACCGTCTGCATTAGCAGCAATTTGCAAAACAGTCGGACGTTAAACAAAAAAAAAATATATATATTTATTTTAGCCCAGCAACCAACAGATTGAGAGTATTTGTGTCTCCACCTGTCGTCGTCTGTTATGGGCAGAGTTGAATGGTGCAACCGACTATTTGATGTAGCCCTCACAAACCACAATAGTCTTACATGATGGGAAACTGCACAACGCCTACACACGAATGTAGAGCATTTACTATGAGTGATGAATGTGTGTGTGTGTGTGTGTGCGTGTGCAAATAGGAAGAGGACAGCCAAATATTAAATAGTGAAATATTTGAGGGACATGTGAATAATTTGAAAGTAGTAGGCCTATTTAGAGGATAAGAAATCTGTCTGTAACAATCAATTTCGGTGATTGTGAGATAATTGTGTTGCGTAATTTTTTTAAATTTTTTTTGTTTAACGTCCGACTGTTGTGCAATTACTGCTAATGCAGACGGTGAAGGATGAAATGATTTTTTTTGTAACGTATGAAAATATGCCGTGCCTGAATGGGATTCGAACCCGAAACCAAATGTTGAGAGGCGAGCACGTTACCAAGTACGCCAATGCGGCCAATGTGTTACGTAATGGAGAGTTAAGGTGTTGTTTTCGGTTTTTTTGTTGGATTACGTTTTATAAGAAGCCGTTTATGTGACGGACTACGTCTTAACTAGAGTGAGTGTTTCGTTACTGTTGACAGGTTTCGTTCGATCACCCCACACACAACTATTCGCTTCCGCTTCGATCCTTACATTTCACCCCATTCTATTAGTATGATAAGATGCGCTACGACTGCCTCAGCCGGGACTTTTACTCTTAATTAGCCTGCATTCTTCAATCTAATAAAGCTAACAATTCCACCTGCACTGTTAATGTAGACCAATCCACCTGGTTGGTCTAGAGGTAAAGTCGGCGCCAAAATCAGCTGTTTAACAGCTGATTTTCAGAGACGAAGGTTCCTGGTTCAAATCCTAGTAAATACTTTTATACAGATTTGAATGCTAGACATTACTGCTAATGCAGACGGTGAAGGATGAAATGATTTTTTGTAACATATGAAATTACTCCGTGCCTGAATGGGATTCGAACCCAAGACCGCATGATGAGAGACGAGCACGTTACCAACTGCGCCAATGCGGCCGGCATTCTATAACCAACCCACCTGGTTGGTCTAGAGGTAAATTCGTCGCCAAAATCAGCTGTTTAACAGCTGATTTTCAGAGACGAAGGTTCCTGGTTCAAATCCAAGTAAAGGTCGTTACTTTTATACGGATTTGAATACTAGACAGTGGTTGTGGGTGTACTTTGATGGTTGGGGTTCAATTAACCATACTCTGTGAGTGTGTCTGTAGAAGACTACACCTCATTTACACGTCATACACATCATCCTCATCTGATTGGGTCATCAGATTGCTTATTGTTCTCAATTCAACAGATTGCAACGTACTCTAATTAGGAATTAAAAACTGTTAATGGTGCTTTATTTTCATTTGTTTACCTACCGTCATCAAAGTATGAAACAAAGTTTTATTATTTTATTTCAGTTTGGTTATTTTTTATTTTTTTTTAACGTCCGACTGTTGTGCAATTACTGTTAATGCAGACGGTGAAGGATGAAATGATTTTTTTTTGTAACGTATGAAAATATGCCGTCCGTGAATGAGATTCGAATCCAAGATCGCATGATGAGAGGCGAGCACGTTACCAACTTCGCCAATGCGGCCGACTCAGTTTGGTTAGGGTGGCCTCCGGCAGAGGGGAGCAATATGCCGATTGTAAAATTCATTTCACAAAAATTACATGTAATATAATTTTTTTAATTCACTGAAACTTATCGGAAATGACATATTTTTATAAAACAAGGTATTTTTGCACGGTTTTTACAACGGATTATTCGAGTTGAATGATTTGTTTTTTTACAGAAAATGTTCTTAAGCTCTGTTAATAATTTCATTCGCTTTATGTATGGTCTACACTTTTTCAAACGCCCGAAAAGTTTTTCCGATGTTAACTTTTCAAGGCCGCGCTCGCAAATATTACCGTTTTTCTTCCTATACGGTTCGTATATTTAGTTGTAAGATGACATAGAATACTCTTCTTATCTCTTTTTCATTCCAAGAAAACACTAGTGGATTTATATGTTATGTAGTACTGCGTAATTTATGCTTTTCAGTGAATTAAGATGTTATAATTACTGGGCACTTTTCTTCCTTCATTATCCAAGACATTTTCCTTTCAGAATAAACCGTTAACAATGGTAACAGATGTTTATCTTTCTCAGTAAAAGTGTGAAGCAACGTTTTGTGTTTTAATTCGCTTATAAGAAACTTTGTTTTGTGTTATCTACATTGAATACAGTTCATCCTATTTCAATGCGCAATATAAATTTTTAATGGTTGAAGAAGCCATTACTGTCATAAGAACGTTACAAAGAAAACATTGAGAAGTTCAAGATATTAACTCCAATAATATTGTGACACTTATCGCTAAGGTCCGTTTCAGGATCTAGGTTATTAAATAATTAATACACTACACTTTGCAATTACAAATATTTATTACACTGAAAGATTTGATACTGTTTTTACTTGTACGCCGGTCCGTAGTTCATATTTTGCCCACTGTTGGCGCTGTGATGGGGTTGCTGCTGCCGATAGATTGCGCCAGCGGTCATATCTCTCACAGCGCATGTACCAAGTGGCAACATATAGTGTCTACGCACTGGCGATGCAAAATGTCGAGAAGGTGACAGTATCGAGTTCTCTGTGTGCGAGGATCGATACGGGAATTTGACATCTCAACATTGAGTTCGTTCTTTCCGTCATCTGCACCTCCATTCCCTACCCCTCGCTTCACATGCGATTGCTCCCCTTCGTGGGCAGCGGTAAAAGGTGCACGCTGCGTCGGCGACGCGCTCCTATTAGATTAGGCAGCGGTACAGACGACCCCGCTTCACTTCACCAGTGACTGCTCCTCTTTGGAGGCAACGGTGAAAGGTGTTCGCTGCGTCGGCGGCTGCTCCTAATCTTTTAGTCAGCGGTAAAGACGACCTTCCCCTTCGATGTTTCATTTTTGAACTACGCCGCCGGATGCCCGGCCGGTCCTATGAGCTCGACGACTGCGCTACTACAAGCCGGTGGCGACAAACAATACACACCCAAACCAAAACAGTATAACAATCGTTGACCAACACAATGCCCGGAACGCTCCTGCAGTTCGCCCGATAGCTGCTTGTCAAAGATCAAACGAATACTAACTCACTCACCGCGCTCGGGGGTCTCTTTATATAATGAATCAAAACAGAATCTTCCCGAAAAACACCGAACTTGGATACAAATAATAAAGTACAAAAAAAACCTTAATAAATAAGTGCTAGATAAATCTGTTGTAAACAAGTCAACAATAAATCTTATTGTAAATAGAATAAAAGTTGTTAGAGACCGACCCTTTCACAAATAGTTGTACAACAATAGACACAATAGCGCAGTCCCTCCAAACAACTTTCATGAATAGGTAGGCTATCCCTTTTATGTTGTTTAGGTGATCAGCCTGGTTGGCTGGTTTGAACGTGTAGAGGTTTTACTAAGTAAAACGTGGAGTCAGGTGGTTTACCATTGCCCCTTACTCACTGAGTGGAAAAGTACGCTTATCACCATGCCAGGCCTACTCTGTAAATGACACCTTCACTTCATTCACCACACAATCCAACTGTATAATGAAATCCATTACTTTCAGAGGAGATAACTGTGATTAGTGTCACAGTACACCTCTACCTCTTCTCTTATTAAATGATTCACTCATTTAATTGGCTGACCATGTGATAAGATACACACGTATTTATTTTAGCCCTGCAACGAACAGATTTAGTGTAAATAATTTGACACTCCACCTGTCGTCTGTTATGGGCAGATCCCTTTTATAACGGACCCTATTGTTACTTTTCCACTCTATTATCTACTCTTTACCATTCTATGAATGAAATGCTACACATTTTGAGAACCATGCCCTTCTTCGATATTGTCACAACATAAATTTCTTCCACGAAGGGGCAATAATATGCTAGTGCCAAAAGTCAGACAATTCACAAAATGATGGGATCCTTAGAATTTTAATCGTATTTTTCTCAAAATTATATTTATGTTACATAGCACCTTCGTCCACTAAGTCTTTCATTTGCGATATGTATTTCAGCATTTTTGGGTTGAAATTTAATGTGGGGAGAGAGAGAGAGAGCAGAGACCAGCGTAGGCTAAATGTGCAAATTAAACCGAAATGGTTGTCGTTGTTTTTTTTTCTTGCATCCAGGAGACTCCTTGTGGGAGTATAGGACATGTCAAGATAAAACTGATAAACTTAAAGTTTAACCGTTACACTACCACCAGTTTACTCATCACTTACCACCAAAAAATTGTTTTTCCTACTGCTTACTTCAGTAGGCTTGCCATGAACCCCATTGTATCAAATATCACACAAAATGAAAAATCAAACGCAATGATAAATTCATCACTTACCAATAATTTTTCCCCGCTATTGCTTAACTCAGTAGGCTTGTCATGAACCCCTTTATATCAAATAGTAGACAATATTTGTATAGTTAGAAGTTAAATACTTTTCAACCAGAACTATTTAGAAAGGAATTCGTACACACTGTAAAATTTTTCATCAATCAAATATTGTTTTAGCTTTTATTTTAAAAAATGACTTAAATCGTCACAACTTTTGTGGAGGAAATTGCATGATGCAACTTTTGTGGAGGAAATTGCATCGGTCACTGTTTGAAGTTGAAGGTATGTCGTATGTTGGGAGAGAAGATGGGTGGGTCTAATTGAGGGGCACAAGAAGTGACTGTCGTCGTCCAGCTCTAGTCAATGAGAGTGGCAGAGTGGTTGTAGACGCTGGGTAGCGTGTGGAATGCACGCCGTATTTTGCGTACACGGCTTACTTGAGTAGGCGGCTCTCGGCTCTCGGCTCTGGCCGCCCGTTACTCATCCATGCTTGCTGGTCGCTATCACGATACCGTGTACTGTTGTTGGAGGTGCGTCTACACCAGTGGTTCCCAACGTGGGGGCGATCGCCCCCCGCTGGGCGATTTGGGTTCGCAGGGGGGCGATGAGTATTCAAAGACAGCAAAATGAAACTGTACTACAGGGTAGAATCTTTACTGTCGCGGATACATGTTTTTTTTACAAACAAATAGTTCAGTTTTTACAAACAAATAAACTAAACTCTTTGTTGACATTTTTTATGGTCGAGCTCCTACACATGAGATGAAGAATCCTGGACACAACAGTGTTGGTTGATTATTTGTTGTCAACAATAATAAATCTTTTTTACAGAATAACATACTTCATTATTTATCAACACATTACTTCAAATTAAATTAGGTATACGATGCTAAGAGAAGGGGCGATAGGTGTAAGTCATCCTTCACAAAGGGGCGAAGCCCCATAAAAGGTTGGGAACCACCGGTCTACACCGTCTGCTTGCCTATAGTCCGTCCATCTACTGTAAGGCCGAAACACACTGCATCAGTCAATTTGGTCGAAGCAAACCGAAACAAAATGTTTGTTTGCAGCTGAACGTGACTCCAACCGTAACAGCTCCAACCCACACTCCAGCCAAACACAGTGAGTCAGTTGTGAACCGTGATAATTAATAGACGCGCGTCTACTATATTAAGGTACTTCTCCAGATGAAGAAGTGGAAAATTGTGTACCTGATTTATGGCAGTGCTTATTGCTACAATAAAAATCATCAAGGCCGAAGTGCACCCTTATAATCAATGTAGAAATTACAATAACAATGATAACACTAGTTCACTTTTAAGTGAATTAAAAGAGTACCGCAAAAAGTGTTGTAATTTTAGTAGCATGATTCCAACAAGTTTTGATTTAAGTAAGTGTCATTCAGCAGAGGAGTACAAAAGTAGATTCTAATTTTCGGAATAGTATTAAACTAGATGAGAAGCTGCTTGTGACATTAAGGTATGTGAAACCAATAAAAATAATGTTACATGTCGATTTAATATTTGTTTTTATTTAATGCATAAAATTGCAACATTATTATGCAGCGGCCATCTCGCGCGAAATTGTTTCCCACAATTTATCAATTCTATTTATCAATTTTATTTTATAAACTACTCGGTACTCGGTAGCAGTAATCTTTCATTTTAAAATTGTAGATCGGTGGACGTTGTTCAACTGAAGCCAGTAGGTAGCTTCTCTGCATCGTATTCCATCTAAAAATTCAATAAAATATGTAATAAAATTTCAAATGAAATTATTAAATAGAAATATAAACAAATATTATACAACATAATCCTTAGTATTGTAATGTAGCCTGCAGGTGCTTTAACGATCACACTTCTGTAACTCAAACAATTTTGTTTTTGAAAAAATAAAATACTTTAATAAACTGTTTAACCTCAGTGTTCTACAAATTTTTTTGTGTTTTAATATTTGCTAAATTTTGAGAATTATATGTCCATGAAAAATTATTGTATTATTGTGTTGTTGGGAATAAGTGAGTGATGACATCGTAGCTTATGTAGCTTATATTTTCGTACATACATGTGTATACAAATCGTCTGATTGATACTGGACTATATAATTTTCTATTCTGTATCTTTTTTTTAAATAAAAAGATTAAAATAAATAAAAGATAAAATAAAGTAATAAAATTATTAATTGTTGGTCTTAATAAAATTGCCCATAACAGACAGGTGGAGTGTCAATTTATTTACACTCAATCTGTCCGTTGCAGGGCTAAAATAAATAGTTCTGTTTCTTATCACATGGTCAGCCAATTAAATGACTGAATCATCTAAGAACAGAAGAGATAGAGGTGCAAAAGACACTAATCAGAGTTATCTCCTCTGAAAGTAATGAATTTCATTATACAGCCAGACCCTGTGGTGAATGAAGTGAAGGTGTCATTTGCAGAGTGGAAAATATATGCTTTTCAGAGGGCCTGGCATGCTGATAAGCGTAATTTTTCACTCAGTGAGGAAGGCAATGGTAAACCACCTCACTCCTTGTATTACTTAGTAAAACCTCTAGAGGTTCAAACCAGCCTTTCGGCTGATGACCTAAACAACAACAATAAAATTGAAAGAAAATAAAAGCGTTGATGTACGTACGTTTGCTTGAAAATGTTTGCAGCAAACCGCAATTCAACAAACAACACCAGGCAATGATTGGAACAGACTGAAGCAAACAAAACGTTTGCCCTGCCAATGTGTTTGCTCCCGCTTGACTCTGTACTAAACCGTTTACTTAGGTTTACTTTGAACAGCTCCAGGCAGTTCCGAACATATTTAGGCTGTTTTGACTGATGCAGTGTGTTTTCGGCCTTACACTAGCGAGAGAAAGTAGAATGGTTGAGCTTTACGAGGTGTGGCTATTAAATAACGAGACTGATGTAAAAATAAAATTTTTTAAATTTTAAACTTATTGTCACCTTCAATATACACTCCTTCTCTATCCCTAAAACGCTACATACGATTTTCCATTGTTGGAAACAGTGCTGGAAGTCATCTTCTGTCAGCTTCTTCAGGACTTGTGCCGCTTTCTCTTTTACAGCTTCCACAGACTCAAATCTTGTCCCTTTTAATACAGATTTCACCTTAGGGAACAGGTAGAAGTCACATGGTGCAAGATCTGGTAAATAAGGTGGATGTTCTAACACTGAGTTGTTGTACTTGGCTAGGAACCTCTTGACAGACAACGCAGAATGAGCTTGGTGGAGAACCCATGATTTGTCCTTCCACATTTCAGGGCGTTTTTTCCGTACTCTTTGACGTAGTTTAGGAAGTACCTCAAGGTAGTAATATTGATTAATTGTTTGACCTTCAGGAACCCAGTGAAGGTACACAATCCCATGGATATGAAAATAAAACAATCATCATTGCTTTCAATTTTGACTTGCTCATTCGAGCTTTTTTGGTTCTCGGTGAAGTTTGGCTCTTCCAGTGCATGGATTTGCGCTTCGTTTCCGGATCATAAGTAAAAAACCACGATTCATCACATGTTATCATCGTTTCCAAAATTTTTGGGTCATTTTCAATCGCGTACAAAGTGTCAGTACAAACATTTTTGCGAGCTTCATTTCAAACATTTTTGAGCGGCACGTGTCCTGAAGGAGCTGGCAGAAGATGACTTCCAGCAATGGAAAATTCGTATGTAGCGTTGTAGAGATAGAGAAGGAGTGTATATTGAAGGTGACAATAAGTGATTACATGTAAGTTAGGTCTTGAAAACAGTCGACACACTTTTTAAAAAACATATTTTTTTAAATTGCACATACATGGGAATCGTACAAAGGACTTACGTATACACTGTAAAAACATACTACATCATGTTCATTGTATGCAGTTGAGTACAAGACTGACTATTGTTCTATTAACATAAAGAAAAATACAATAAAGAATTCTTACAACTAAAGCCTAAACTATCAACTTACCACTAGTATCTTATTCTACAGGGTGATTCATTTAAAAGTAGCCCGCTGCATTTAACAGCGGCCTTCGGCACTCAATTGGATTCAAATAGTAAATGTGTCACCGGATGACGACATTAACTGGCAAACCTTATTAATTAATTTGGTGGCCCTGAAAAGGGCCGTTTAAGCGGTAGTCGTCGTGGCGGTCGAGGAGCTGGGCGACATGGCGTGTCGTCGTCCAGCGGAGACATCATCTTCTTCCCTCGCAGTAGTGCGTCGATGGCTGCTTTGTCGGGTCCGGTGGGCGTAAGGCTCGGTCGCGTTGGCGTAGTTGTTAACGTGCTCGCCTCTCATCATGCGGTCTTGGGATCGAATCCCACTCAGGCACGGCATATTTTCATACGTTACAAAAAATCATTTCATCCTTCACCGTCTGCATTAGCAGTAATTGCAGAACAGTCGGACGTTAAACCAAAAATAAAAAAAATAAAAAATAAAAAATAAGGCTTGGTCGAGGGATCGCTGTGGGTGATGACGGTCCGGTCGACGGCCTACGGTGACGGGTAGGCGAGCGGAAGCATCATCTTCTCTCTTGCGGGGTCGTCGATTAGTTCTCGCTGGAGTCCGGCAGCCGTGTGCCATGGTGGTAGACGTCTCGTCTGCTGTCTGGTAGAAATGAATCCCTCGGTGTCTTGATTGGAATTGAATCTCTATTCAGTGCAGCGCTCTTTAAATAGTCGCCGAGAGCGCTGTGGTAGAGAACGCCTACTGGTGTGGCCTTGATGACAAAGGCTTTTGCGGTGTGCAGCCGAAAGCTTTGTCGCGATGCCGTCAAAGGCCGGGAGAACTATTGAAGCCGGCAACACAGTAAATGATTAATTGGAAGGGGTGGCGGTGACAAATGAATAAATATAATTACTTAATACATAATTTTACATATTTATTTAAAATTTATGTACAAATTTCAACTTCACCTTTACAGTAGATGCTGAAAGTGGCGTCCTTGAACGCTTGCACATTTTTGCGCTCGTTCAATGTTATTAATGCACACACGACGCAATACGGAAACGTCTATAGCTTGAATGGCTGCCACGATGTTATTCTTTAGCTCATGGTATACTGCGGGGGTTCGTTTGGTAAACAATTCCTTTTAAATAACCTCACAGAAAAAAATCGCACATACTCAAATCGGTTGAACGAGGAGGCCACAAATCTTTACTAACAACTCGCATTGGAAAAGCCTGATTGATATGAGATAGGGATGGAGAGACGTGTGACATGTCGCACCACCTTGCATCTTGCTGGCAGTAGCGTAACTAGTCTGACTGCGCCCCTATTCGTAGACTCACTCTTCCCCACCCCCACAAGTAACTTCCAACGAAACTAACGACATTTCTCCGTACTTCCACACTTCCTGGATACTATTTCACTACACACGACATTGTAAAAGCTCTATCCAGTTAGAGAAAGATTATTCAAAGAAATATAATTTATAATGTACAGTAATTTTGAAGTTACTAATTATTAAAAAAAATTAATTGAAAGTAAAATTAAGTTACTAAACATTTCCAAACAAGAAGTACAGGGAGTTTTGCTTCAACATATCGTCGTCGTCTTCCTTCAAGGATTAGGCACATTGCCTGTTCCGACTGCAAACTCCTTTACGAGGCCTGCCCACTGGCTGATAGGAGATGACTGCCCTGGGAATTCTTCCATCCTCCATGCGCTCCACATGATCCTTCCAGTTTTGTTTGGTTTCCTCGATTTTCTGCCATATGGAGGGTATGTTGAGCTCTTTTCTGATCTCAGTATTATGGATTCTGTCTTCCCTAGTACAACCCTTTACTGCTCTTAGGAATCGCATTTCAGCAGCCTGTAACCTGCTCCATTCCTTCTTTTTATGTACCCAGGTTTCAGAACCATATAAAAGAGTGGGGATAGCCATAACTTTATAGAATTTCATTTTCGTTTCCCTTCTGGCTTTGTTCCTCAAGGTCCTGTTGATTGTTCCACAGATAGCTTGGAATCTATTTATTTTCATGCTCAAGTCCTGATCCATTTCATATGTGATATCACACCCCAAATACTTGAAATGTGATACTTGTTCCAGGACTTTGTTATCAAGAACTATCTTAGACCGAATTGGATCTTTTCCCACAAAAGCCATCACCTTCGTTTTACTGAATGAGATCTTTCAACATATTTTTTTGCTAAATATTTTCCAGAATATCAGTTTTTTGCGCCCCCCTAAGGCCTGCGCCCCAATGCACCGCATTGGTTGCATTGGCGTTAGTTACGCCACTGCTTGCTGGAAAAATTGTACTGTATAGTAATTAAATTGTACTGTATAGTAATTATAATAATTAAATAATATAAATTGTAGTATAGGTAAAGGCCAGTAGATCACATTGTGATCAGTGCTGCCAATACAGCATATGAAAATTACTCGAGCGGCGGGCTACTTTCAAATGAATCACCCAGTATAACTTGTATTAACTTAAATAAAAATAAAATATTTTACATGGTCAGTCTCGTTATTTAATAGCCACACCTCGTATGTGTGCCTTCACTTTTTTTTTGTAATCCCTAATATGTGTCAGTTGCAATCTGTTCATCAATTGAGAACAATAAGCAACCCCATGACCCAATCATATAAGGATGATATGTATGACGTGTAAATGAGACTGTGTACTCTTCTACAGACTGAGAGAGTATGGTTAATTGAACCCCAACCATCAAAGTACACCGGTAACCACTGTCTATCATTCAAATCCGTATAAAATTAACTACCTTTACTAGGATTTCAACCAGCAACCTTCGTCTCCGAAAATCAGCTATTAAACAGCTGATTTTAGCGACGACTTTACCTCTAGACCAACCCGGTGGGTGTGCCTTCACTAAAGCAGATTGTTGAGTAGCCTGCGTCTGGGGTAGACGCGCCTTTATTTACGGCGGTATTCACGACCGGTGCGCTGTTAGTATCCAAATAGAAGATGAAAAAAAAACCAGTCGGTCGAGTGTGTTTATTTTTAGAACGATCGCACCGCTTATCTTCGTTGGTTGTTCATTGTTGATTGTTGTAGGCCTACTTGGCACAGTACGGTAACTGGCTGCACATCTAAAACATCTCTACTGAAACCGGTTTCCTTTTAAAAACTACTCACGCACTCGGTCCATAAACGTGGGTCGTAACTTTTTCGCTCTTATCACTGTCACTGAATCGAGTAAAAAAAAAAATCTAGTGTGAAACACTCACACAAATTTCTCTTACCAATGCAAATAATTAACAATAAACCTAACATTAGAAATAAACACACAAACTAACCTCAAATAAACATAACTTTTTTTTTTTAATTTATTTATTTAACGTCGCATCAACTACAACGGTCATTAGTGACGATGCTGGGGTGTAACTATTGTACAATGGAGGACGAAATGATTTTTTTGTTACGTATGAAAATATGCCGTGCCTGAGTGGGATTCGAACCCAGGACCGCATGATGAGAGGCGAGCACGTTACCAAGTGCGCCAATGCGGCCGGCAAACATAACTTAATTTTAATCATATAATATGAAAGACGCAAAATGAAAATCAACCTCAGTTTGGTTAAAAAATACGGAAAATCGCTCTTTCACGCTAAACTAGGGACTGTACAATAAAAAAGCTATAAATAAAAGTTGTAGATCTTTTAATTTCCTATAAATTTGATTATGTAGACTTTTGTCGTAAAATGCATACTAAGGCCGAAATTTTTAAAAAATAGATTTTTCACACGTTTTCGTGAGAAAAAAAACAGAAAATTTCTTATTACCACTAAACTAAGCGTCATACAAAAAATTGTTTGAATTAGAAGTTGTAGGATTTTTAATTCTCTACAACTTTAATTATATACATTCTTGCGGTGTAAAATGCATAATAAAGCCGCAATTTAAAAAAAAAACAATTTTTTTACGTGAAAACAGCCTCACCAAAAATTTCAGCAAACATGGCGCCTACCCTGCCTTGTAGAGCATAAAAAATTTAGTAAATGAGGCGATTTTTAAAAAATCTTAGGACCAGTTTTTTGATAAAATCGCAAAAAAGTGAAAAATTACACGAATAAACTACTACTTCCGGTTGACCCGATTTTGATGAAAATGTTCGTGTCGGGTCCGGTAGTGGTATGTAATTTAAGTTTGAAGTTCGTACGATGTTCCTTTCTTGAGATATTCTGTTCACACAGACACACACACACCAATCGCTAAAAACATGTTTTGTTGGGTTGAGGAGATCTGAAAACGTGTAGATCCGGTGAAAACTCGGATTTCTCAAAATCGACATGAAAACAATACTTTCCTTCCTATATATTTATATATATATATATATATATATATATATATATATATATGTTATTAATTCGTTGATCGACCAACTAAGGATCACGTTAAGCACTATGCATTTTGGTTTCTTCTTCTCCGGATGTCATTCCTCTTATCTGCCCAAAAAGCCTTCATTCGTTCGAAATGCTCCTTTCTTCTCTCATCCGTCCACCTCCCACCAGTACCCTCTCCTCTTGCAGATTGCACAGTCAGACTTATCCCTTTGTCATTTGTCTTTTGCCTAAATTTGTCTCTATCGTAAATGTCCTCTTTAGTATTGATAAACCACGTCTTCAAAGTAGTCTTAGTATTATCAAAGTTATTCAAAATTTTCTTTGTCAGTCTGTCATTGCTCATCCTCTTTATGTGCCCGTAAAATCGTGTTCTCCTTCTTCTGAAAGTCTCTGACATCCTCTCTACATTTTTATACAATTTGGTGTTTGAAACGTTTTTATAGGTATTGTGTTGTTCATCGTATCGTGGCGCATAGATCTTTCTCAGAATCCTTCTTTCTCTCTTCTCGACATCTTCTATAAGTCCTTTATTTGTCTGAGCTCAATGTCTCTGATGCATATAAAGGCACAGGCTTTACTACTGTTTCGTAATGTCTAAACTTTGCAGTTCTTGAGAAACATTTTTTGTTGTAAATATTTTTAGTAGCTAAATATGCCAGATCCAATTTCTTAATCCTGGCTTTTAACGCCTCTTTGTCACCTCCATTCTTCATGATTATTTCGCCCAGATATTTGAATTTATCCACAATGTTAATCTTTCCATAATTTGTTTTCAATGCCTTATCCGTTATACCTTTTACTGTTGTCATCAGTTCTATATATATATATATATATATATATATATATATATATATATATATATACATCCCGCTAACAATTCCGCGTCTTTTCAAAAAGCGTGCATTTCGCACATCGCTTATTTGAAGAGTATATTCAACTTTGATGAGAGTATATAGGGTATTTGTTACACTTACACCCTGAGTTTTGGTATTGGTTTGTCCTGATATTGAAAATTGAGCATTTTTCAATTTTATTCACTGTGCTATCAATTCAGACTCCTTTCGAATTACCGACAATTTCGCGTTCGTACAAGTTACCGACAATTTCGCGTCCGGCATCGTTCCCGCTATTATGACTTATAGCCTGCAACAGTGTAAACGATGTTGCCATGTCGTACCGGCACGTGTACTGTAGCATTTGCCACTTCTACGTGTTGTAATGATTGTAGTTAGATATTCACATCTCACCCTAGTACTTCTCCACACAAGACCATCGTATGAAAACAATTCGTTCTCGGACGGAATCCAATCCAGTCATCAAAATAATTTATTTGTTGTTTATTATTTTGACATGTATTTTAAATAGGTACTTATTTTAAATCAATGTAAAACCAGAATAATTAAAGAAAGTATATTTTTTATTTGTTAGAGTTAATTATTTAAAATATCCTAATTGTTACAAATACAGTCAAACCTCCTCATTCGAAATCCTCCCTAAATCGAATATAATTGTATGCTATCCCCTTCAAAAATCGTCCTTAATATGAATTAAATTACCTCCCTATTCGAAAATTTTCGAGAGTTTCGTGGTCATATATATTGTAACAATACATTTTTTTATACATTATTAATAATATAATTACAAAATTTCCAATTTACACATTGTACACGATTTTTAATGAAGCATGCGTTAAATCACGACAATAAGGACACAGTAAGCGTAGTACAAAACTACAAAAAGCTTTATAAAAAAATGAAAATGCAGTTAACTTTTGAGTTAGAAGAAACCAAGCAGAAACACAAACAATTACACTTCTTACAAAACATTATTGTCACAAAACCTTACGACCAAATAAGGGCATAACAAGCGTAGTACAAAGCTTCAATACGCATCAGGAAATATTGAAAATTCAGTTAATATTTAAGTCAGAGGAAACCAGACGAAAGCAAAAAAAAAAAAATTAGTTAGGCTAAATTAGTAATGCAGTCTTTCCTTCTTTGGTGTATGATTTTCGTACAAACAGGGTAAAAAATACCGTAGCTGTATTCATTCAGATTAAGCAATATTTTACTCGTTAAAATTTCTACAATTTTCGGTACCCAATTTATTTTTCATTTTCTGTAGGCTGACCTAACTTTTTGTTTGTAGGTATAGTTGTACTGTTTACGCGTATCCCGATTTTATTTTACTCTGTTTTTTATGTCGTTTTTTCAATAATTTGTCATATCGTTCTTATAAGTAGAATATTCTTTTGCTTTTGAGTACTAATAGAGCTTGTAATACCAAAACATGCCCTTAATTCTTAATCACAGTATTAAGTAAACCCTGTGGTGAATGAAGTAAAGGTATCATTTACAGAGGGGAAAACATGTGCTTTGCAAAGGGCCCTGCATGCTGATACGCGTACTTTTCCGTTCAGTGAGGAAGGCCACCTCACTTCTCGTTTTACTTAGTAAAACCTCTACAAGTTCAAACCAGCCTTTCGGCTGATGACCTAAACAACACAAGTAAAATAATATTTGTAAAAAACTTTCCTCAATCAAATTGGTGGTCTATTAATAATTTTGACTTTTGTAATTTAATATTTTATGGAATTACATGAATTTTATTAAAACGCAATTTTTAAGTACATTTTTTGTTTCAATGTTTTACCTCTGTAAATCGAAATCAGCCGGTTCCATCAGATTCGAATCAGGGAGGTTCGACTGTAATTACTATAATATGATCAATTAGTAGACAATGCAATTAAAATATTTACTTAGTTGACAAAATTATGTAATTGTAAAGCGACATAATTTGTTCAATATTCAAATGGAGTACCATTCACCCATTGTCTTTTCGGTGTTCAAATGATTTCATCATCATCATCTGATGATTAGGCTTAGGCTTAGGATTAGGCTCAATGGCCTGTTCCAGTATTCATCTCTTTTTAGGTCTTCCCAAGCCTCGCTTCTCTCTAGGTTTATATTTCCATGTTTTAGTGACTGAATCAAAATGATTTTATAAATTATACAAAAGTACGATGGCCAGTAAAATTTCTACAACTTTTGAAATGCAGTCCGGCTTAGTCATAGTTTGTATTTTTATTCTTGTTCCTCAAGTAATGGTAATCTTTGATCTTCAACAAATTATACATTACACTAATAATTCTCGTATCCAGCTGTTTTGTACACGTTGAAGTTTATTCTTTAACAGGCCATTTCCAAGATTATTTTTCGGCTAAACAACTTTCAGTCAGTCTTCCAAACCCTGATATTTTTCTCTGCGTTTTTTTTTTAAATTATTTAGTGTTGTAAAAGCCATGGTGGCCACTTTTTGTTGATATTCTTTTGGTTTCTAGTACTTTATTTACATCGTCAACCAACCACCCAATCTAGGAATCAATATTACAAATAATGAAATAAATAAACCTTATTGTTACGTAAAATAATGTACATAATTTTTGACAAGTCAAAATGCTTGGGATAAGGAACTGGAAGGTTATACTATTGCACAGAAGACAAAAAGGAGACAGACAAGGCATTCATTTGGAGAGGCCAAGAAAAACTATGTGAAACCTTGACCAAGACAGCCAAACAATATGCTAGGACCAACTGATTAGAAACGAATTCTTAATAGTAAACAGTGTCCATATTCATAAGTCAACTTGATCATTAAAAATCATTAAAAATTTTAATCATTATATTTAACAAAAAACCAGATAAAAAGTAATTATATGACGGAATAATTTGAACATTATTTGATTTTTTAAACATACATTTGAATAAGTTTAAGTGTGACTAAATTAAAAACAAATCCATCAGAATTTGTAAACATGATAAATACTCAAAGGTATTGGTACGCTAAGTACCTTATTTTTAAGCGTTTTAGGGCGTAGCAGTAGGATTTGATTATATAGCAGATACGTTCCTTAATACACCTGTCCCAGGATAGTTTGCTACCTAATATTAATTCTAAAAATTATGTAACTTACCTGTTACAAAAGATTTTGATATATTGTCATTAATGGAGATATCCTTACTTTGGTTACTTATTTCCTTACGACCAGTGAAGCATTTGGCCACAGTTTTATCTGAGTTGAGAACTAGATTATTTATTGCATCCAGTCTATAACCTTACTTCAAGCTTCGTTAGTTTTAAACCTTGTTCATAGTTTTCATCTTCGAAAGATATTATCGTATCATCAGCAAATAATATATCATTGAAGGAGCCAAGAAATTCAGCGAGATCGTTAACAAAAATTAAAAATAGCAAGGGTCTTAAAATTCTAACTCGTTGAACTCCCCTTTTAACTTGTATAAAATTTTATGTGTATTTTGTTTTAACTTTGCAATGATTGGATGGCAATTCGACCCTCTGATGTCCCTCTAATACCATACACCTCAATTTTTTAATGGGCAAATCATACGGGACACGGTCAAAAGCTTTACAAAAATCAAAAAATAAATAACAGGGGTTTGTTTTTGCTAATGATTAATTTCAGTAAGCTTCTTCAGTATCGGGAAATTACAGACTCTGTTGACCTACACTTTCAGGACTCGTGTTGGACATTTGCGAGTGTACTGAATTTACTTTAAAAAAATCGACTAATCTACTCTCTTATCAATTTATTATCTTTTGTAAAAATATTTTCGCCGTTTGGAAACATTTTCTCGATGTGGGTATCCTTTGAATTATCGATTTAAATTTACTCGCCCAAGTGACGAATAAAATGCATGTTTTGATTTTCAGAGGCAACTGCCTTTAATAAAATAATAGTACTGTAAGGGGTTGCACATAACAGGCAGGTGGAGTGTTAAATTATTTGCACTCGATTTGCTTGTTTCAGGACTAAAAAAAATTTAGTTTTGTTTTTATCACATGGTAAGCCAAACATATGACTGAAGTATTTAAGAACAGAAGAGGTACAAGTGTAAAAGATACTTGTCAGAGTTATATCTCCTCTGAGCGCAATGAATTTCATTATGCAGCCAGACCCTGTGGTGAATAACGTGAGGTGTGTCATTTGCAGGGTAGAAAATAAGTGCTTTTTAGACGGCCTGGCATATTGATAAGCTTTTCAACTCGGCGAGGAAGGCAATTGTAAACCACCCCACTCCTTGTTTTACTTAGCTAAACCTGTAGAAGTTCAAACCAGGACTGCAAAGTTGGCCCCATACAAACATTTCAAAAATTAACTTGTAAAATTGATCGGTCTACGTTTCTACCGGATTATTCCGGAAAATTTTTTGTTTGTTCCGTCCAAATAAGTGAAAAAACGCCGGGAGGGGCTAACTTCACACTGGCCTCCCCCCGCTCAACTTTTTAAATTTTTTTTGGACTTCAGGGACAGACCTTCGTTTGTTTCGGATGGTCTCGCAAATTTTTTTTTAGTTCCTTTCAAGTAAGCGAGAAATCGAGAAGAACTGGGTGGTGCTACTGTCACTAATCCCCCTCGACTCAATATTTTAAAGTTTTTTACATAGATTGACAGCCCTTCGTTTGTTCCGGATCATTTCGCGAAAATTTCGTTTGTCCCGTTCAAATATGCTAGAAAATCAAAGAAAAATTTGGAGTGGCAAGTATAAGCCCATGCATTCAATACTTTTTGGTTTTTACTTTAAATGATAGCTCTCATTTGTTCTGGATTGTTCTGTAAACTGTTTTGTTTGGTCTGCCGAAATCAGCGAAAAAATCGTGAAAAACTTAGGAATGGTGGCGATACTCTAAGAAATTCAATTTAAACTTTATCGTTATCCCTATCGAGAGTCGTTCTGCTGTTTCGGAACGTTCCATAAATATTACGATTGTTAAGCTCATACTCGCGAGAAAATCGAGGTGAACTGGATGGTACAAACTTCACTTTAGGTCACCCACTCATTAATATTTAAACTTTTTTGTCTAAATCCATGGCCCTTGTTTTTTCCGGCTATTTAAAAAAAATGTCGTTTGTTCAGATGTTGTAAGAGAAAAAGGAAAAAACTGAATGGGTGTACTTTATTCTACCCTTAACATTTTTTTTCTGAAATCTGTAATCTCTGTCCAGAATTTTATAATGAAAGAAAATCGGTCCAGAATAAATATTAAAATATGCCTACTTGGTTCAGGTCTGTCTAGTAAAGTTTGCTATTTCCCGAATTTCTTAGTTTAATTTTTTATCGCATTGTTTTTAAGCAAAAAACAAGGCTAATAATAATCTACTCCTAGTCCATTTTTCATTTTTTATATTTTAGAAAAAGTTTTTTCTCTTTAATGTTTTATTTACTTACTGTAAAACTGCTAAACCTAGTAATTGGGGCGACATATTACATGATACGAAATAGCATTATGGAAGTGTACTTGAACCATTTTGCAGTGAGAGTGGGCAAACAGCAAAATGCGCATTCTTTTTACACATCGTAAGCGTAATCAGGAAATATTTGATTGACAATTGTCAGGTGGTGTAATGTTAAAAAAAGCGTGAAATAACATGTTAAAAATTCTTAAACAAATTTTTGTTTTGTTTTATCCCTGATGCGTGTAGGTTGCAATTTGTTCGATTGAGAACAATAAGCAACCCCATGACCCAATGATATGTATGACGTTTAAATGAGCTGTAGTCTCGTACATACCCAGGCCGACCATTCCTGAGAGAGTATGGTTAATTGACCCCCAACCATCAAAGTACATTGGTAACCACTGTCTAGTATTCAAATTCGTATAAAAGAACCAATTATACTATATACTAGGATTTAAACTAGGAACCTCCATCTCCGAAAATCAGCTGTCAGAAAAGCTGTCGAAAAGTCAGCTAAACAGCTGACTTGCGGCGACGACTTTTCTTCTAGACTAGACCAACCCGTTGGTTACTAAATGAACGACGTAAACAAATTACTAAAGGATTTGTTCATGGATTCGTTGACAGTAGGTTTATGCCTAATTTGAAAAAAGAAACCAAAGCGGCGTGCGATGGACTCATGTATGGAAGGCGACAGCACGGCGGAGAACAACTCTTCAAAATTGCGTATAATATACGTTGTGTATACAATGCGTTTAGAAAGATATCCTGCCAGCCATAACAATAATTTAATCCTGACACTACTATGCGCAGCACCGGTTTCCTTCCAGGATAGTTTGTCAACCCAAAAAATCGTCTATCGGAAAAGAGAGTTTTTTAATTCTATCAAAAAATATATAATTATTTTTAATTTAATTGTATTACTTATATCAAATAATTTGCCGAATAATATTTATTTGAATGTTTAGTAAATTAGATTGTGAGTTTTGAAAGAATTGTAATTCGATGATTAATAAAAATTTGTTTTTATTATTCTTTTAAACTTTTTTTCTTAACACAACACAATATTTATTTATAACTTGTTTTGTCTATTTTCTTAACCGGTGGACGCGAAATTGATAGCAGATGTGAAACTAACGTCCTTGTAAGAATATACATAATATACGTATATTTTTACATAGGGGCGTAGCGAGAGCACTCTGGTGAGAAACTCTCCAAGGTACGGTGTATAAAATAGTTTCAAAACACCGCCATTTCGCATCCGGTACCAAAATTTATTTATTTTTTTGTGTCTCTCTGAGTAACAATAAAATTCTCAAAAAATAAATATAGTTGCCCGAAACTATGTACTTTAGTTTAAAAAAATTACGTCCGAAAACCATGTCACAATAAATTTTTATTAAGTTTTTATTAAGGATTACAATTTGGCGTCCGTATACGGACGCCAAATTGCACTCGGACTCCAGATTGTTAGGAAATTGTCAATGTATGGACGCGAAAATGATAGTAGTACATATATATATATATATATATATATATATATATATGTATATATATATATATTCCTATATACAGTAAAATCTCTCTATTGCGGAACTCTATATAGCGGAAATCTCTCTTTAGCGGCATTATTTACCGACCCCGACCCTTTCGTATACTACGATAATGTATTTAACTCTCGTTATAGCGGCACAAAAATCTCTCTATAGCGGCAGAACAATATCTTCAGGATATGGATTTAGACGCCTACGTAGGGGCAGACAATGACTTAGCCACTTCATCACTTAGCTACTTCACTTTGCAGTAATCGAAAATGTCTTAAGCCAAAACAACGAGGAAGAAAGTGAAGAAGACGATGAAATGGAAACAGAAATGTTGTCCCTTCAAGTAAACAGGCACTAGAGTCCATTTGATTTCTTCGTGCGGGTGAAGGTCACGCGCTTCTTCCCCTTCCCTTCCGCAAGATTTCTCCTCATACCCCTTACACTACTTCTACATTACTGAATTGAACTACTTCTTTTCTCTTTACAGACTAAAGTTTTGTCTATTAACGACAAGAAATTTAATGGTTACTCTGATACACATAAGACATTAGGCCTACTATGATATGTGAAACCTTTTTATTCTACACAATATATTTTCCTAATTTTTGTGCTTAACTTTCGGATCGTTGGAACAGTTCTATCCTAATATTTCTTTATACAATCTGCACCTTAATAAAAACATCGCCAACCTTTTTACCTAAACGAAAAAGATGATAATTTATCTTTTATGTTTTAAAGCATGCATACAGAAACTGGATTGTTACAAATTTGTATACGACTGAGAAATAAACTGTCAATTACCTTTTATGTAATCTTGAGCGCCGATCGCAAAGAATTAATTTCACACAAGTTCTTTTAAATAATTATAAACCCTATAAATTATTTGTTTGGATTGTCTGCGAAGATTAGGACTGTTTGCAGCCATCTCAACTTTCACGCTTAAACAATTGAATTAACTAAACTTACACAAGCCCGCCAAAGAAACTGCACATCTGTATGATACAAAACTTTAATCTGAACTGGTCGAAAGAGTATAAAAAAATCAAATAAATAGGCCTGTGTGTGGTGACAAAGGTGCTGTAACATGTTTGTTTACTTAAAACAATACATGTAAGCTTCATAAAGTCATAAAATATCACAGAGTCATTGCTGACGCATAGTATAACGACCGTGTTTCTATTTCAGTGACTTTTCTATTATTCCATATTACGTTGTAATAGTGCGTACATATAATATCTACAATAACCATAAAACAATATTAATAACAATTATAACAATAATATAATACAAATTACACCACGTATATACTATTGTTATTACATGTAACAAAATGTTTGTCTAAATATACGTCCGGAAATGCTTCGTTGGCGAGTTATGCCTGGCGAAAGATTTTGCCTTGATTCCTGGGCAAAGAATGAAATAAAGCAATACTGAAATTTTGAAAAGGTAAATTTAGGAAAATGTTTAGTGGTTTCTTATGGTTTTTATTTAACCTGGGAAACTTAAAAAAATGAGTCCCAGAACTGTACCGCTTTTAGTTTTTAAGAAAACTACGTAAATACATTAAAGAAAAGGCTTAGAAAATATACTTTTTAAGTTTAGCGTAAAATAACTCTGTTAAATTGCGAATAAAAACACGAAACATTTTAATGAAAATTGTAGAGAATTTTATTCTAAAAAATGATATAAATAACGTCTATGAAAATTAAACTCATTTGAGAAGTTTTTTTAATTACAAACAAAAGAAAAACTGGATTTAGATTTTTCCCATTGCAGTTTTCCTTTTGTTTGTAATTAAACTTCTCGAATGAGTTTAAGTTTAAGTTGATTTAAATAACACATTTATGTGTTGGTCTCGTCAGATGTTTTAAGCGTACGGTACTTCACGAAGTGAAATAATGTAAACCTGATGAAGGCGTAGGCACAAGTGCACACACATACTCCGCGCTGCATCATTCAGACGACTGGTGGGGTAGGCGAGGTGAGGAAGTGGCATGACCTTTACCCGCACGTTGATTTCAAATAGATTATAGACGCTATTCTTGTTGTTTACACATACTGTCATAGCCAATATGTAAATGAAAATTTACAAGTTTTAAACATTGAAAATGAGATTGAAGACATGTTTTATGAATTGAAAATGAGATTGAAGACATGTTTTATGAATTGAAAACGAAACAAAATTTACAACTTATTTTACGAAATGAAATGTACTTCACAGTCATAACGTAAAACTATATACTGTACTGTGTATTTTTTTGTGTTTGTGTAGCCCCCCCCCTATGTGTTAGGAGATTTTAATTGTATGTATCCTACAGTATGTTTATTACTGTTCAGTAAAAAACGAGTTTCAGTGCTAATTAATTTTTGGCTATCTATTACGGTATGTACTGTATAAATGATTATTGAAAAAAATTCAATACGAAAAGTGAAATTCTATTGTTAAACATTAGTAACACAACATCTAATAAAACCAGTTTGTATCCAAATTTCTTGTTAAGTTAATAATAACCTATACTTTATGTAATTAATTTAAATATCTCACTATATTGAAGTAATCTACTGTATTAAACATTCGTCATAAAGTTATCTATTCAGTAGTTTTTCAAAAACTTTTTCCATGCACCATTTACATACGTATATTAGTTATTTTGTACAGAAAAATTAGTACTCCAACTTCCCTCCCACCGTTAATGACTCGCTCTCTCTATAACGGAACTCTCTTTATAGCGGCGGTACCTCATGGTCCCTTCAATTCCGCTATAGAGAGATTTTACTGTGTATATATATATATATATATATATATATATATATATATATATATATGTACTACTATCATTTTCGCGTCCATACATTGACAATTTCCTAACAATCTGGAGTCCGAGTGCAATTTGGCGTCCGTATACGGACGCCAAATTGTAATCCTTAATAAAAACTTAATAAAAATTTATTGTGACATGGTTTTCGGACGTAATTTTTTTAAACTAAAGTACATAGTTTGGGGCAACTATATTTATTTTTTGAGAATTTTATTGTTACTCAGAGAGACACAAAAAAATAAATAAATTTTGGTACCGGATGCGAAATGGCGGTGTTTTGAAACTATTTTATACACCGTACCTTGGAGAGTTTCTCACCAGAGTGCTCTCGCTACGCCCCTATGTAAAAATATACGTATATTATGTATATTCTTACAAGGACGGCAGTTTCACATCTGCTATCAATTTCGCGTCCACCGGTTAAGAAAATAGACAAAACAAGTTCTAAATAGATATTGTGTTGTGTTAAGAAAAAAAGTTTAAAAGAATAATAAAAACAAATTTTTATTAATCATCGAATTACAATTCTTTCAAAACTCACAATCTAATTTACTAAACATTCAAATAAATATTATTCGGCAAATTATTTGATATAAGTAATACAATTAAATTAAAAATAATTATATATTTTTTAATAGAATTAAAAAACTCTCTTTTCCGATAGACGATTTTTTGGGTTGACAAACTATCCTGGAAGGAAACCGGTGCTGCGCATAGTAGTGTCAGGATTAAATTATTGTTATGGCTGGCAGGATATCTTTCTAAACGCATTGTATACACAACGTATATTATACGCAATTTTGAAGAGTTGTTCTCCGCCGTGCTGTCGCCTTCCATACATGAGTCCATCGCACGCCGCTTTGGTTTCTTTTTTCAAATTAGGCATAAACCCACTATCAACGAATCCATGAACAAATCCTTTAGTAATTTGTTTACGTCGTTCGTTTAGTAACCAACGGGTTGGTCTAGTCTAGAAGAAAAGTCGTCGCCGCAAGTCAGCTGTTTAGCTGACTTTTCGACAGCTTTTCTGACAGCTGATTTTCGGAGATGGAGGTTCCTAGTTTAAATCCTAGTATATAGTATAATTGGTTCTTTTATACGAATTTGAATACTAGACAGTGGTTACCAATGTACTTTGATGGTTGGGGGTCAATTAACCATACTCTCTCAGGAATGGTCGGCCTGGGTATGTACGAGACTACAGCTCATTTAAACGTCATACATATCATTGGGTCATGGGGTTGCTTATTGTTCTCAATCGAACAAATTGCAACCTACACGCATTAGGGATAAAACAAAACAAAAATTTGTTTAAGAATTTTTAACATGTTATTTCACGCTTTTTTTAACATTACACCACCTGACAATTCTCAATAAAATATTTCCTTATTACGCTTACGATGTGTAAAAAGAATGCGCATTTTGCTGTTTGCCCACTCTCACTGCAAAATGGTTCAAGTACACTTCCATAATGCTATTTCGTATCATGTAATATGTCGCCCCAATTACTAGGTTTAGCAGTTTTACAGTAAGTAAATAAAACATTAAAGAGAAAAAACTTTTTCTAAAATATAAAAAATTAAAAATGGACTAGGAGTAGATTATTATTAACCTTGTTTTTTGCTTAAAAACAATGCGATAAAAAATTAAACTAAGAAATTCGGGAAATAGCAAACTTTACTAGACAGACCTGAACAAAGTAGGCATATTTTAATATTTATTCTGGACCGATTTTCTTTCATTATAAAATTCTGGACAGAGATTACAGATTTCAGAAAAAAAATGTTAAGGGTAGAATAAAGTACACCCATTCAGTTTTTTCCCTTTTTCTCTTACAACATCTGAACAAACGACATTTTTTTTTAAATGCCCGGAAAAAACAAGGGCCATCGATTTAGACAAAAAAGTTTAAATATTAATGAGTGGGTGACCTAAAGTGAAGTTTGTACCATCCAGTTCACCTCGATTTTCTCGCGAGTATGAGCTTAACAATCGTAATATTTATGGAACGTTCCAAAACAGCAAAACGACTCTCGATAGGGATAACGATAAAGTTTAAATTGAATTTCTTAGAGTATCGCCACCATTCCTAAGTTTTTCACGATTTTTTTCGCTAATTTCGGCAGACCAAACAAAACAATTTACAGAACAATCCAGAACAAATGAGAGCTATCATTTAAAGTAAAAACCAAAAAGTATTGAATGCATGGGCTTATACTTGCCACTCCAAATTTTTCTTTGATTTTCTAGCATATTTGAACGGGAAAAACGAAATTTTCGCGAAATGATCCGGTACAAACGAAGGGCTGTCAATCTATGTAAAAAAACTTTAAAATATTGAGTCGAGGGGGATTAGAGTGACATTAGCACCACCCAGTTCTTCTCGATTTCTCGCTTACTTGAAAGGAACTAAAAAAATATTTTGCGAGACCATCCGAAACAAACGAAGGTCTGTCCCTGAAGTCCAAAAAAAATTTAAAAAGTTGAGAGGGAGGAGGCCAGTGTGAAGTTAGCCCCTCCCGGCGTTTTTTCACTTATTTGGACGGAACAAACAAAACATTTTCCGGAATAATCCGGTAGAAACGTAGACCGATCAATTTTACAAGTTAATTTTTGAAATTTTTGTATGGGGGCCAACTTTACAGTCCTGGTTTGAACTTCTACAGGTTTAGCTAAGTAAAACAAGGAGTGGGGTGGTTTACAATTGCCTTCATCGCCGAGTTGAAAAGCTTATCATAATGCCAGGCCGTCTAAAAAGCACCTATTTTCCACCCTGCAAATGACACACCTCACGTTATTCACCACAGGGTCTGGCTGCATAATGAAATTCATTGCGCTCAGAGGAGATATAACTCTGACAAGTATCTTTTACACTTGTACCTCTTCTGTTCTTAAATACTTCAGTCATATGTTTGGCTTACCATGTGATAAAAAAAAACTAAATTTTTTTTAGTCCTGAAACAAGCAAATCGAGTGCAAATAATTTAACACTCCACCTGCCTGTTATGTGCAACCCCTTACAGTGCTATTATTTTATTAAAGGCAGTTGCCTCTGACAATCAAAACATGCATTTTATTGGTCACTTGGGCGAGTAAATTTAAATCGATAATTCAAAGGATACCCACATCGAGAAAATGTTTCCAAACGGCGAAAATATTTTTACAAAAGATAATAAATTGATAAGAGAGTAGATTAGTCGATTTTTTTAAAGTAAATTCAGTACACTCGCAAATGTCCAACACGAGTCCTGAAAGTGTAGGTCAACAGAGACTGTAATTTCCCGATACTGAAGAAGCTTACTGAAATTAATCATTAGCAAAAACAAACCCCTGTTATTTATTTTTTGATTTTTGTAAAGCTTTTGACCGTGTCCCGTATGATTTGCCCATTAAAAAATTGAGGTGTATGGTATTAGAGGGACATCAGAGGGTCGAATTGCCATCCAATCATTGCAAAGTTAAAACAAAATATACATAAAATTTTATACAAGTTAAAAGGGGAGTTCAACGAGTTAGAATTTTAAGACCCTTGCTATTTTTAATTTTTGTTAACGATCTCGCTGAATTTCTTGGCTCCTTCAATGATATATTATTTGCTGATGATACGATAATATCTTTCGAAGATGAAAACTATGAACAAGGTTTAAAACTAACGAAGCTTGAAGTAAGGTTATAGACTGGATGCAATAAATAATCTAGTTCTCAACTCAGATAAAACTGTGGCCAAATGCTTCACTGGTCGTAAGGAAATAAGTAACCAAAGTAAGGATATCTCCATTAATGACAATATATCAAAATCTTTTGTAACAGGTAAGTTACATAATTTTTAGAATTAATATTAGGTAGCAAACTATCCTGGGACAGGTGTATTAAGGAACGTATCTGCTATATAATCAAATCCTACTGCTACGCCCTAAAACGCTTAAAAATAAGGTACTTAGCGTACCAATACCTTTGAGTATTTATCATGTTTACAAATTCTGATGGATTTGTTTTTAATTTAGTCACACTTAAACTTATTCAAATGTATGTTTAAAAAATCAAATAATGTTCAAATTATTCCGTCATATAATTACTTTTTATCTGGTTTTTTGTTAATTATAATGATTAAAATTTTTAATGATTTTTAATGATCAAGTTGACTTATGAATATGGACACTGTTTACTATTAAGAATTCGTTTCTAATCAAATGGTCCTAGCATATTGTTTGGCTGTCTTGGTCAAGGTTTCACATAGTTTTTCTTGGCCTCTCCAAGTGAATGCCTTGTCTGTCTCCTTTTTGTCTTCTGTGCAATAGTATAACCTTCCAGTTCCTTATCCCAAGCATTTTGACTTGTCAAAAATAATGTACATTATTTTACGTAACAATAAGGTTTATTTATTTCATTATTTGTAATATTGATTCCTAGATTGGGTGGTTGGTTGACGATGTAAATAAAGTACTAGAAACCAAAAGAATATCAACAAAAAGTGGCCACCATGGCTTTTACAACACTAAATAATTTAAAAGAAAACGCAGAGAAAAATATCAGGGTTTGGAAGACTGACTGAAAGTTGTTTAGCCGAAAAATAATCTTGGAAATGGCCTGTTAAAGGATAACCTTCAACGTGTACAAAACAGCTGGATACGAGAATTATTAGTGTAATGTATACTTTGTTGAAGATCAAAGATTACCATTACTTGAGGAACAAGAATAAAAATACAAACTATGACTAAGCCGGACTGCATTTCAAATGTTGTAGAAATTTTACTGGCCAAAGTAGTTTTGTATAATTAATAAAATCATTTTGATTCAGTCACTAAAACATGCAAATATAAACCTAGAGAGAAGCGAGGCTTGGGAAGACCTAAAAAGAGATGAATACTGGAACAGGCCATTGAGCCTAATCCTTAACAGATGATGATGAAATCATTTGAACACCGAAAAGCCAATGGGTGAATGGTACTCAATTTGAATATTGAACAAATTATGTCGCTTTACAATTACATAATTTTGTCAACTAAGTAAATATTTTAATTGCATTGTCTACTAATTGATCATATTATAGTAATTACAGTCGAACCTCCCGGATTCGAATCTGATGGAACCGGCTGATTTCGATTTACAGAGGTAAAATATTGAAACAAAAAATGTACTTAAAAATTGCGTTTTAATAAAATTCATGTAATTCCATAAAATATTAAATTACAAAAGTCAAAATTATTAATAGACCACCAATTTGATTGAGGAAAGTTTTTTACAAATATTATTTTACTTGTGTTGTTTAGATCATCAGCCGAAAGGCTGGTTTGAACCTGTAGAGGTTTTACTAAGTAAAACGAGAAGTGAGGTGGCCTTCCTCATTGAACGGAAAAGTACGCGTATCAGCATGCAGGGCCCTTTGCAAAGCACATATTTTCCCCTCTGTAAATGATACCTTTACTTCATTCACCACAGGGTTTACTTAATACTGTGATTAAGAATTAAGGGCATGTTTTGGTATTACAAGCTCCATTAGTACTCAAAAGCAAAAGAATATTCTACTTATAAGAACGATATGACAAATTATTGAAAAAACGACATAAAAAACAGAGTAAAATAAAATCGGGATACGCGTAAACAGTACAACTATACCTACAAACAAAAAGTTAGGTCAGCCTACAGAAAATGAAAAATAAATTGGCTACCGAAAATTTTAGAAATTTTAACGAGTAAAATATTGCTTAATCTGAATGAATACAGCTACGGTATTTTTTACCCTGTTAGTACGAAAATCATACACCAAAGAAGGAAAGACTGCATTACTAATTTAGCCTAACTAATTTTTTTTTTTGCTTTCGTCTGGTTTCCTCTGACTTAAAAATTAACTGAATTTTCAATATTTCCTGATGCGTATTGAAGCTTTGAACTACGCTTGTTATGCCCTTATTTGGTCATAAGGTTTTGTGACAATAATGTTTTGTAAGTGTAATTGTTTGTGTTTCTGCCTGGTTTCTTCTAACTCAAAAGTTAACTGCATTTTTAGTTTTTTCTAAAGCTTTTTGGAGTTTTGTACTACGCTTACTGTGTCCTTATTGTCGTGATTTAACGCATGCTTCATTAAAAATCGTGTACAATGTGTAAATTGGAAATTTTGTAATTATTTTATTAATAATGTATAAAAAAATGTATTGTTCAATATATATGACCACGAAACTCTCGAAAATTTTCGAATAGGGAGGTAATTTAATTCATATTAAGGACGATTTTTGAAGGGGATAGCATACAATTATATTCGATTTAGGGAGGATTTCGAATGAGGAGGTTTGACTGTATTTGTAACAATTAGGATATTTTAAATAATTAACTCTAACAAATAAAAAATATACTTTCTTTAATTATTCTGGTTTTACATTGATTTAAAATAAGTACCTATTTAAAATACATGTCAAAATAATAAACAACAAATAAATTATTTTGATGACTGGATTGGATTCCGTCCGAGAACGAATTGTTTTCATACGATGGTCTTGTGTGGAGAAGTACTAGGGTGAGATGTGAATATCTAACTACAATCATTACAACACGTAGAAGTGGCAAATGCTACAGTACACGTGCCGGTACGACATGGCAACATCGTTTACACTGTTGCAGGCTATAAGTCATAATAGCGGGAACGATGCCGGACGCGAAAATGTCGGTAATTTGTACGAACGCGAAATTGTCGGTAATTCGAAAGGAGTCTGAATTGATAGCACAGTGAATAAAATTGAAAAATGCTCAATTTTCAATATCAGGACAAACCAATACCAAAACTCAGGGTGTAAGTGTAACAAATACCCTATATACTCTCATCAAAGTTGAATATACTCTTCAAATAAGCGATGTGCGAAATGCACGCTTTTTGAAAAGACGCGGAATTGTTAGCGGGATGTATATATATATATATATATATATATATATATATTATATAGGGCAAGAGAAAGTAAAAAAAAAAATGAAGCGTAGTTATGTTGAACGGCTATCGTCGAAATGATTGGAATCATTTCAATAAATTTTAAATTGATTTTTATGATTATGAACGCAGTGAATAAAAATGTTATTGATAAAATTCATTCGTGAATCGTTTAAATTTATTAAATTTTATTGAATTGGTTTTCAACGTGACATTTCTCCAAATGTATGTGCTCTCTCTCTCTTTCTCTCTCTCTCTCTCTCACTGGCTCGGTTACTTTCTTTCGTGCACCTTGTCGACTAATACGAGTAACAAGTGTCGCCGATTAATATCCAAATATTCGGCAATATTTTCTAGTTTTTCTCCTTCTTCTGCAGTTTTGTTGTTTTGTTTGTGAAAGTGAAGACGTATATTTGTCCCGTCGTCACCGTCATCGTCTAGCTACCGGCTGCTGCTTAATAAAATACATTTTTATGTGGTTGTTTATTGTGAGCGACCAACCCAACCGGAAAGTGACTGCCAAACATGTTCTTACCATTACTACTGCTCGCTACACGAATAAACTAAATGAAATTTTTCCTTTTTCACTGGCATATTCACCTGCACTCGGTACAGTTCTTTCGCCTACATATTTGGTACACTCATAACAAAATAAACATTTCGACTTACTGGGATGATAATACAGGGTGATTTTTTAGTCCTGTTACCCAATTGTTAATGTCTGGTAATTTTTTTCTAAGAAAGGGATATTTTGTTTTATGACACAAAGTTGGTAGCCCTACTCAACCGGTATAGATACGACAGTTTGAGTTGATTCTCCTTGAGTTGCGTAAAATTTTGTGCTGTTTCCAGTTGTGTTACGAACAGAATGTCTTTTACCCTAGAACAACGGGTTTTCATTCTTGAACAATATTTTGCTACAAAATCGTATGCGAGTGTAAAAGAATCATTTCAAATTAAATTTTTTGGTGTTCCTCCACTCTATTCTAGTCAATTTCTAGGCTAACTAACTGATTTTTAGAGGCAGGTATTGTTTGCAGCAGAAAATGTAGTGGTCGACCAACTCTCTTGACAGATGACGTGAAGAGAATGTGAAAACAAGATTGCTCAATTCTCCATGGAAAAGTTTACAAAAACTTTCTTCGCATGTTGATTTGTCATGTTCGAGTGCTCAGAAAGCTGCTAAAAAATTGAAATTGTATCAGTATCACATACGATTAGTTCTAGAGCTTCAGCCTCCAGATTTAAACAAGAGATTGTTTTAGGATAAAAGACGTTCTGTTCGTAGCACGACCGGAAATGGCACAAAATTTTACACAGCTCAAGGAGAATTAACTCACACTGCCATATCCATACTGGTTGAGTATGCAACCGTTTTGCCAATGTATCAATTTATTATTATTTTATTCTATTATTTTGATTTCTAAGCTTGAAATGCAAAAATGAAAAATTATTATTTTTTTTAATAAAACTATTGAAAAGTAAAAAAAATTGACTGACAAAATTAAATGTTACAAAAATTACTTATCTTGAATTTAAATTTATAGATGATGAAACTTCTATTCTACAACTGTAAATGTATACCAAATTATTAAATCATGAAATGTTAAATTGAATTTTTATTTTGTATAATCTATTTATTAGCTCAAAATATTTAAATAATAAAATTAATAGTTACGTTTCTTTATATATTCTCTTGAAGTCTCAGCTGTACCATGTGCATGTGCCTTGCGCCATTGACTGGGATCGAATGTTGGCGGGGGGGGGGACTTGACCATTGTTGCAATTGGTTTTAAAGTATCTATTCGATTCTCTTATAATTTTATCTGCTTGTCTTAAAAATCATTAAATTGTTTAATTTAGTTTTATAATTCAATTGTATCTTTTGATGTTGTTTTAATTTTCTTTTTATTATTTGTTAATCTGTTCAAATTATTTATTCAAAATTCTACCTTCTTTTGTTTTATGACTCCATTTACAATAAATTTGAATCTTTAACTTCTGGAATAATTATTAATGTTTCTGATATTTTCTTCTTAAAATTTAATTTAATTTAACTATTTAATTTTTCATTTAGAATATTTTGATAATAATTGGAAATTATTTATTCTGATGATTATTTAATTATTTATTTAAACTTCTTCAACAATTTTGATTTCTAAGCTTGACCTTCGATCGACGATATTGTGAATCATAGACTGCTGCTGCTATTCTACACACTGTTACACTAGTTGGAAGAGAGCCTTTTAAAAACATTTTCATTGCTTCATGTTTGCCAGCCAGTGAGGAAACGAAGCGCCTCAAAAGACATCACATCCTCGACTTAAACCAACGATTTTAATCCATACATGAAACGAAATTCATCATTCATATTCATCACTACTTTTTAATCTAAAGTGAGATTTCAAAATTTTATTTTATTTCACTTTTGTACCCACCGGGTTGGTCTAGAGGTAAAGTCGTCGCTAAAATCAGCTGTTTAACAGCTGATTTTCAGAGACGAAGGTTCCTGGTTCAAATCCTAGTTAAAGGTAGTTACTTTTATACGGATTTGAATACTAGATAGTGGTTGCCGGTGTACTTTGATGGTTGGGGTTTAATTAATCATACTCTCTCACGAATGGTCGGCCTGGGTCTGTACAAGACTACACCTCATTTACACGTCATACACATCATCCTCATTTCATTGGGTGATGGGGTTGCTTACTGTTCTCAATTGAACAGATTGCAACGTACACAAAGTAGGGACTATAAAAAAAGGAACAATTTACTTTTCTATTGTTGACTTCCTTTGCATTGTTTACTTCTTTTACATTGTTCTTGTTAATTTTTTAACTTTGCAACTTTTCTTAGTTTGTTATTAACTTTATTTTCTAATTTTATTTAGTTGAAGTGAGAGCAAAGGCTGTCTACTTCACTCACGTCAGTTTAGTTCTTGTATAATGATTTGCTTAAAGCCACATTGATTGTAAATAAATAAGTTAAATAAAAACACAAAAAAAAAATGTTTGCCAGCAGAAGACCAAAACGGATGTGAAGATTCGTGGCGTACCGAGGAGCATTAACCATGGCAAAACGTGTGTGTGATATTCTCTAAATGGAACCCCGCCGTTAGGCCTATATTATAAATGCAGATGGTTTTAACAATTGGTTACAGATTGCCAGTTTGTTGTGTAGATCCTTTCATCTTGAATATTTTCATCTTTGACAGCCGGAACGAATCTGATTTCGCCTGTTGAACCGATAGTGAATATCTGACTGTGGTAGCCGATGTGTGTATTTGTTAGTTGTAGATTGTAGACGTAGCTTGGTGGTGGACACGATTCTTTAATCTACAAAATATAGAAATAAGAAAAAATGAAACTTTTACAATTATGTGTTGTCGCTTAGGTGATCAGCCGAAAAGTTGGTTTGAACCTGTAGAGGTTTTACTTAGTACAATTAGGAGTGAGGTAGTTTACCAGCTAGCTTTCTTCAATGAATAGAAAAGTACGCTTATCACCATGCCGGGCTCACTCTGGAAATGACACCTTCACTTCATTCACCACAGGGTCCAACTGTATAATGAAATTCATTACTTGCAGAGGAGATAACTGTGATTAATGTCACAGTACACCTCTATCTCTTCTCTTTTAAAATGATTCACTCATTTTATTGGGAGACCATGTGATGATAAGAAACAGAACTATTTATTTTAGCCCTGCAACAAACAGATTGAGTGCAAATGCACCTGTCGTCTGTTATGGGCAGTTTACAATAATTATAAGTAATAATTTATTAATTATAGAAGGAAGGGTAAATTGTATGTGTGGATATAGGCGTAGTTAGTTGGATAGGGTAGAGACGGCCGGCCGGCCGATGTCTGTGCTAAGATGTTAATTGTGGGCCGCTCTTTTCCTTTTTTTCGGTACGGTTGTGTTCAATTTGAATAGCATCCGTCCGTCCGATTACAGTCTCCAGCAGTCCCGAGTAGCCTACAAAGATGGACGGTGAAGGCGCGGCCATACTGATCTCTTCTTCACCTTACTCGTACTTGATTAAGGGGGCGGTATGTCGTAGCGGTTCCACTTGACGCCTGCATAGGATGTACCGGGTGAGCAGAAAGTCTTGCCCTGATCGTCCAACGTTTACACGAGTAGAGCCACGTACAAAGCTCTTTAGCGGCGTAACGAGATCGACGGCGACTCTTCCAACGTTTACAAGAGTACTAGGGGAGTGGGACGCCCTGCGGCTCACATCCGCACCCACTCAAATGGGTTGTGGTTTCGGCTGCTAGATAGCTCTCTGCGGCTACTGCTGATATTAAGTCCTACGGACTAGGCGTAGTGAGCCAAGGCAAGAATTGTCAGTTAAATACGAATGTAGTGTTGTAGAGGGGGCTAACATAACTGCAGTTTAGCTACCCAATCGTCACCTGCTTTTGAGGTAACAGGCGCTGGGTGTAGCACCTGCCAGTGCTATTCGTAGTACACCCATGTGTGGTAGAGCCACGTGCAAAGCATTTGTAGTCGGTAACGTGCTCGCCTCTCATCATGCGGTCTTGGGTTCGAATCCCATTCAGGCACAGCATATTTTCATACGTTACAAAAAATCATTTCATCCTTCACCGTCTGCATTATTTATTTATTTATTTGTCACCGCCACCACTTCTAATTAATCATTTACTGCGTTGCCGACTTCAATCGGCCTTTGACGGCATAGCGACAAAGCTTTCGGCTGCACACCGCAAAGGTCTTTATCATCAAGGCCAAACCAGTAGCCGCTCTCTACCACAGCGCTCTCGGCGACTATTTAAATAGCGCTGCACTGAGTAGAGATTAAATTCCAATCAAGACACCGAGGGATTCATTTCCACCAGACAGCAGACGAGACGTCCACCACCATGGCACACGGCTGCCAGACTCCAGCGAGAACTAATCGTCGACCCCGCAAGAGAGAAGATGATGCTTCCGCTCGCCGACCCGTCACCGTAAGCCGTCGACCGGACCGCTGTGGGCATCGCCCGCTGAAGCGAGCGATGCCCACAGCGGTCCCTCGACCGAGCCTTACGTCCACCGGACCCGACGAAGCAGCCATCGACACATTACGCATCATTTTCTCTGTTGCGGGGTCGTCGATTAGTCTTCGCTGGAGTCCGGCAGCCGTGTGCCATGGTGGTGGACGTCTTGTCGATACTGTAGACTAATGGAAGTGAATCTTTCTGTGTCTGGATTGGAATTGAATCTCTCGGCTCAGTGCAGCGCTCTTTATATAGTTGCCGAGAGCGCTGTGGTAGAGAGCGGCTACTGGCTCGGCCTTGATGACAAAGACCTCTTTCGGTGCACAGCCGAAAGGTTTGTCGGTATGCCGCCAAAGGGTCCACCGCGCTGACAAAGGCCGGAAGAAGTATTGAAGGCCGGCAACACAGTAAATGATTAATTATATTTCAGCCGTTGTTAGTTTGCTCCTCCTTCTGTCAACAAACAAAAGACACTTACTACAGGGTGCACGATAGAGTCTGCGACTTTACGGATGTCGTTTTCATATTAAGTTAACTATTTTTTAAATTATAAGCACTTAAAATTACTAAAAACATCATTCATTATATGATGTAGGCCTAACAATTTCATTTATAAAAATACTTTTAAAAGTATTTTGTATTTAAATACTTTTGAAAGTATTTTGTTGTTACTTTTTAATCAACGTGTACACATTTTGGTATAATGCGAATGCTGAGTGACGTCATTATTTGTTTACATTAGGAGCAAACTAAGAGAGGCTGGACTGTAGCGGGGGGGGGATGGCTGGACGGGTGGCGGTGACATAACCTTTCATTGTTTGGCTTCGTGGTTGTTTGAGAGTCTGAATTCGTTTGAGAAACGATGAGCGGATGAGCGTAGCAGTTTTGAGGTGGTGCGGTGCGCGTGTGGCCGTGCCTCGGTCGGTGTGCGGTGGGCCAGAATACGTATCATTACAACAGCCACTTTACCGTAACCAATTTTCATCATTATTATTGTCGTAATGATAATTTGTGTTGGCTGCAATTTTTATCCGCAATTTTCGTAGGAAATAATGAAGAAGTATACGAAGGGAAAAGGTCACCGACCTTTATCCTTTATCTTTTATCCTTTGTCCTCTCTATTCATTGTACCTTGTCTGTGTTAATTGTATGGCTGAGTGTAGAGTGACAGAGGAGCCCTCTCTTGAGTGGTTTTCACTAGACTGCTCTAGTCGTAGCAATATCTGCATCGCCAGCCCCTTTTCGGTTAAACGGAAACTCTTATCATTGAAGACTTGAGTGGATGAAGGTGCTATGAAACATTTTTTCAAAAAAGTTATTTTTTGTGATTGCTGAAGGTGTTACATAGATGACATAGAACGCTGTATATGTAGCCTACATTTTACGGATATGCTAGGGAGTGAACCGACTATGTACAGGATTAAGATGTTAAGATCATTTGACACCTTCTTCTACCAGAATCCACTAAAACCTAATAGACATCTTTTTAGAGTTGTTGTTGTTTAGGTGAACAGCCGAAAGGCTGGTTTTGAACCTGTAGAGGTTTTACTAAGTAAAAACGAGGAGTAAGGTGGTT
This sequence comes from Catonia carolina, assembly GCA_035578175.1. Classification (NCBI taxonomy): domain Eukaryota; kingdom Metazoa; phylum Arthropoda; class Insecta; order Hemiptera; family Achilidae; genus Catonia; species Catonia carolina. The sequence continues at coordinate 593,158 of JAQMRL010000008.1, read as the reverse complement.
TACAATTGCCTTCCTCACTGAGTTGGAAGAGTATGCTTATCAGCATGCCAGGCTCTCCACCCTGCAAATGACACCTTCACTTCATTCACCACAGGGTCTGGCTGCATAGTGAAATTCATTACTCTCAGAGGAGATAACTCTGACTAGTGCCACAGTACACCTGTACCTCTTCTCTTATTAAATAGTTCAGTCATATAAGTGGCTGACTATGTGATAAGAAACAGAACTGTTTTTTCAGCCCTGGACCAAACAGATAGAGTGCAATTAAAATAACACTCCACCTGCCCGTTTTGGGCACCTTTTTAGAGTAATACAGGTAACAGTTAAATCTAGTAATGAACACGTACCATCATTAATATGCATTGTGTGTTCATTAAAAACTGTCTCTTACAAAAGATATTTACGAGTATTTTGTATTATTAAATTACTGTTAAACCATTTGATGATGCCGTGTGCAATAAAGACTTTTTAGTTGATGAAAGTGTTTTATGTGCAAGAATAAGTGTCGTAAGGTGTTATACGACAATGGTAGTCGATGCTCGATAAATCTAATAAAAAAGTAACTTTCAAAAGTTAAGTTTTAAGAACTTTTAATTGCACACTAGACAATATTTTCATGAAGGGATAGGCGTAAGTACTGCTGTCATAGCAATTTCCACTAGACAATATTTTTGTTACATAGCGCGCACCTTCATCGAGGATAAGCTCTTCAGTTATGTAAACTCAACCTATTTGCCAATTGAATTTTTGTAGGCCTATTATTATTATTATTTTTTAAATTCCTAATATGTGTACGTTCTTGCAATCTGTTCATCAATTGAGAACAATAACCTACCCGATGACCCAATCAGATGAGGATGATGATGTGTATGACGCGTAAATGAGGTATAGGTCTTGTCCAAACTCAGGTCGACCATTCCTGAGAGAGTATGGTTAATTGAACCCCAACCTTCAAAGTACACCCACAACCACTGTCTAGCACTCACATCCGTATAAAAGTAACTACCTTTACTAGGATTTGAACCAGGAACCTTCGTCTCCGAAAATCAGCTGTTTACAGCTGATTTTCGGTAACGAAGGTTCCTTGTTCAAATCCTAGTTAAAGGTAGTTACTTTTATACGGATTTGAATACTAGACAGTGGTTGTGGGTGTACTTTGAAGGTTGGGGTTCAATTAACCATACTCAGTGAGTGTGTCTGTAGAAGACTACACAGTCTCATTTAAATGTCATGCACATCATCCTCATCTCATTGGGTCATCTCATTGCTTATTGCGCTCAATTCGACTGATTGCAACGTACACAAATTAGGAATTAAAAAAAAAGAAAAACAGTTTTTATTATGGAGAACACAGACTGGATGGTGATGGTGAGAGATGTGTGGCGAAAGAGAAGTGAAGAAACGCGGGCCGCATTTGGTCGTTCCGGAGGACAAGAGATGGAGATGGCATTATCGGAATCGGAGAAAGGAGAAAGAGTTGGTATTTAGGCACGGCGTACGGCCTCTCAGGCTGTGGCTTACTTATTCGCTCGCTCTTTAATCGAAACCTTTCACTTAATAATTTTATTTACTACTTTGTCGATAATATCGCATATCTTGCCCCTGTAATTCATCCCTTAGGCGACTGCTACTACATCATCATTCTCCTATCTACTGCTCCTGCTCTACCTACTACCGCCTCTTATTCTCCCTCCTTGGTGCAGTGGTTAGCGTGCTACCCTGATAAGCGGAAGGTCCCGGGTTCAATTCCCCCTGCCTGGATCTTTTTTTTTTGTAAAAAGACATCACAAACTTATTTATTTACATTTAAAATAACAAATAACTTAATTTAAATTGACATAATATTACTGTGACATCCTTTAACCAGATATTTTTAATTAAAAAAATTTTACAATTAGAATTTTTTTTAAATATTATTTTATAAAGTATTATGTAGGATCAGATAGATGATTTTCTGGATATTCTCCCATGTTCTAAAAAAACATATATGAATTTAATAGCAAATTATTAATATAAATAATATTAAAAATATTATAAATAATAGTAAATAAAAACAATGAATAGTAAAAATGTAAATATAAATAATAGTAAATAAAAAAAAATAAATAGTAAAAATGTAAATATATAAATAATATTTATTTATAATATTTACATTTTTACTATTTATAATATTTTGTTTTGTTTGTTTTTCGTTTAACTGCACAGCGCCTACACACGAATGTAGAGCATTTACTATGAGTGATGAATGTGTGCGTGTGCAAATAGGAAGAGGACAGCCAAATATTAAGTAGTGAAATATGAATGTGAGGGACATGTGAATAATTTGAAAGTAGCAGGCCTATTTAGTGGATAAGAAATCTGTCTGTAAAAATCAATTTCGGTGATTGTGAGATAATTGTTACGTAATTTTTTTTTTTTTGTTTAACGTCCGACTGTTGTGCAATTACTGCTAATGCAGACGGTGAAGGATGGCATGATATTTTGTAACGTATGAAAATATGCCGTGCCTGAGTGGGATTCGAATCCAAGACCGCATGATGAGAGACGAGCACGTTACCAACTACGCCAATGCGACCGGCATTTTCTTATTGAATTGGAGCGATTGTGATTGGTAAAATGGAGGCAATACTGTTGTTTTGTTATTGGGAGAACGTGTCGTTAATAAACGGTAGATGGACGGACAGTGGTAGTAGTTAGTGGTGGGCTAACTTTTGACCAAGCTGATACGCCTAATGGATAATGTCCACCAATAGATGATGCAGTATCCATTCTAATAAGCTATTTTTTTTTTATAGAGATAACGGTAAGTGTAGTTGTATTGTATTGTGTTGTGTGGCCATCCGCATTTATATTCCGTATGCTTGTATTTCAGCCAAATCGTGATCGTTTCTTTTCCTAATATTTCACCAGTCTAACTGATGATACACGGTGGAGGCGATGAAACGAATAAACTACTATATTGTTGTTTTATATTTTACTCTCTCTTGCCAACTATATGAATATATAGGAAGGAAAGTATTGTTTTCATCTCCATCACAACAAATACATTCCTCACCCGAATATACACGTTTTCAGAACCCTTGAACCCAAAAATACATGTTTTTAGCGATTGGTCTGTGTGTGTGTGTGTGTTTGTGTGAACAGAATATCTGAAGAACGGAACATCGTACGAACTTGAAACTTATGTTACATATTACTACCGGACCCGAAACAAACATTTTCATCAATATCGGTCAACCGGAAGTAGTAGTTTATTCGTGTCATTTTTCACTTTTTTGCGATTTTCTCAAAAATTGGTCCTATGATTTTTTTAAAAATCGCCTGGTTTACTTAATTTTTTATTTTCTCACAAGATAGGGTAGGCGCCATGTTTGCTGAAATTCTTGGTGAGGCTGTTTTCACGTAAAAACATTGTTTTTTCATGATCGCTTGTATTCTATATTCTGTATACACACACACATACCAATAGGTAAAAAGCAGTTGTGTGTGTGGGTGTGAAGGGGTCTGTTTAGGTGTATATGGTGGGTGAAGAGTGGGACATGGAAACAATACTTTCCTTTCTATATATTCATATAGTTGGCAAGAGAAAGGAAAAACCCATGGGGTGTCGGGCACATCTTATTGGTCTGTTGGAGAAACCACTATTTTGGGTGTTCGCAGCTGTTGGAGAAACCTTGTTTTGAATGAAACGAAATATTTCAATATGTTTATATAACTAAAGGAGAAAACACATTATGATAAAATATGAAGGAGACAGTGGTGTCTTTCATTACAGCCAATTTTCTAATTTTCTGAGGAAACACGTTTTGATTGTTAGCTCCTCATTTAAGTTACTGAAATTGATAAACAGGACAAAGTTAGATTTAAGCTGTTAGTGCCAGTGGGTGGAATAATAATGGTAAAAAAAATCTGGTGTGAAACACTCACACAACTTTCTCTTGCCAATGCAAATAATTAACAATAAACCTAACATAAGAAATAAACGAAAAACTTACCTCAATAAACATAACCTAATTTTAATCGTGAGTGAATTACGCAAATGAAAATCAACCTCAGTTTGGCTTAAAAATACGAAAAATCACTCTTTCACGCTAAACTAGGCTCTGTAGAGAACAATGTTTGAAATAGAGGTTGTAGGTATTTTAATTTCCTATAAATTTGATTATATACACTTTTGTCGTAAAATACATACTGAGGCCGTAATCTTTATAAAAAATCGATTTTTCACACGTTTTCGTGAGAAAAAAAAACAGAAAATTGCTAATTACTGCTAAACTAAGCGTTAGATATATACCAAAAAATGTTTAAAATAGAAGTTGTAGGATTTTAAATTCTCTACAATTTTTATGTTATACATGTTTGCGGTAAAATGCATAATAAAGCCGTAATCTTAAAAAAAACTACTTTTTTACGTGAAAACAGCCCCACCAAGAATTTCAGCAAACATGGCGCCTACCCTATCTTGTAGAACATAAAAAATTTAGTAAATGAGGCGATTTTTAAAAAAAATCGTAGGACCAGTTTTTGAGAAAATCGCAAAAAAGTGAAAAATTACACGAATAAACTAGTACTTCCGGTTGACCGATTTTGATGAAAATGTTCGTGTCGGGTCCGGTAGTGGTATCTAACTTAAGTTACAAGTTTCAAATTCGTACGATGTTCCGTTCTTGAGATATTTTGTACAGACACACACACACACACACACAGACCAATTGGTAAAAAGCAGTTGTTGTGTGTGTGGGGGAGGGGGTCTGTTAACGTGTATATTCGGGTGAAGAGTGTATTTGTTAAAATCGACATGAAAACAATACTTTCCTTCCTATATCTTCATATACACAAGAGAAAGTAATAAAAAGTGTTGGTTAGTTTTAAGTGAGAAAATGGGAGTTTTTGAGTCGGTGGATGAAGTTGAAGGTGCGTGCGTACTAGTATTTATATTTATGAGCAAAGTGGTGGAGATGGAGGTGATGATGATATCCCACCAGCCCACAATTACAGGCGTACCAAGATGAGTGGTTTTGTGGTTTTGTGGTTGTGTGGTGTTGTCCAAACGTTGACCTCGACGGTATGACTATGAGTGCGGTGGTGTGGCCGCTTCCGCTGTTCCTTATTCTAATCTAATGATATTATTCACGTGAAAAGATGAGCTGCGCCGCTGCTACATTGTAGCCAATTATTTGGTGCGTTCACCGCATCACACCACACCACACCACACCACGCTCCATCCACCATCCAGTAGACCACTCGTACACAAACCGCATCTTATCTTACTCAACTAGTCTCTCTCTCTCTTTCTCTCTCTCTCTCTCTCTCCCTCTCTCTCTCATACACGCGCGCACACACACACACATACCTCTCTCTCTCTCATACACGCGCGCACACACATACACACACACCTCTCTCTCTCTCTCTCTCTCTCTCACTATCTCTCTGTCTCTCTCTCTCTCTTTTGAAAAACAACTTGATCCAGTACGACAATCGTTTGAAATAAATTATCCGAAAACTGAAGGATTTTTTAGTAGAGAAAGAGAAAGCGACAAGTGTTTGAATAAATAAAGAAGTCGGATGTGATGTGATGTGATTGATAGAGATGGTTTGTGACAATTGGGTACGGGCCACGCCGCAGTCTGAGCACGCGTACCTACCTGTAGGTGAGTAGGCCTACTGTAAAATGGCCGTCGCCGTCCCTGCTGCTGACACTAACAAATAAATCAAGTAGGCCTACAGCCGTTGTTAGTTTGCTCCTACTGTAAGCCAGCTACACTCCACCACTTTATGGATCTCCTATTAAGTTAAATATGTTTTAAATTATAACTGCTTAAAGTACTTAAATCATCAAGCATGATGATGTAGGCCTATTCCCGGTCAAGTCTGGCAATTTTTCATTATCATTATTATCCACCGTCGACTTTCTCTTGTCAGTGCAAATGATGACCAATACAACCTAACATTTGTAATAAAACATTAGAAATAAACAAAAAATAACCTCAAAATACACAACCATATTTTCATCATGAGTGAAAGACGCAAAATGAAAATCGACCTCAGTTTGGCTTAAAAATACGGAAATTCACGCTTTCACGCTAAACTAGGCTGTGTAGAGAAAATTGCTTCAAATAAAAGTTGTAGGTCTCTTTCAATTTCCTATAAATTTGATAAATACACTTTTGTCGTATAATGCATACTTAGGCCAAAATCTTTAAATATCGTTTTTTCACACGTTTTTGTGAGAAAAAAAACAGAAAATCGCTAAGTACCGCTAAACGAAGCGTTGTACAAAAAAATGTTTCAAATAAAAGTTGTAGCATTTTAAATTCTCTACATTGTTTATCATATAAACTTTTGCGCTAAAATGCATATTAAAGCCGCAATCTTTAAAAAATAAACAATTTTTTTACGTAAAAACAATTTTACCAAGTATTTCAGCAAACATGGCGCCTACCCTATCTTGTACAGCATAAAAAGGCGATTTTTAAGCACACCAGGCGATTTTTAAAAAACTCGTAGGACCAGTTTTTGAGAAAATCGCAAAAAAGTGAAAAGTTACACGAATAAACTACTACTTCCGGTTGACCGATTTTGATGAAAATGTTCGTGTCGGGTCCGGTAGTGGCATTTAACTTACGTTTCAAGTTTCAAGTTCGTACGATGTTCCGTTCTTGAGATATTCTGTTCACACACACACACACACACACACACACACAGACCAATCGCTAAAAACAAGTTTGTGTGGGTTCAGAGGGTCTGAAAACGTGTAGATCCGGTGAAAACTAGATTTTGAAAAAACGCCATAAAAACAATACTTTCCTTCGTATGTATTCATATAGGCAAGAGAAAGTAAAAAATATTCACCCAGTCATGAGTTACGGTGGTTTAGTGATACGTGGATCGCAATTGGTATTGTAAAATATTGCCCACTATAAATAGAATTAGCCTACTACTTTTATTATAATTGGAAATATTTATGCATTAAGCGATTTGTGGATAAGTCACGCGAACACTCAGCGCACTGAATGTCGTCAAGGGTAAACTCACCCCACCCCCACCCACCCACCCAGTCGCCGCCGGAAAATTAAGCAAAGCATTTGGTAGTTTGTTGATTTGTGGCATTCCTCTGTTCAGTTCCGTTCTCTCTCCCTCCTGTATCCACCGGGCATTTGAAAAGTGGTGCCGTTTATAGTCACTTGAGTCACCCACTGAGTTTGCTCTTGTTTGCAACGAGGGGTAAGGGGGAGAAAGCACCAGTGCGCATGCGCGACTACTTTAATTTCACTACGACAGACATAACAACTTGCACTATACCCAGAGTATGCTCCTCTGGGTAACTTATATCCTGGGTAAAAGGAACCTTTTGTAGGTTAATAACTGTACGAATATAACTGTTTCTAACCGTAAAAATAAATTTCCGTTTATCGAAAACGTGGTCGAATTATTCACAGTGCTGAACGCAATGTAATAAAATGTTGTGAAGTTGAAGCTAAACAAAAATGCCTATCCGTGCCTCTTAACGAAAGCCGTGAGCGAGCGGCTAACTACTGTGATTTTTCTCTTTCCACAATTCGAAAAATAAAGAAGGAAATTAAGGACGTGAAGAAGCTATTCTTTAACAGTTTTGTTGACACCTGGTATAAAAAGGAAACGGTTGGTAGATACTAGAGAGACTGATAATGAAAACGCCGGTGACAGCAATAGTAAAGAAGGCGATTCAATCGTAATTACAGTAAACCAAACATTTCTAATTACGTAATTAAGCTATAGACAATATTACAGGTCATATTTATTTCTTATAAGATTTATGAAGAAAAAATTTTCCCAGAATAAACCACAGCTTACAAAATGTATGTAGAAACTGCAAGGTGGTGAAATGTACGAGTAGTGTCTCACTGTTGAGGTTGGCAACACTGTAAATATATCGTTTCCCTTCTTTACAGCCGATACGTAGGCAAAAGGCAAACTCGTGACTTCAGTGTCTATAGGCCTACCTAGGGCTAGGGTAGGCCTAAATGATACAAGTTCTCTTGTTGTAGGCCTACGCCTTCAAATGTCGCTGTTTCTAAAGTACAACTTATTCGACGAATCGCACGCTAAAAGCATAATACGTAGCCTATATTTTAACGATTATTAGCTACGCACAAAGAACTGCAACAGAATCGCATACAATTATTTTCTTTTGGCTTCAACTTTATTTTTATTACCAACTGTACTATTTTTAAAGCAAAACTAGTAAATGAGATTGAATGAATGAGGAATGGCGGGAATGTGACGTGAATGTGAATCGATCCAGTGACCGATTTCGGCGTGAAATTTTTCAAAAATATAGTGCCAATTTTTAATGATAATGATTTATAAACTATGATGGATGATTTTTTTTTATGAAATGAAATAAAAACAGGCATGAAAAGTTGTACTATTGAAATTTTTTTTGTTATTTTTATGGTGGGTGGTCGGATAAGTTGCTTATTCCACCTTCGTTTCAGTCGTGCAGACAATTAAATAAACAATCGCCTCCGTGACGTAATAGTTTGCGCGCTACCCGACTAACCGGAGGTCCCGGGTTCGATTTCCCGGCTAGGTTTGGAAATTATCGCGTGGCTAAAACCGACCGAAGTCGGTTATGACGAAACTGTTGATGCCGCTTTAAATAAGAAAAAACAATGTGAACAAAATATGGCAGCGAGTGTAAAGAGCATTGCAGTTGGTAAACAGGCAATGAATGATTGATTGTAAGAAGAAATTTATAGTGAGGTAGCTTTGGTTGCAGCCGGTACGAATGCAGATCTGTCACGGTAACCTTGTGGGGTCAAGGACTAACGGACAAACGGAGAAATGGTTGCCTACGCTTGCTTAGCTGTGCACTTTTTAGCCGTCCATTTGAAAGTATAATTATTGCTACCCCCCAATAACTATTGCCTCCCTCCCGTCCTCTCTTCCTCCTGCCCCTTTCCCCTTTCCTTGGGTTGTTGATGGTGTTGTTACATATTATATTGAGTGGTTGGCTGTTTATAGAAATGTAAATATTAGTAGTCTAGGTTATTAATTAAGTTACGGGCCGCCGCCGGGCCCTGGTCAACCATCACCCACACCAACACGACCCACTAAAAACAAATCCTACAATTTGTCACGAAAAATAATGATTGTGTTTAGTTAAAAAATAACCCCGTCACCCTAGAATTGGATCTTTTATAAAATGTTAAGGAAAGGTTGAATAGAAAAGAGTGGAGCGAATTGTGCTGTCACCGGATGGCGACGTTAAGTGGCGAACCTTATTAATTTGGTGGCCCTTTAAAGGGCCGTTTAAGCGGTGGTCGAGGAGCTGGGCGACACGCCGTGTCGTCGTCCAGCGGAGACCTCATCTTATTCCCTGGCAGTAGTGCGTCGATGGCTGGGTGTTTGGGTCCGAAGGGCGTAAGGCTCGTTCGAGGGACCGCTGTGGGCGATGACGGTCCGATCGACGGCTTACGGTGACGGGTCGGTGAGCGGAAGCATCATCTTCTCTCTTGCGGGGTCGTCGATTAGTTCTCGCTGGAGTCTGGCAGCTGTGTGCCGTGGTGGACGTGTTGTCTGCTGTCTGGTTCGAAGTGAATCCCTCGGTGTCTTGATTAGAATTTAATCTCGGCTCAGCGCAGCGCTCTTTATATAGCTGCCGAGAGCGCTGTGGTATAGAGCGGCTACTGGTTTAGCCTTGATGACAAAGGCCTTTGCGGTGCGCAGCCGAAAGGTTTGTCGATATGCCGTCAAAAGCCGGGAGAACTATTGAAGCCGGCAACACAAGAAGGGGTTGCGGTGACTGTGCGGCGTTGGTTAATTTGTCGAACAGTTGTTGACGATGTGGTGGTGGTGGTGGACGCACCAACTCTGCTATCTGATCACCTGTTAATAAAGTGCTATTTTTATGTGACACAATAAACAAGCGTTAGAAAAATGCCAAAAAAATCAATCGAAAAGTGAGTGTTGTTAATATTAAAATATGAGGAAATTATTGTGTATTGTGGGCTTATGTTGCCTGCATACGTATTAGCAGGTTATATGGCTACCATAATTCTGTTTCTTATCACATGGTCAGTCAATTAAATGACTGAATCATTTAAGAACAGAAGAGGTAGAGGTGTACTGTGACACTAGTCAGAGTTATCTCGTCTGAAAGTACTGGATTTCATAATACAGTTGCATTGTGTGGTGAATGAAGTGAAGGTGTCATTTGCAGAGTGGGCCCCCATCCTGATAAGAGTACTTTTCCATTCAGTGAGTTGTGGCAATTGTAAACCACCTCACTCCTAGTTTTACTTAGTAAAACCTCTACAGGTTCAAACCAGCCTTTTGGCTGATGACCTAAACAACACAATTTAAAACATAGTTAACTTAATAGGAATACGAGATCCGTAAAGTCGCGGTCTTTAGCGTGCACCCTGTAGTAGGTGGCTTTGGTTTGTTGACAGACAGAAGGAGGAGGAGGAGCTAACTAACAACGGCTGAACTGTATTTAAGAATGGTTCTGCGTACAATTAACTTTTTCAGTCGTATACAAGTGTATGGAAATAATTTGGTACAAAAATGGATGAAATGATTTGAGAGAAGATGTGTGACAAAAGAGGCAAGTTAGGCTTAATGTTGGTCCAATAATTGTCACCACTACACACTAGGCCTACTCCTACTCGTGACGGAGTCATCCGAAATAATAATGACGGACATGCCTAGACTTGAGTAAGGTGTGCCAGACTGGGTTGCCAACATCGGCCGCCGCCGCCGTTATTCCACCACCGGGTCGGGTTGTGACGTGACGCCCGTGTACGTGTACGAGCGTAGCCTGCGTAAAACGCATCAAATTATGTTCTATTAATAATTGAAGCGCGTGTCCAGTTAGTTTGTTGGCTTTGTTTATATTTGTTGCACCCCTCCCTCCCTGCCGCCCGCACTTTGTACCAGCTTACTGTATGTACATATAGTTTGTTCACCCCTGTCTGTAGACAGAATACACGCTTCTCCAGCCTTCCAAACAAATGACCGACTCGGTCTCACTCCAGTTTTGTGCGTGTTGTAAGCGCCTGTCCCGCTCTTATGTTACTTATACCTGACATTTTCTGCAAAATAAAATAAAAGAAAAAGTAACGATTGGGAAAACGTTTTCGCTTGCCGCTGTTCGTGAACCGGTTGAAAATTGATGGTGAAGTGAGCCCCGTTGTAAAAAATAGTTGGCTGGTTGATTGTTACTCCAATTGGCGTACACATATGCTGCTTGTCTGCCTCGATACCACCACAGCAGGTGTATGCATGTTGTCCGTCATAGTGTGTGCGGTGGTCTCCTCATCTTTTTTTTCTTTTGTAATCCCAAATTTGTGTACGTTGCAATCTGTTGAATTGAGAACAATAAGCAACCCCATCACCCACCCAATCAGATGAGGATGATGTGTATGACGTGTAAATGAGGTGGTGTAGTCTTCTACAGACACACTCACTGAGTATGGTTACCATCTAAATACACCCACAACCACTGTCTACCATTCAAATCCGAATAAAAGTAATTAACTTTACTAGGATTTGAACTAGGAACCATCGTCTCTGAAAATGCTGCTGTTAAACAGCAGCTGATTTTGGCGACGACTTTACCTCTAGACCAACCCGGTGGGTAACCTTATCTTAGCTGTTCATTTGCCACGAACCTTGCATGCCAGTTACCAATCTGTAAGGGCTCCGACGTTGGTGGAGCTCATTTGGCACCACTTAGCACGAGTATGGTGGTGAAGAGCACCTTACAAATTGTCACATCTTGTGGTATCAATTATAGTACGATATGCTCTCGTGGTAAATTGTTTTTAAGATTGTGGTGCTTTCGTTCACATTTTCTGACTAAAGTGTATGTAATTCTCTAAAGTAATGTGCTGGCCGCATTGGTGTAGTCGGTAACGTGCTCGCATCTCATCATGCGGTCCTGGGTTCGAATCCCATTCAGGCCCGGCTTATTTTCATACGTTACAAAAAAATCATTTCATCCTTCACCATCTGCATTAGCAGTAATTGCAGAACAGTCGGACGTTAACAAAAAAAAAAATCTAAAATTATGTAAAGTAAATTGGTAGAGGTTTTTTTTGTCATATTTTATTAATACTATTTCATAACTTAGCTGATTTTTACTTTCTCTTGCCAGCTTTATGAATATAAGATATAGGAAGGAAAGTATTGTTTTCATCTCCATTTTAACAAATCCACTCTTCACCGGATCTATACGTTTTCAGACCCCCTAAACCCACACAAACATGTTTTTAGCTATTGGTCTGTGTGTGTGCGTGTGTCTGTACAAAATATCTCAAAAACGGAACATCGTACGAACTTGAAACTTGTAACTTAAGTTAGATACCACTACCGGACCCGACACGAACATTTTCATCAAAATCGGTCAACCGGAAGTAGTTGTTTATTCGTTTTATTTCTCACTTTTTTGCGATTTTCTCAAAAACTGGTCCTACGATTTTTTTAAAAATCGCCTCATTTACTCAATTTTTTATTCTATACAAGATAGGGTAGGCGCCATGTTTGCTGAAATTCTTGGTGAGGGTGTTTTTACGTAAAAAAAGTGTTTTTTTAAGATTACGGCTTTAATATGTGTAATTTTTTTTTTTTTTTTGGTTTAACGTCCGACTGTTTTGCAAATTGCTGCTAATGCAGACGGTGAAGGATGAAATGAATTTTTTGTAACGTATGAAAAAATGCCATGCCCGAATGGGATTCGAACCCAAGACCGCGTGATGAGAGGCGAGCACGTTACCAACACCGCCAACGCGGCCGGCTAATATGTGTTATATCGCAAAAATTTGTATAATAAAATATGTAGAGAATTTAAAATTCTACAACTTTTATTTCAAACATTTTTTTGTATAACGCTTAGTTTAGCGGTAATTAGCGATTTTCTGTTTTTTTCTCACGAAAACGTGTGAAAAATCATTTTTCTAAGATTTAGGCCTTAGTATGCATTTTACGACAAAAGTGTACATAATTAAATTTATAGGAAATTAAAAGATCTAGGCTGCAACTTTTATTTAGAGCATTTTTCTCTACAGAGCGTAGTTTAGCGTGGAAGAGTGATTTTCATTTTGCGTCTTCCAGTCATTGGTTATATTTTTTTTAGAGATTAATAATTTTCTAATGTTTTCTAATGTTTTTCTAATGTTTTCTAATGTTTTATTACTACTAATGTTAGGATTATTGTAAATTATTAGCATTGGCAAGAGAAAGTTGTGTGAGTGCTTCTCACCAGATTTTTGTTGTATTATAGTGTTATTTTTGTGGTGTGTTTTGTTGTAATTCGAGTATTTCTCCTCCAAGCACGGGCTTTGCTCTTTTACAGGAGTAATAAACTAAATAAATTAAAGTTATTAAAAAATTTAAGAACTGGTAACTTTTATTTCAAACATTTCTTTTAAATGGTTACTTTACCGTGAATTAGTGATTTTGCTTCTTGTTAAGTCGAACAGAGGTTGATTTTAATTTTGTGTCGTTCACTTATAATTAAAATTAGGTTATGTTTTTCAATTTCATTGTTTACTCGTGATTAAACGTGTTATTTTTTTTATGTTAGATTGGCATTAGAAAACTGTGTCAGTGTTTTTTGACACGTGATATTTTGAATCGGGTTTCCCGCGCTGTAAGCAAAGAGATATAAAGGTGAGAAGTGACCAAGTATCGAATCGGTAGATATACAATGGGCAGACGGAGAAATAAATAAAATAAATAAATAAATCTTTATTTGTCAGCGACCAAAAAAAAAAGAAAAAGGAATAGACATCGTCAAATACAGTTATAGTCTACGTATTTTTAAATCTATTTATTATATCATACAATATTTGTTTACAATTAAGTATTAACTGAAACAAAACAAAAATAACTACAGTTCAGGCGTTGTTAGTTTGCTCCTAGTGTCAACAAACCAAAGCCACCTACTACAGGGTGCACGCTAGAGTCTGCGACTTTACGGATGTCTTATTCCTATTAAGTTAACTATTTTTTAAATTATAACTACTTAAAGTACTTAAAACATCAGTCATGACATGATGTAGGCCTAACAATTTCACTTAGAAAAAAAGTTTAAAAGTATTTAGTATTTAAATACTTTTGAAAGTATTTTGTTGTTACTTTTTAATCAGCGTGTACACATTTTGATATAATGCGCATCCTCAGTGGCGTCATTATTTGTTTACATTAGGAGCAAGCTAACAGAGGCTGGACTGTAATTGATTAAATTACTACTTAATTGTACATTGGAATACTGTAAGAATGTTACACAGATTACATTTGAAGAGAGACATAAAGAAAGTGGATGGTGTAGAGGCATGTTTTTGTTGGATGTTGGCTCTTCACTGATTAAGAAGAAGAAGAAGAAGGAGTGCGTGATATTTTAATTTAGTTGTTTCTCGGTTTGTGAATCCACATGTCGCACAGGCCACCATTACCACCGGTGTGGACTACTCTTCTAGCCGGTCATAAACATTTTTACTTTTCTCCGTGCAGTGCACAGTTGTTGTCTGATGTGTGTGTTGCGTGTACAACAATTATTATCTATAAATGTCTTGACATGTTTTTGTTTATTTTATTTTTAGGATACTCTTATCGCTTTCTTGTTTACAACTTAACTTACCTGTTTTTTTTTTGTACCAAAATATTCACTTTTTCATGAAAAACGTTTATTAACAACATCTTTATTTAGAAACTTTGTAATAAGAGTTTTTAAATAGACTTAATAGCAGCAGTTGTATCCTGGTAGCGGCATCGGCGGCATCTCATTCCACCGTACATGATGAGATTATGAGACCAATTATGAGGTGTCTCTCCCGTTTAGGTAACGTGCTCGCCTCTCATCACGCGGTCTTGGGTTCGAATCCCACTCGGGCATGGCATTTTTTCATACGTTACAAAAATTCATTTCATCCTTCACCGTCTGCATTAGCAGCAATTTGCAAAACAGTCGGACATTAAACCGTTTAGGTGATTACTTGTGCAGCGGTGTTCTCCGCTTTCATTATGTAGGCCTACCCCCTACAACTTATGTTACCAATGTTTTTATTTATTACTAGTGGACCCGTGCGAGCGAATAAATTGGCACAATAAGATGCAGATAAGGGGGGGAGACGGCAATAGTAAACCACCTCACTCCTCGTTTTTACTTAGTTAAACCTCTAGAGGTTCCACGGCTGTTGACCTAAACAACAACACAAATTTTCATAAATATTTTATTATCAAAGGTCTTATTTATGAAACACTTGCCATTGAATTTCAGTGAAATTAAACATTACTGACTTTCCTTATGATATTGTATTGTGTTGAATACGTGGGAGGTCCGCTGTACGGTATTACAGAGCTATAGGCCTACGTTGTAAACAATATATTTTGTTCTTTTTCATGTCGTAAAATGAAGCTCGAATTTAGCATGAATTTCAAGTTTAGAACTTTTTACCGAATCAGGAAAGAATACTCTTTAAAACCATGTAAAAACTATAAAAATCCGTTCGGTAGAACTCTATTTAAGAGTTTAAAGAATTCCCATTTAAAATACATTGCAAGTGATTTTGCGTTTTAAATATATTATAGATAAAAGTAAACAATTGAATGTTTTTTTACGTTTATTTTCGCCTGTTGTAATAAATGTATTTCTTGTTTGAATTTTTTCCGTACAGTTACGATTTACGCGTAATTCCTTATAATAATTGAATCGATGATTGGAAAAAGGGTAATATTCCAAAAAAATGTGAAATTGAACGATGACAGCAGTTTTGTTAAGTTTACTTCGGCGCATGTATTGGTTGATAGAAGGGGAAATATTCCTTGTATCTAAAAGCAGCTAAGCTACATTAAAAATTTAATAGAGTGGAAAAAGGATAATATTCCAGGAATATTACCCTTCTTCTATTCAATAGCGAACACCAGTTGGACCCCACTGGTTTCTCTCTTATTATTATCAAATTGTAACTATAAATTATTTTGAAATAAAAATAAATTTTTGTAGCATATTGGCACATTATATTGTTTTGTTCAACTTAATTTTTCCCATTCACTTGTACTACTAAATGTAGAAAAAGGTGAATAGTCAACATATTAATAATCAAAAATCAATCCCACGATTATTGTAAAACAAATTCTAAAGTCACCTTTAAAAAGCTTTAATATACAAATGACCAATTTAACATTTTACCATTAAACCAAAAACAAAGACACAAAACAGTTTTTTTTTAATTTCTCGAAAATAAGAATTTTGGAATATTATTACCCTTTTTCCACTCACCGATTCAATTTTAAATTTCAAATAATATACTTTTAAAGTAAATCGAAAAGTGTAAGCTATTTTGAATGGATACCTGCAAAGATACTAAATTCACGGCTTCAACTTGTAGGCCTACCCTGAAAACCCAATAAAAATACTGAACGAGTATACTATACGAGGGGTACAAGATCGTATGACAAAAATTCAAGAACGAAATACACGGTTACAAAAAAAAACCCTTCTTGAGGGCTATATAATGGCAACAAACTGATATCGGACAGGCGGTGGGTGTCCCGCCAGAATTACTTAAAATGATAACAAGAGAGAAGTGGCTAGGTGACACCTACCCATATCTGCTTTAGTGAAGGCACAACCGCCGGCCGGCCGGCCGCATTGGCGCAGTTGGTAACGTGTAACGTGCTCGCCTCTCATCATGCGTTCTTGGGTTCGAATCCCATTCAGGCACGGCATATTTTCATACGTTACAAAAATCATTTCATCCTTCACCGTCTGCATTAGCAGTAATTGCACAACAGTCGGACGTTAAACCAAGAAAAAAAAACACCCATCGAGTTGGTCTAGAGGTAAAGTCGTCGCTAAAATCAGCTGTTGTTTAACAGCTAATTTTCGGAGACGAAGGTTCCTGGTTCAAATCCTAGTAGGTAGTTACTTTTATACGGATTTGAATACTAGACAGTGGTTGCCGGTGTACTTTGAAGGTTGGGGTTCAGTTAACCATACTCTGTGAGTGTGTCTGTAGAAGACTACACAGTCTCATTTCCTTGTCATACACATCAACCTCATCTGATTGGGTGATGGGGTTGCTTATTGTTCTCAATTGAACAGATTGCTACGTACACAAACTAGGAAAAAAATACATTTAGCATTTCTTACAACTACACGGAACTGGAACTCAAACAATAGCTGTTACAGTTATCTGTGAAAATCAAACTTTTATCGTCTACCTATTATAAATTGGTATCTGGTGTTGCCTACGATTGGTTAGAGTTGTCTAGATTGAAAGAAAGGGGGTGAGTGGTTTGAATGGAATGGTGGCGGATGTGGTGGTGGTGCAGTCTAGACTAAGGGAAGGACGCTTTGACGTGTCAAGTGTAGCTGTGGCCGACCTTATACGATGTAGGCCTAAATGCTCCTCACGGTATCTAGTATCCAGTAGGGGGTGGTTGTACGGATTCCACCCCACCACCCTCTGTCCGTCCGTTCGTTCGTCCTATACACGCTTCTTGCTCCTCTATTAGGGAAAGTCCGCTATTGTTTTCGTATCAATTTTTCACCGGAAACTCACCTCTTCTCCCAACTCCCAACTCAAAAGTCTTGTTTTTACCAATAGGCGTGTGTGTGTATGAACAGTGAATTATCTCAAAAAAGAAAATCGTACAAAGTTAAAATTTGGAACTTAAATTAGGTACTGTGAGAAGACGTGAATATTTCCATCAAAATCTGTCACCGGAAGTATTACTTTAACTTTATTCGTGCAATTTGTACTTTCTCTTGCCTATATGAATATATAGGAAGGAGAGTATTTTTTCAAGTCCATTTTAACAAATACACTCTTCATCGGATCTAAACGTTTTCAGACCCCGCCTGAACCCACACAAACATGTTTTTAGCGATTGATTTGTGTGTGTGTGTGTGAACAGAATATCTCACGAACGGAACATCGTTCGGACTTGAAACTTGAAACTTAAGTTACATACCATTACCGGACCCGACACGAACATTTTCATCAAAACCGGTCAACCGGAAGTAGTAGTTTATTCGTGTCATTTTTCACTTTTTTGGGATTTACTCAAAAACTGGTCTTACGACTTTTTTTAAAATCGCCTGATTTACTAAATTTTTATGCTTTACAAGATAGGGTAGGCGCCATGTTTGCTGAAATTCTTGGTGATGCTGTTTTGACGTAAAGAAAAATTGTTTTATTAGTATTACGGCTTTAATATAAATTTTAGCGCAAAAATTTATATAATAAAAGTTGTAGATAATTTAAAAACGTACAACTTTTATTTCTAACATTTTTTTGTATAACGCTTAGTTTAGCAGTAATTAGCGTTTTTCTGTTTTTTTTTCTCACGAAAACGTGTGAAAAATCGATTTTTTTAATATATCGGCCTTAGTATGTATTTTACGACAAAACTGTATATAATTAATTTTATAGGAAATAAAAATATCTACAACTTTTATAAAAAGCATTTTTCTCTACAGAGCCTAGTTTAGTGTGAAAGAGTGATTTTCATTTTGCGTCATTCACTCATGATTAAAATAAGGATACCTATATACGTTTTTTGAGGTTATTTCTAATGTTTTATTACTAATATAAGGTTACGTTGTTAATTATTTTCACTGGCAAGAGAAAGTTGTGTGAGTGTTTCACACCAAATTTTTAATATTAGTTGTGTAATTTATGGTTGATTTGTGTGTTTGTATTGTAAATAGACTACAGGTTACAGTCGATCGAACGAACAAATAAGTGGTGTGTTATGATAAAGTGGGATCCGTCCGATATGAAATGATGGACGCCTTCAACCGGAACAATTGCATATTTAATGAAGAAAGTGGAACGTAGCGGGGCGGGGGGTGTATGATGGTAGGCGTATTGTTTGAATTTTTGAAATATCGTTCAATGCAAATAATAATGATGAAAATATTTTCCCATTGGCCTAGACGAGGGAAATTTCTCATACGGCGTCGTCCGTAGAACAACAACATTTCAACTGTTTGTTGGAGCTGTAGGCACACGCATGTGAGAAAGGAAGTGGACGTGTGATTGATATATGACGACGCGATAGAAAGCAGGCTGCCGGTGGCGGCGGGGTAGATAGGTCCTCTTGGGCTAGGCCTACTTGAGTTATGTATGGTGTGTGTGTGTGTGTGTGTGTGTGATAACAGCGGAGATCACTTAAAAACTGTTAATACAATACCCGTGTATGCCCCGTAATGCCAAATAAATCACATCTACTCGTGTTCTCTCCTGTCGTCGGTTTCTTTCTCCCTATCTCTCTTATCTACCCCCCAACCCCACCAACCTCTTGAGGGGTCATTAAGAAGAGGTCTGACTTGTAATTGCACTTATAACTCTTGATGTACCTACAATTAAATATCTGGTGTGAAACACTCACACAACTTTCTCTGGCCAATGCAAATAATGACCAATATAACCTAACATTAGTAATAAACAAAAAACAAACCTCTGAAAACATAACCTTATTTTAATCATGAGTGAAAGATGCAAAATGAAAATCGACCTCAGTTTGGCTTAAAAATACGGAAAATCACTCTTTCACGCTAAACTAGGCTCTGTAGAGAAAAATGCTGTCAATAAAAGTTGTAGATCTTTTAATTTCCTATAAATTTGATTGTATACACTTGTCTCGTTAAATGCATAGCCTACTAAGGCCGAAATCTTAAAAAAAAATCGGTTTTTCACACGTTTTCGTAAGAAAAAAACAGAAAATCGCTAATTAGGCCCTACCTCTAAACTAGGCGTTATACAAAAAAATAGTTGAAGTAAAAGTTGTAGGATTTTAAATTCTCTACATGTTTTTATTATATAAATGTTTTACCGGATCTACACGTTTTCAGACCCCCTAAACCCAAAAAACATGTTTTTAGCGATTGGTCTGTGTGTGTGTGTGTGTGGTGTGTATGAATAGAATTTCTTAAGAACGGAACATCATACGAACTTGAAACTTACATACCGCTACCTGACCGGACACGAACATTTTCATCAAAATCGGTCAACCGGAAGTAGTAGTTTATTCGTGTAATTTTTCACTTTTTTGCGATTTTCTCAAAAACTGGTCCTAAGATTTTTTTAAAAATCGCCTGGTTTACCAAATTTTTTATGCTCTACAAGATAGGGTTGGCGCCATATTTGCTGAAATTCTTGGTAAGGTTGTTTTCACGTAAAACAATTGTTTTTTTTTAATTTCGGCTTTAACATGCATTTTAGCGCAAAAATTTATATAATAAAATTATTAGAGAATTTAAAAACCTACAACTTTTATTTCAAACATTTTTTTTTATTAAACGCTTAGTTTAGCGGTAATTAGTGATTTTCTGTTTTTTTCTCACGAAAACGTGTGAAAAATCGATTTTTTTTTAAATTTCGGCCTTAGTATGCATGTTACGACGAAGTGTATATAATTAAATTTATAGAAAATTAAAAGATCTACAACTTTCAATTACAGCATTTTTCTCTACAGAGCCTAGTTTAGCGTGAAAGAGTGATTTTCCGTATTTTTAAGCCAAAGTGATGTTGATTTTAATTTTGCGTCTTTCACTCATGATTAAAGTAAGGTTATGTTTTTCGATGTTAGGTGTCTGTTTATTGCTTATGTTTTTATGACGAATGTTAGGTTATATTGTTAATTATTTGCATTTGCAAGAGAAAGTCGTGTGAGTGTTTCACACCAGTTTTTTAAGTGTTATGTGATTCTACTAACGACGGTTGACTGTGTCAGGTGGGGTGGCTGGGCGTAGCCTAATGGCAACAATGGGCTTTGGCTAATGGTCGCCTACTTAGTGGGCCTACCTACGCATAGAAAGGTCTAACGGCTAACGGACCCACCCATCCATCAATGGTCGATCGATTTGTAGCCCAAACACAAAAATTTAATTTTTTATTTGGAGCGTAGGGAGTGGGAGAAGAGTGCCCATGAGGAGTGTCGAAAGTTTTGTTGTTGTTGTTTAGGTGGTCATCAGCCTGTAGGCTGGTTTGAACCACTCTAGAGGTTTCACTAAGGAAAACGAGGAGTGAGGAGGTGGTTTACATCTAACTTCGTCACCAAGTGGAAAATTACGCTTATCAGCATGCCGGGCCCTCTTAAAAGCACATATTTTCCACTCTGCAAATGACACCTTCACTTCATTCACCACAGGGTCTGGGTGTATAATGAAATCCATTACTTTCACAGGAGATAACTGTGATTAGTGTCACCTAACACACCTCTACCTCTTCTCGTATTGAATGATTCACTCATTTAATTGGCTGACCATGTGATGATAAGAAACACAACTATTTATTTTAGCCCTGCAACTAACAGATTGAGTGTAAATAATTTAACACTCCACATTGTCGAAAGTGAGAATTTGCATTACGGTGGCCTACCCACCCCTTCCCAAGAAGAATATTGAAAATGTTACTAATGGCCATGAAATGGAACGGCGCAAAGCAGTTTGCGAATGCCATATACGTTGATAAAATAAATAATGAATGAATGTAAATAAAATAGAGTTGGCCTAATAAGAATAGACATGAGATGAGCCAATGTAAGGCAATGTACGCAAACAGAACATTCGTCTATAGCACACATGCTTCGTCTATATTTTACCAACTCGGACCAATTAGGTCGATGTTTGTTGCATACGTATATATATATCAGTCTATATTTGTATTTATGTAAAACTTTTCCATTTTCATTATTAGTTTGTAACATTTGAAAATTATTTTTTGAATTTGCTATAGGCGTAGGCCTATTGTGTTGGAGTGCTCCGAAAACTTCCTCAACTATCTGGTCAAATGATTTTTACTTTCTCTTGCCTATATGAATATGTATCCTCTCAACCCACTCACACACAGCTGCTTTTTACCTATTGCTATGTGTGTGTGAGTGTGTGTAAACAGAATATCTCAAGAACGGAACATCTTACGAACTTGAAACTTAAGTTATATACCACTACCGGACCCGACTCGGAACATTTTCACCAAAAGCGGTCAACCGGAAGTAGTAGTTTATTCGTGTAATTGTTCACTTTTTGCGATTTTCTCTAAAACTGGTCCTACGATTTTTTTTAAAATCACCTGGTTTACTAAATTTTTTATGCTCTACAAGATAGGGTAGACTCCATGTTTGCTGAAATTCTTGGTGAGGCTGTTTTCAGAAAAACCATTGTTTTTCTAAGATTAGGTAGGGCTTTAATATGCATTTTAGCGCAAAAGTGTATATAATGAAAGTTTTAGAGAATTTAAAATCCTACAACTTATATTTTATTACCCTTTTTGTATAACGCTTAGTTTAGCGATAATTAGCGATTTTCTGTTTTTTTCTCACGAAAACGTGTGAAAAACGGATTTGTTTAAGATTTCGGCCTTAGTATGCATTTTACGTCAAAAGTGTATAAGTTATAATTAAATTTATAGGAAATTGAAAGATCTACGACTTTTATTTAGAGCATTTTTTTATAGAGCCTAGTTGAGCGTGAAACAGTGATTTTCCGTATTTTTAAGCCAAACTGAGGTCGATTTTCATTTTGCGTCTTTCACTCATGGTGAAAATAAAATAAGGTTATGTTTTTTAAGGTTAGTTTTTTGTTTATTTCTAATGTTTTATTACTAATGTTAGGTTTATTGAGAATTATTTGCATTGGCAAGAGAAAGTTGTGTGGTTATTTAACACCAGATTTTTTTATTGTGGTTTTGCGTCGGTATGAATTGTACTTATTAATGTAGTTTTTAAATCGCCTCGTGCTACATTTTAAAATGGCGTATGCATTTTACCACAAGTGTAGGCCTCCTATATAATTAAAGTTATAGAAAATTAAAAATCGACAACGTTCATTTCGATGATATTCTTGTACAGAGCATAGTTTAGCGTCGATCGGTGATTTTCCGTGTTTTAAGTTGTAGGCTACATCTAAAGTCCAGCCTTTCTTAGTTTTAACATCAACCGGAGGTAGTCGTTTATTCGTGTAACTTTTCACTTTTTGCGATTATCTCGAAAACGGCTCCTACAATTTAAAAAAAAAATGGCTTCATTTACTACATTTTTTAATCGTGTACAAGATAGGGTAGGCGCCTTGTCGGCTGTGCTCTCGTAGAAAATAGTGGATTTTTAAAGATAGCGGCCTCAATATGCATTTTACGGCAAAGGTGTAGCCTATAATTATAAAGAAAGTGGTAGACAATTTAAAAATATACAATTTTTATTCAAAACATTTCTTTGTGTATCGCTTAAATTACCGGTAATTACTGATTTTCTGTTATGTTTTAATGAAAATCTGTAAAAAAATGTGGATATTTTTTAAATTTCGTCTTTAGTATGCATTTAAGGACAAAAATGTATATTATAATAAAATTTATACAAAATTAAAAGACCTACAACTTTTATTTGAAGCATTTTTCTGTACAGAACCCAATTTCGCGTTGAGAATAGTTTTCCGCGTTATTAAGTCAAATTTAGGTTGGTGTTAATTTTGCATCATTCACTCATGATTAAAATTAGGTTATGTTTTTTGAGTTTCGTTTTTTGTTTATTTAAAGTTGCATTAACCCACCGGGTTAGTCCAGAAGTAAAGTCGTCGGCAAAATCAGCTGTTTAACAGCTGATTTTCGGAGACTAAGGTTCCTGGTTGAAATCCTAGTAAAGGTAGTTGTTACTTTTATACGGATTTGAATGGTAGACAGTGGTTGTGGGTGTACTTTGATGGTTGGGGTTCAATTAACCATACTCTCTCAGGAATGGTCGGCCTGGTCTGTAGAAGACTACACAGTCTCATTTACACGTCATACACATCATCCTCATCTGATTGGGTCATGGGGTTGCTTATTGTTCTCAATTCAACAGATTGCAACGTACACATACTAGGAATAAAAAAAAAAAGTTGCATCAACATTATCATTAGCGACTACGGTGGGTTAAGAATTAATTGTAATGACCGGTTTTGGCATGTAATAATTTCCAGGCCGTAGCCGGGATTCGAACCCAGGACCTCCGCTTAGTAGGCTAGCGCGCTAGTCACTACGTCACGGAGGTGGCTATTTTAACGTTTTTTTAACCCTTAGTACCAACGTCCGGAAAACAGAACGTCGATATATTTTATGTAGAGACGACTTTCGATTTACCGGACGTCTTTATGTTATAAAGTGCCAACGTCCGTATAACAGAACATTTACAAAAAAAAATTTAATAAAAATTAATGGCATAATGTATGTATTTTGTAACCGCCTCCATGGCGTAGTGACTAGCGCGCTGGCCTGCAAAGCGAAAGGTTCCGGGTTCGATTCCCGACTAGGGTCTGGAAATTTTAACACGTTAAAAGCCACAGTAGTTGCTGAAGACCAAGCTATCGATCCCACTTTAAATAAACTAAAAAATATTATTTTGAATATTTTTTATTGTCAGACGATTTCTTTTTTTTATGAACATAATAAAAATTAATTTTTAACAGGAAATTTTATTTTTCTGTAACGTTGAAATTTTGTTTGGAATTTTTTTTTTAATTCCTAATTTGTGTACGTTCCAATCTGTTGAATTTAGAACAATAAGCAACCCCATGACCCAATGAGATGAGGATGATGATGTGGATGACTAGTGTAAATGAGGTGCAGTTTTGTACAGACCCAGGCCGAGCATTCCTGAGTGAGTATGGTTAATTGAACCCCAACCATCAAAGTACACCGGTGGTAACCACTGTCTACCATTCAAATCCGTATAAAAGTAACTACCTTTATTAGGATTTGAACCAGGAACCTTCGTGTCTGAAAATCAGCTGTTAAACATCTGATTTTGGCGACGACTTTACCTCTAGACCAACCCGGTGTTTGGCAATGGCAAACAAATTTTCGAAATAAGGACTGGCACTTTTTGTACACGCTTATTCAAATTAAATGCCACTTAGATGAAAATTTTAAATTATTGTTTCGGCACTGAAACGGTTAATAATGTTAGATTATGTTGTTAATTATTTGCATTGGCAAGAGAAAGTTGTGTGAGTGTTTGTGAGAGATTAGTTTGCGTTTGCCGTGCCATGTCAGACAGCAAGTGTAGTGGCTGGCCGACCTTTCCTTATAACTTGTTGTCTCTCTCTATCGGTAACAGCTCTTCTAATTGGACACTCATTCCATTTTTTTATTACTTTTTTTATTTATTTTTATCGGTGTAATTTTTCCCTTTCACCGGACATATTTCTCTATTAAAGAAACGCTTTGTTGGTCGCTCTAAATTCTCTTACTTGGCTTAGTTTAGTAGGCCTACACGTCTTTTTATTTTATTACGTTTTACATTTGTTTTTTTTACTTTATCGTTGGTTCGCTTTCGATCCGTTACTCTGTGACATGGTTTGGAAAAAAGTAGTCGGCATCGATATAAGAAATGGCTACCGATTGCCAGCCCATCGCATATCTGGCGACGTGACACCTATCGCACTGCCCAACATAGAAGCTTGCCCTTCCAAAACGAGTGAAGTTAAAGGACGTCGATTTAAAAAAAGTCTCCTGTTTAGCATGCAGGGTACGCAAATATACATTGTTGGTTAGGTGATCAGCCTACAGGCTCATCAACTAAACAATCCATTTTTCTAAACTCAGAAACGATTGAATTGAACAACCTAAATTTTTATTGTAAGTAAAAATAATCCTAAGATCTGATTCTAGATGCATCTTCAGATACATCTACTTTGTTACGCCTTGTCTTACTTTATGAGAATGTCGGGCGATATGTAGGCCTACATAATCCAGAGCTAAATTTAAAAAAAAATTACTTTTAAATCCAAATTCATAATAAATCAAATAAATTAATCAAAAGAATTAAATTATTGTAACCCACTGCAACCTTACTATAACTGCACATTGACCGAACATAACCTTTCAAAAAGAAAAGAAAATTAATTATCATAACATTCAACGACAGAGATATATGTACAAGAAAAATAAGGTAAAATAAATCGTGGATTATCATTTAAGCAGCAGCAGTAGGCTGGTTTGAACCTCTCTAGAGGTTTCACTAAGTAAAACGTGGAGTGAGGTGGTTTAACATTGCCACAACTCACTCAGTGGAAAAGTACGCTTATCAGTATGCCGGGCCCACTCTGCAAATGACACCTTCACTTCATTCACCACCAGAGGGGGTCCAACTGTATAATGAAATAGGAGATAAGTGTCTGATTAGTATCTTTTACACATCTACCTTTTCTGCTCTTAAACCCTTTATAGGGCAGTACTACGGGGGGGGGGATAGCCCTACAGGCCTACATGTTGTAAAATGTTAAATTTTGTTGTTTTATAGGGATTTGAACAATGTCAGAACAGTAACATATTTCTTCTTTGTTTTGTTAAGCCCTGGTAAGTTTACCAAGGAATGTTTATTGAAATAGAAATCGCATAATGTTAAGTGATAATAATTCTTGTTAAAACAATTTTAGTACTAAATAACAGAAAAATGTCTAGAATAACTTATCTTAATTTTATATTAGCATGAATGCTTGCTTTCCCATAAAAACCTTGAATTTTCTAAGCACAGTACAAAAGTAAGAAGAAAACAACACGGTTGGGTGCGCTGGTATGAATCATCCTTCCTTACCACATTCGTCTAACTCATGAAGCACGCTGCATGTCGCTGCGCACTAATTTCAAAATTTGGATACCCTACTTACCAGAGAATAAAGCCATAAAATGCCAATAAGGTTCAACTGCATGGCTTATTCTTCTATAAAATCGACCTTATTGCAAGTGGTAAGTATACTTACCAAACACCTATAAATGGTTAAATGATTCACCACTCATTTAATAATTGGGTGACCATGTGATGATAAGAAACAGAACTATTTATTTCAGCCCTGCAACTAACAGATTGAGTGCAAATAATCTGACACTCCCACCTGTCTTTTATGGGCAGTGCATACACATTAAGTGAAAGTAAAAATCGACTGCTAGTTGCGATTGGACTGTTATTTTAGGTGTCCGTTATGGGGAATTTCCACTTGCACTGCATAAGTTGGGGCATGGTTGTGATGTGTGATAGGTAGGGTGTTGCCAGAAGGGCGGCCACGGCCAGCGTGATGTGTGACGTGTGACGTGCCGTGGATGAGTTCGTCTACCTGTTCTGTTTTCTGTACTCGTTCTCTATTGTTTGCATTAAGAAAATATGGCAGGCACCGATTGATTAATAATGCAAGCTGTGTTTTGATTGGCGTTTGCCCTTTGCCCTTTGCCCTCTAGTTATAGATATCTACAACTACATAAATTATCAGCACGAAGGCCTACTACGTTGAACAAAATGTTCACTTGTATTCTGCCCTGCTAAGCCAAAAAGCCGTAACTGCATGGAGAAATGAGGATTTTGCATTTTGGCCTAAGCCACTTGTTAAAAATATGCACGTTATCCGATTTCATACTGTTTCATGCAAATTTTACGCCAAAGAATCAGAAAAATACTTCAGTTTTTTCCTTAATGCTTTTTTTTATTAAAATTTATGCAGATACAGTTAAAACATTCATGTTATAAGAAGCCAAAAAGGGGTAACTGCAGTTACCCCTTTTTGGGTAACCTTTATATCTCGTATGAGGTTGTAGATACGGTATTTTGGCTTAGTTTTTTTTGGATTTCTCATACCTTTAAAACATAAGAATCAATTCAAAACTCAAATTTAATTTTTTTTCAGTTACGGCTTTTTGGCTTAGTAGGGCAGATTGTAACCCACCGGGTTGGTCTAGAGGTGGTTTTTTCAAAAATCTTGGAAAAGATAATCTATTCCCAAATTCAATCGATCTGAACGAGAGAAAAATTCTTTCCCCGTGTCAATTTGGTTTCCAGAAAAATAAGTGTACCTCCTCAACTTTATTTATGCTGTCAGACACAATTCTCAGACAGCTTGACCATTGATTAATTGTTAGTTTTAGGTATTTTTACTGATTTAAAAAAACATTTAAACCCACCGGGTTGGTCTAGAGGTAAAGTCGTCGCTAGAATCAGCTGTTTAACAGGTGATTTTCGGAGACGAAGGTTCCTGGTTCAAATCCTAGTAATAGTCCAGGCTGTGAGCTCGCTCCCGTTAGCAAAATTATTCGGACTCGGTTTCTTTGCACTATCTTATTCAAAATTGGTCCCTTATAACGAATCCGCAAGAAACCACGGGCCACCGTGGTCGAGAAATTTTTTAAACAATTTTTTTTAAACAAATTGCAAAAATTGGTTTTTTGGCCGCGGACAAAATTTTTTCAGGTTTTTTGGATCATTCTGAACAATAAAAGTCCTTAGTAACTTTTCTCTATAGTTAATAGTTTTCGAGTTATAAGCAATTTAAAATTTGAAAAACGTAAAATCAACCATTTTCAATCCTCTATATCTCAGTTAAAAAACATTATTTTTTAAGTTAGAAAGTGCTTAAAGTAAAGTTTAAATATCCTTATACAAGATTCTGATGTCTTTTTTGAAATTATTTTATT
The DNA here is from genome assembly GCA_035578175.1 of Catonia carolina. Taxonomy (NCBI): domain Eukaryota; kingdom Metazoa; phylum Arthropoda; class Insecta; order Hemiptera; family Achilidae; genus Catonia; species Catonia carolina. Next base: position 564,728 of record JAQMRL010000008.1, on the reverse strand, counting down.
GCAAAACCTTTGTTTCAAACAGTTAACAATGCGCGCGCGGCGCGTACCGCGACCACGCGCTGCATGTTGCGTCTCTCTCGCACTAACGCTGTGTATACGTATAAAGGTAGTTACTTTTATACGGATTTGAATACTATACGGTGGTTGTGGGTGTAGTTTGATGGTTGGGGTTCAATTAACTATACTCACTCAGGAATGGTCGACCTGAGTCTGTACAAGACCTCACGTCATACACATCATCCTCATCTCATTAGGTCATGGGGTTGCTTATTGTTCTCAATTGAACAGATTGCAACGTACACACATTAGGGATTTAAAAAAAAATATTTGACCTATTATTAGATGGCCCTATTTTATTATGGAAATTAAAATACTACGGGTCCAGTATCAGTGCTGCGGTTGGGTTTTTTGTTTTTGTTGAAAGTGGTTTGGGGGATGAACGGATGAGAGTAAGTGTGAGTGAGGTGAGGGTCTGATGATCACGATGTGAGTTTATTTTTGTGTTCTCTGTTTCAGGTAAGCGGTGCTCCTCTCTTAGTTCAATTTCACTTAGGCTATTAGCTGCGTGTATCGGAATGGGCAAGCAAGGCAACAACTACCCCTGCATCCGTATCGTATCGTATGTAAAAGACACCGCAATTAATTATTACAGTATAATTAATTATCATTGCATGCTTGTTTGTTGGCTAATAATGATGTTCATTGCCGCCAATACAAACGAAATAGCCCTAAATGCGAATGTGATAGGCCTATTGTGTAGCTGCAGCTAGTAGGCCTATCGGTTGTAGCCTACTATTGCTCAGTTTGAAAAAACCTTCCCCTATTTCTTCATTATACAAGTGAGCTACTTTCTACTTTCTACTTTCTCTTGCCTATACGAAAGGAAAGTATTGTTGTCTTTTCGATTTTAAGATATCGAGTTTACAGCGGATATACACGTCTTCAGATCCCCTGAACCCAAAAAACCATGTTTTTAGTGATTGGTCATCGTGCGAAGTTGAAACTTCAGTTGGATACCTCTAGAAAACCTTAATTAGAGGACACGAACATTTTCATCATAATCTGTCAACCGGAAGTAGTAGTTTATTCGTGTAATTTCTCACATTTTTGCGATTTTATCAAAAACGGCTCCTACGATTTTTTAAAATCGCCTCATTTACTAAATTGTTTCTGCTCCACAAAATAAGGTACGCGCTATGTCTGCTAAAATTCTTGCCGAGGCTATTTCTCGTAAATAAATGGTATTTTTTTAAGATTAGCCTACGGCTTTAATATGCATTTTAGCGCAAAAGTGTATATAATAAAAGTTGTGAGAATTTGAAATTCTACAACTTTTATTTCTAACAATATTTTGTATAACGCTTAGTTTAGCGATAATTAACGATTTTCTGTGTTTTTTTCACGAATCGATTTTTTTTAAGATTTCAGCCGTAGCATTTTATGACAAACGTGTATAATGAAATTTCTAGGAAATTAAAAGATGTTCAACTTTTATTTAGAGCATTTTTCTCTACAGAGCCTAGCTTAGCTTGAAAGAGTGATTTTCCGTATTTTTAAGCCAAACGGAGGTTGATTTTCATTTTGTGTCTTTCACTTATGATTAAAATTATATTATGTTTATTGAGGTTAGTTTTTTGTGTTAATTTCTCTAATGTTAGGTTATATTGTTAATTATTTGCATTGGCGAGAGAAAGTTGTGCGAGTGTTAAAGGCCTCTGAGCTGTATTTTGTTGTCACGTTCCAGGACACGAAACACGCAAATGTATAGCCTAGCCAGGCGTAGGCCTACTCCCCACGAAACCTAGCCTTATTATTTGACACATCTGCCCATAACAGACACATTGCACGGCTAAAATAAATAGTTGTGTTTCTTATCATCACATGGTCACCCAATTAAATGACTACTGAATCATTTAATAAGAGAAGAGGTAGAGGTGGTGTACTGTGACACTAATCACAGTTATCTCCTCCTCTGAAAGTAATGAATTTCATTATACAGTTGGACCCTGTGGTGAATGAAGTGAAGGTGTCATTTGCAGAGTGGGCCCGGCATGGTGATAAGCGTACTTTTCCACTCGGTGTGTGTTGCCAATGGTAAACCAGCCTTTCGGCTGATGACCTAATGAGCATGTGAACAGTTTTATTTTTTATTTATTTTTTTTGCGTTCAGGAGACTCCAAAGGGAGTATAGGATATGTCAAGATAAAACTGATAAACAAAAAGTTTATCACCAATGATAAATTCATCACTTACCACCGAAAATTTGTTCCTGCTACGGCTTACTTCAGTAGGCTTGTCATGAACCCCATTGTATCAAATTTCACACAAAATTTAAAATTAAGAAGTCAAAACACAATAATAAATTCATCACTTACCAATAATTTTTTCCCGCTACTGCATAACTCAGTAGGCTTGTCATGAACCCCTTCTGTATAAAATAGTACACAATATTTCCCATGGCAGAACAGCGTCAGATATCTAGGGGTTGACCTAGATAAACGACTGACACTTCGGCAGCACATTGACAACAAGCTTAGCAAGGGTAGGGCCCTGTTCGCTTTACTCGTCCCTTTGTTCATTTCTACTGCATACTCCTCAAAACTGAAACTTCTGATGTACTCCTCCATTCTACGTCCTTTCCTTTTGTACGGGTCGCCGGTATGGTGGCCCTTTCTCTCCAAGACCAACAAAAAACGTACTTCAGCATACCAGAACAAAGTCCTCCGTTGCATCACAAAGTTTCATTATCTTATCTCCAATCGCATCGTACACGAACACCTTCTCTTCCCCTCTATGGAGGACTTTATTTACAATAGCTCGAAACGGCTCCACGACGCCGGGAAAACTGACGGACCCCAGATCATTCAGGACTTGTACCGACGCCCACATCCACCCGAAGTCTTTATGCCATTACCATTCCACGACTTTATCTAAATTCCAGTATGACCCACTTATCAAAATTTAGAGTTGCCACAGTTTTATTCCGCCCTGTATTCCTCTTATATACCCATGCCCCTTCATCTACTTGTATGACTCACGCCCCCCAGTTGGTAGTTCTCCCCATGTTCCTATGCATAATCACTCCACTACGGTGAAAAGAGCCGCCATTTTAAATTATTAAACACTTAGAAAATAAAAGGCCGGTGATTATGCCAAACTCTACCCTTTCCGTCTCCCCTAAAATCATAAACTAACTCCTACCTAAAATTGTACCATTTGTCCACGTTAAGTACGGTGCGTGCCTTTCCCTCCCCAAGACAATAAAACTCCCACATAACTGAAAAAGGCCACTGAAAAACAAAATAAAAGAAAAGAGCCGCTCTTAAACCCACTTGTCCCTTAATATAAATTTTCATCCACGAGTAACTTCTTAAAATACATTACCTCCTTTGAAGTCCCAGTCCCAATCCCGCAAGAGCCAGAATCCTATTTCCTAATTTTAAACTATAAAATTCCCCCTAAATTTCATGAGGTTGCAATTATTCGGTAAAATTGTTCCCCGAGCGACCAGGTGTTCCTTAACACGATGTCGCCATCATAGGGCTTCTCAGCCCTCTCAACCAGGATTCAGGATTCATACACAATATTTGTTTAATTAGAAGTTAAATACTTTTCAATTAAAAACTATTTAAAAAGGAATTCGTGCACATTGTAAAATGTTTCATCGATCAAATATTGTTTTAGCTTTTTTTTAAAATGACTTAAATTGTCACAACTTTTTAAACTTTGTGGCAATTTTATGATGTATTTTCTACCTGCATAAGTTGGTTTTTGTTCAAACAATTTATTGTTGTGATTAGCAACATAATAATCGATTCGGTTTCTTGTAAAGTGGTTGTGAACATCTAAATTGTGTAAAAAGGTATTTTGCTTTACATACATTATCACTTGAAAAATGTACAAAGAATGAACTGTGAGCAATTGGAGCTGTTTAAATAGTGATCTGCATGAGGTAAGCTGGTTGACTCCCATCATACACCTGACAGCTTTTTTCTGTATTTTAAAAACTTATATTACAATATTTTAAAAAACATATTAGGCTACTATTGGGCTAACGTAAGGCTAATTATTTCCGAAAACTAATGCTCCGTACTGGGTATTTGGCCTGACGGCCATTTTTATTTTCTCTTGCCTATATGAATATATAGGAAGGAAAGTATTTTTTTCATGTCGATTTTAACAAATACACTCTTCACCCGAATATACACCTAAACAGATACCCTCAACCCACACAACAACATGTTTTTACCGATTGGTCTGTGTGTGTGTGTGTGTGTGTGTGTGTGTGTGTGTGTGTGTGTGTGTGTGTGTGTGTGTGTGTGTGTGTGTGTGTGTGAACAGAATATCTCAACAACGGAACAACGTACGAACTTGAAAATTGAAACTTAAGTTACATACCACTACCGGACGACACGAACATTTTCATCAAAATCGGTCCATGGGAAGTAGTAGTTTATTCGTGTAATTTTTCACTTTTTTGCGATTTCTCAAAAACTGGTCCTACGATTTTTTTTAAAACCGCCTCGTTTACTAAATTTTCTATGCTCCACACGATAGGTTAGGCGCCATGTTTGCTGACGTTCTTGGTAAGGCTGTTTTCACGTAAAAAAATATTTTTTTTAAGATTACGGCTTTAATATGCATTTTAGCACAAAAATTTATATAAAAAAATGTAAAGAATTTAAAATCCTAAAACTTTTAGTTCAAACATTTTTTTGTATAACGCTTAGTTTAGCGTTAATTAGCGATTTTCTGTTTTTTTTCCACGAAAATGTGTTAAAAATAATCAATTTTCTTAAGATTTCGACCTTAGTATGCATTTTACGACAAAAGTGTAGTCTATATAATCAAATTTTTAGGAAATTAAAAGATCTACAACTTTTATTTAAAGCATTTTTCTCTACAGAGCCTAGCTGTTTATCGTGAAAGATTGATTTTCCGTATTTTTAAGCCAAACTGAGATCGATTTTCATTTTGCGTCTTTCATATATGATTAAAATTATGTTATGTTTATTGAGGTTAGTTTTGTTGTTTATTTCTAATGTTTTATTACTAACGTTAGGTTATATTGGTCATTTTTTGCATTACCAAGAGAAAGTTGTATGAGTGTTTCACACCAGATTTTTTGATTTTTGATTTCGTTGAAATACCGTGTACGATTTCATGTAATGTTTCACCCAAAAATGAAGTAAGTATTTGATGTCCGAAATATGTAGGTTGTTTGTAAGAGCCGTCCTGGAGACGGGAAACAATAGTTGAACTAGTAGTGGGTTTATTTTCCGCCTCGCACGCGTGCGTGTGTTGATTATTTAAAGCAGATGAGTAAAGGGAAGCGGAGCGTGTGTCGTGGCCTGTCCACTTGTACAGTTCAGCCGCTCTAAGTTTGCTCCTACTGTCAACAAACCAAAACCACCTACTACAGGGTGCACGCTACACTCCACCATTTTATGGATGTCGTATTCCTATTAAGTTAACTATTTTTTAAATTATAACTACTTAAAGTACTAAAAACATCAGTCGTGATATGATGTAGGCCTAACAATTTAATTTATAAAAATACTTTTAAAAGTATTTTGTATTTAAATATATTTTTGAAAGTATTTAGTTGTTACTTTTTAATCAGCGTGTACACATTTAGATATAATGCGCATGCTCAGTGACGTCATTATTTGTTTACATTAGGAGCAAACTTAGAACGGCTGAACTGTAGTCTAGTTTTAGGGTTATGTCCGATAAACAGGTGTTTACTTGTAGGCTATTCTCTTATGCCTTTCCTTTCGCTTTGTTTGTCCCTCTTGTCGGGTCATCGTTCATTAGAGGAGCCATGTTAGATTTTATTTTAAAACGGCGCATCGCCTTCTGTTAACGGTTTTCAAAGGGTTTCGTAGGTGGCCGATTTAAATTTTGCGATAATGTCACTGCCGACTGCCTCGGGATTGCTAGAAACGACTGTTTTTGTGCGATCGTGTACTGTTGTTATAAATTACGTTTATCGTCCGTCGAACAGCGAAAACATTCTATTTTTAATACAACCACATTTTTCACTCGTGGAAAAAATTGTGTAAAATTTTGTATAACCATCGCTTTTATGCTGGAAAGAGTTTGCCGACTAATTTCAGTGTTTTGTCGTTGCAAATCCATTTACCTCTCCTTCTCCTTCCTGTTATTAGGCTGACAGCCGGTTACGCCATCTACTCACTAAATTATTTGTTTTTTTTTCGGTGGCCCTCCCCCTGAGGTTCCCGTTAATCGCATTCGGCCTTAGTATGCATTTTACGACAAAAGTGTATATAATCAAATTTATAGGAAATCAAAAGATCTATAACTTTTATTTAAAGCATTTTTCTGTACAGAGCCTAGTTTAGTGTGAAAGAGTGATTTTCCGTATTTTCAAGCCAAACTTGAAAATCTCGTTACGAGATAAAATCATGCCTAAGCAAAAGAGAAAAGTTATTCTTTTTGTGGACAATTGCCCTGGACGTCCATCCGTCTTCACACTAAAACAAACTTTATTGTAAACAAATACTGTTACGGTCGAGTAATCTCACTTAATATAAGTTGCAGTCATAATGAAAAACAAAAAAAGAACAGCGTTTCTCTTTATCCAAGTTTCTATACATGAAATTTTTAATGAGGAACCTACAATTTTGATATATGGAGGTGCGACTGTATTTTGTCTAAGTTTTGTTTTCGTGTGATTAGCCTAACTCAAGTTACTTTTGGGATTAATAGGCTACTAATGTAGGCCTAATTAAAATGCAGAAAGATGTGAAGAGTAGGCTATCAAGTGCTGTGGGTAGTAGAAGTTAGGTAATCATTTAAATAACTTATCTGTATCAGAAGCTATTTTATTTGATACTAATTTTAAAAAATTTCATGTTTTTAGTTCTTCTGATAAATTACAAAAATGGGAGTTAACTTGCTTTATTTCTTAGGTACAGATTTACTGTAGGCTGTAAGCCTACCCAGCACTTTATTCACCATCCAAAGCGGCATCTTTAAACCCCACCGTCTATCACCTACATCTTACGAAATCAAACGAAACCGAATTTAATAATACCTCCAATCTGAAAACGAACTCGATGAGCATTCCGTCGTCTGAATCCCTTTTACTAAAGTACATTAAACCACGAACGTTATACTACAAAACACCCCACACGCCACGGAACAAAAACCAACTTACTTTACCTTTCCTTTTTTTTAGGCAGAGGAATACCTTTACTAAACACAAAGACGGCCCCGCAAGCGACCTATGCCTGCCACCTACAAACTCAACAACATTCTACGCCTACATTGAAACATTTTATGAAAATCGGTCAACCGGAAGTAGAAGTTTATTCGTGTGGTTTTTTCCCAATTTGTCCAATTTTCTCAAAAACGGCTTCTACGATTTTGTTTAAAATCACGTCTTTTGCTAATTGTTTAGCGGATAAATTGGCAAACGTAGAGGCGTGTGATGTCGTGTCGACTTGCCGCTTCTGTTAAGAAGCGGCAAGTCCGCAGCACCAATTATAACTAATCGGTGTGTTGTTTGAGGGTAAGGGGTAGGGGGTTGAAATGAAAGGTGGTAGAATCCAGTGATGTTTGTTTACAGCAGGATGGGTTGGGTTGGGTCGTCGCAACGCCTACGCTCATGATAACCGCCGTCTACTTTTTGTCAGTGCGTACTAACCGGAAGTGTCGCGTCGTCGGATGTGTTTCCGCAACCGATTATTGTTTTTGTTTGTTGCATTCCGATCTGCCCAATTCTAGAGGGGCTTCTGATTACATCCATAGCCACACCTGTCGCCCCTCGCCCCTCGCCCCTCTTTTACTAATAGTTCTATGTACTACTGTAGTAGGCCTATTGCATTTTTCTTGTCTCACTGAATAATGTAGGCCTACACTGGAAACCATAGCCTAATGGAAATATAAGGAACGAAAGTAGGCCTACCTATTTTTTTCACCGGTTATACACGTTTTCAGCCCCTGAACACAAAAAATATGTTTTTAGTGTATGGTAGCTACGTGTGTGTTAGTGTGAAATATCTGAAGATCGTAGTCTAATGTCGTACGAAGTAGAAACTTGTAACTTAAGTTAGGTATGTCAAGAGCACCACACAAACATTTTATGAAAATCGGTCAACCGGAAGTAGTTGTATATTCGTGTGCTTTTTTTTCAATTTGTCCAATTTTCTCAAAAACGGCTTTTACAATTTCGGTAAAAATCACCTCTTTTGGTAATTGTTTTGTGCTGTTCAAGGTGGGTTAGCGGCTTGTCTGCTGAACAGTTTTTGGTTTTAAGATTGCCGCCGCCTTAATATGAATTATATGGCAAACACATAGCCTATAGGCCTACAATCAAAGTTGTAGATAATCAAAAAACCCTACAACTTCAATTTAAGCTTTCATACAGCTCTTAGTTCTGTCGACATCGTCAGTTAGTGATTTTTCCGTATTTTGCTCATTGAAATCGGTAAAAAAAATTGGGTTTTTAGGATTACGGCCTGAATAGTAGCCTATGCATTTTACGACAAAAGTATGTAAATTTTGTTAACAGAGCTTAGTTGAGCGCCAATTAGTGGTTTCGTTTTTGTTTTTTTAATTTTGAGCGTCGCATCGTCCACTCAGTCTATGATTAAATTTATACTCCGGTCAATTTTCGAACCGACACAACTGTTGCTCTTGCTCTACGTGTACACACAGTTCCGCATAAAGTATTCCCATAACCTATTCTTTCAACAACGTCTACAAACTTTAATGTAAGCAAATGCCTCCTACAACCTTATTTCAATGTACAAACATGCAAATAATTATTTCATTTTAAAATATGTATCATATTTAATTTGTCCCAGTAAAAATTTAAATTATAAATTACAAGAAGTAAACTGGAAAAACACTAAACTATACTCTAGAGACGCACGCAACTAATTACAGAAATTGGTTGAATAATATATTTATAATGAACAGAAAACAAATTGGGGGATCCCAAATTAGTCATATCATTATGTGTGACAGATTATTAATAACAAGAGTGAAAAGAAAGCGTAGTGATCGTGCGTGAGTGGCACATTACAGTAACGATTGTATACTTGTGTGACTGTACGTTGGTTGGATGGCGAGGGGCGAAGAGTGGTAGGCGTACCTTGTTTTTCTTTCTGGCTGTTTACTCATGAATGAAACTAAGTTATATTTTTCATCAGTTACATTGGCAGTGGAAAGTCGTGTAAGTGTTTGACACACCATTTGTTGTTCCACCTTTGGTTTTATGTGATGTGACGATTTTACTGGTTGCCTGCCCGATCAAGTGGACATCTCTTGTGCATTGTGCAGACCGTCCAATGGATAAAAGGTGCGCTAATTATTGCACACATAAATAAAATATGACGTGAGATTTTGTCCGAGCGTGACAACTACTGTTACTACTTAGGCCCAGGGGCGGTTCCAGGGCTGATTTTCAGGGGGGGGCTATCTTGTTTTTATGTAGCTCTTACTACATAATTTGTAATTGAGTCATTGAAAAGTGCTCTTTTATGCTGTATTGCTGTAACCACAATTTTAATTCATAGAGCAATTTTCAAGGTGGTGACTGGATGCGAGTGGCTTTTCACTACTGACACCGATTGTTATCTTAATACTATTTAAAAATAGATACTTTCTGTTTGACTCATTTTTTTACTAAAATAATTATTGTTAATTGATAGGTACGACGAGTATTGGGATTCAGTTTTGTTAGAAATAATAGCTTATAGAAAATATTAAACTAAGTTTTCCTAGTATTTCGGGGGGGGGGTGGCATGGCCCCCATGGCCCCTTCCCTGAAACCGCCCCTGCTACTTAGGCCTACTAGTTGCAGTTTAAGGAACTAAACGGTGTTAGTTTGGTGCAGTGAACCCATAAAAGAAGAGAAGAGGCCTCCTCCTCTTCACTGAAGTTTTACGAGTGTGCAGCTAAGTTATTCTGTTAGTGCTAAAATTAGGAGCGACTATAAAAGTATGAGCAGTTATCTGTTGTTGTTTGCGCGGGTGGCACACACCCATTGAGCGGTTCTTCCTCCTTCTTCCAGTCGTCGACCCCTCGCTTTTCTAAATAGATTTCACCACCCTCCGATCTGAATGCATCTCGTGTATGTTATTGGGTCGTCGACCGATACCAGTCCAGATGCTGCTGCTGTATCCGCCAATAGTAGGCTGCTGCTACATGATAACTGATAAGTGTAGGCCTACGCGTATGCGTATCTATCCTCTAATGAGGTGACCCAACCATATCCCTACGGAGATATGGTAGACCTATACACCCTAATGAGTCGGGTGTATTTAGCTTGAATGAAAAAGTGGAGGAGGAGTACCGCAATCAATGGAGGCAACATTTGGAACGGATGCCAGAGGAGAGAATACCTATGAAAGTGACGGAATAGGCTATGTTCCAGCAGTTGGAAGTAGGGAGGTGGGAGGACCTCGATGAAGATGGCAGTAGTCGAGATGTAGGGTGTTTGTGTAGACGTATAGGATGAGTTGGGAACAGGCTTATGCCTAATCCTTGATAGTAAGAAGAAGAATAGAAGATAATGTAAACGTGCTACAATTTGGTTTGATGATTATCATCTACTTTTGTCCAACCTTTAGGAGATTAAGGGGCCGGTTTTTTGTTATAAAAAAATGGTTAATTTTCTCCTAAACATTACTATTACTTACCCGAACCCTTGGATCGATTTAACACAGAAGCTTTAGCAGCAGGCGTGATAATGATAATTAGTACGCAGTTTAAATTCTTCCCGACGGACGTGTGAAAAGCGGTGCGGTAGGCTACATTGCCGTGTAAAAAGAAGATTTTAATTTCGTCAACTGACTTAAGCCACCTTATCGTCCGGCTTAATAGTAGACCTACCTGATCGCAATACAAAAAGAAAAATCTGCTGTAAAACACTCGCACAACTTTCTCTTGCCAATGCAAATAATGACCAATATAACCTAACATTAGTAATAAACAACAAAACTAACCTCAAAAAACATAACTTTATTTTAATCATGAGTGAAAGACGCAAAATGAAAATCAACCTCAGTTTGTGTTAAAAATACGGAAAATCACTCTTTCACGCTAAACTAGGCTTTGTAGTGAAAAATGCTTTAAATAAATATACAAATGTATAATTATGAATATACTTATATATAAATATACTTATATAGCCTACTTATAAATATAAGATGCTGATAGAAAGAAAGAGAATGAATGGTAGGGATTCGTCTACAGTTAGTTGTAGGCAGATGAGCGAGAGAGAATGTTAGTGCAGTTTGCCGGTTAGGTGGGAGCGAGAGGGTAGCAGGTGGCGGCCTGTTTGCATTTGGATTGCATGCCACAGACAAGGAAGTTTTCCTGAGGTGGTTTCTCCATATTAGGAAGAGTGAATATATTTGGCTAAATATAAATATAATTCACTCGCTGCCCATTTATTATTTATTCATTTATGAGTGGCCGTACATTTTCTATGTTGAGGAAGTGATCGGTTGTGGTGGGGTGGGGTGGGGGTGGGGGTGTAAATCTATTAATAACTGAGATCGGAATCGATTGTTGTAGAGGTAGTGTGTATGTTTGTCAGGTGAGGTGAGGTTAGGTTAGCCCACCTCCACCCCCACCCGCCTGTCACACTGGCTTTGTTTGACACTTTTCATTTATTGTGGTGGTCACCCGATATGCAAACGACCAACTAACTGGCGATCCTGATAGAGTTGTGTTCCATTCTCCTAAAAAGTTTATTTATTTAGTTAAACATAATCCCACCGGGTTGGTCTAGAGGTATAGTCGTCGCCAAAATCATCCGCTGTTTAACAGCTGATCTTTTCGGAGACGAAGGTTCCTGGTTCAAATCCTAGTAAAGGTAGTTACTTTTATACGGATTTGAATGCTAGACAGTGGTTGCCGGTGTACTTTGATGGTTGGGGTTCAATTAACCATACTCTCAGGAATGGTCGACCTGGGTCTGTACAAGACTGCACCTCATATACACGTCATACACATCATCCTCATCTGATTGGGTGATGGGGTTGCTTATTGTTCTCAATTGAACAGATTGCAACGTGCACAAATTAGGAATTACAAAAAAAAAGTTAAACATAATACAATTGTTGCTACACTAAGAAGCTATTTACAATATTTTTATCTAAATATACTTATACGCAAAAACTCTTCTTCACGAAGAGAGTTCTGTCCGCGCATACGAGTAAACAAAAAATACTATTAGACTATAAAATCTAAGAAGGGTACAAGAAATGCATTAAACATTTTTTGTTAAAAGCATTAAAAATAAATGATAAATACCATTAAATTTATGTATAAAAAAAATAACAATAATTTTAATAACAATTAAATTTTTTAAAATTACCTTAGGTTATGTACAAATTGTATTGATAGAGAAAAAAACTTCTTTTTTCAATAACTAAAACTACTTTATAATAATTTTAGGGAATACATGTGCATATTTTTACTTATAATTAATTCAATTAAATGACCACAGAAACAACAAAAAACCACTACTGCAATGAGGAAAGCAAAAAATAATCGGAGAACAGTTGTTATTTTAAAACTAGGAAAAGCTTCTCAAGTTGTTGCTCGTATATCGATAGGATATGACATTCAAGTTGTGGTGATGTGATAGGCCTACTGTGTAAATACGATGCAAGTGCGTTGACCAACATAAAGAAATGACTTGAAAATGACTGAAAAAATGTACTACAGTAAAACCTCCTTAATCCGGCATTCTATAGTCCGGAATTGTGTGTAATCCGGCATCAACGGCAATAGACAAAAATTATAGAATTGCCTTCTTCTTCACAATGAACATTGTTAAGTGAGCAACCCGACACTCAACAGCCACAAAGCGTCACGCTCTCAGTTTGTAACATTTAATGAGTCAAATAAACAATACAGTATGGCCCAAGTTATGATGAACTTGCATATAATAAAAAATGATTTTTTAAATAAAAAAAATACTAGTCGTAAGAAGCAAGTAGATATTAGATTTTTTTCCAGCCATCTACCATCTAAAGTGCTGTTGCTAAAAGCCATGAATAGTACTGTACTGTACCGCATTAAAATGCATTTTAATATTTCTCCTGTACTTATTTATTGATTTACGTATATTGTTTAAATAATAAATACATACAGTAAAAGTTTCTTGTGCAAATTTTGTTATTTTTTCTACGACTCCTGTATTTTTGTAAATAACCTCCATAGTCCGGAATTTCCTTTAATCCGGCAAGCTTCGAGTCCCAAACGTGCCGGATTAAAGAGGTTCTACTGTATTTGGTTTTATTGAGATCAGTTATTACTTTGCGGTTACCACACTTTATTGAGTTTATATCGATACTGTGGAGTGCGTAAAGTCGGATTTGCATCCACATTATATTAATAGGCTTGTTTAAAATTGTTACAGATCCTATGAAAAGAAATATTTTATAGCCGTTCGCATTCTATTAGCCTATTAGCTGTATGAAAAGAACGCGTCCGCGTCAACGGAATGTCGTACCATGAGGGGACCCGACACGAAAATGTTCATCAAAATTGGTCAACCGGAAGTAGTAGGTTATTCTTGCTATTTTATTCAAAACGGCCCGTACGATTTCGTTTCAAAATTGGCTCGTGTACTAGACTATGCTGTACAAGACCCAGTAAGCGGCACGTAGGCTGAAATTCAGAGGGCTGTGTTTTCGTAGTAAAATATTGATTTTTTTTTCAAGATTGCGGCTTTAACATGCCGCATTTTAGGGCAACAGTGTGTGTGATGTGTTGTATTACCCGAGTACATATACGTACATATTTTATTTCAAACATTTTCTACAGTGTTTTAGTTTTGCGTCGATTTGTGATTTTCCGTATTTTGAAGCCCAACAGAGGTTGATTTTCATTTAGCGTCGGTCGCTCCCTCGAGGAGGTTAAAGTTGGTTTGTTTCTCGTTTAACATATTTGTTCACTACTCATGATTAATTAATTATAGGTTATGTTTTTAATTAGTATTTACATTGGCAAGAGTAAGTTGTGTGAGTGTTTTACACCAGATTTTTAACTTGCGTTACAAAATCGTTTTTGACATCGTAAGGAATAATTACAAAACTTGGAACTTTCGAACGAGGTACGAATTTTCTCAGGGTGCTCGTTAGCCTACAGTCGACCGGTAGGAAAGTATTGTTTTCATGTCGATTTTAAGAAATCCACTCTTTACCGGATATACACGTAAACAGACCCCCTGAACCCCCAAAAAACTCGTTTTTAGCGATTGGTCTGTGTGTGTGTGTGTGAACACAATATCTCAAGTACGGAACATCGTACGACCTTGAAACTTGAAACTTAAGTTACATACCACTACCGGACCCGACACGAACATTTTCATCAAAATCGGTCAACCGGAAGTAGTAGTTTATTCGTGTAATTTTTCACTTTTTTGCGATTTTCTCAAAAACTGGTCCTATGAATTTTTTAAAAATCTCCTCATTTACTAAATTTTTTTATGCTCTATAAGATAGGGTAGGCGCCATGCTTGCTGAAATTCTTGGTGAGGCTGTTTTCACGTAAAAAAATTGTTTTTTTTAAGATTACGGCTTCAATATGCATTTTAGCGCAAAAATTTTGTCGCCACTGGCTTCTAGCAGCGCAGTCGTTTGAGTTCATAGGACCGGCCGGGCCTCCGGCGGCGTAGTTCAAAATAATGAAAACATCGCAGGGGGGAGGAAGGGAGGTCGTCTTCGCCGCTGCCTAAAAGATTAGGAGCAGCCGCCGACGCAGCGACCACCTTTCACCGCTGCCTCCGAAGAGGAGCAGTCACCGGTGAAGTGAAGCGGGGTCGTCTGTACCGCTGCCTAATCTAATAGGAGCGCGTCGCCGACGCAGCATGCACCTTTTACCGCTGCCTCCGAAGGGGAGCAGTCACCGGTGAAGCGGGGGTAGGGGATGGAGGTACAGATGTCGGAATGAAAACTCAATGTTGAGATGTCAACTTCCCCGTATCGATTCTCGCACACAGAGAACATCGATACTGTCACCTTCTCAACTTTTGCATCGCCAGTACGTAGACACTATGTGTTGCCACTTGGTACATGCGCTGTGAGAGGTATGACCGCTGGCGCATTCTATCGGCAGCAGCAACCCCATCACAGCGCCACCGTGGGCAAAATATGAACTACGGATCGGCGTACAAGTAAAAACAGTATCAATTTATATGATAAAAAATGTAGAGATTTTAAAATCCTACAACTATTATTTCTAAAATTTTTTGTATAACGCTTAGTTTAGCGGTAATTAGCGATTTTCTGTTTTTTCTTACGAAAACGTGTGAAAAATCGATTTTTTAAGATTTCGGCCTTAGTATGTATTTTGCGACAAAAGTGTATAGAATTACTTTTATAGGAAATAAAAATATCTGCAACTTTCATTTAAAGCATTTTTCTCTACAGAGTCTAGTTTAGCGTGAAAGAGTGATTTTCCGTATTTTTAAGCCAAACTGAGGTCGATTTTCATTTTGCGTCTTTCACTCATGATTAAAACAAGGTTATGTTTACTGAGGTTAGTTTTTTGTGTATTTTTAATGTTTTATTACTAATGTTCGGTAATGTATTGTTAATTATTTGCATTGGCAAGAGAAAGTTGTGTGAGTGTTCCACACCAGATTTTTGGTTTTTGGAAAGGAGTTGTGGGGCTGCGTAGGTGGTTGGAGAAACCAACGGTAGGAATAAGTGGAGTGATGGAAAGAGTGTTGATCTTTCTGCTAAACTTTTGAATTTTGGTGCTCGTTTGGAAAAATGGTATTCACTTGACAGCCTACGAACCGTGGATTGGTTTCTTTCAACTGATACGAAATCGGTGCAAAGGCGTGTAGGCCTATAACAGCCGTGCTTCATTTGCCTACAGCCTATTGAATCCGATCATGTTCGGCACGTAAATACCGAAATTCATTGCATTTGTCTAAGCGGCGGTGTTTGCATAATATCGTAACAGACAAACAGACGAAATTTCTGCCCATAACAGACGACAGCTGGAGTGTCAAATTATTTACACTCAATCTGTTAGTTGCAGGGCTGAAATAAATAGTTCTGTTTCTTATCACATGGTCACCCAATTAAATGACTGAATCATTAAAGAACAGAAGAGGTAGAGGTACTGTGACACTAATCACAGTTATCTCCTCTCAAAGTAATGGATTTCATAATACAGTTGGATTGTGTGGTGAATGAAGTGAAGGTGTCATTTGCAGAGTGGGCCCAGCATGGTGATAAGCGTACTTTTCCATTCAGTGACCTGTGGCTATGTTAATCCACCTGACTCCTCGTTTTACTCAGTGAAACCTCTACAGGGTCAAACCAGCCTACAGGCTGATGACATAAACAACTCATTAACCTAAGGGTGTTCTCATTAAGGGTGTTTTTCAAAATAATTTTATAGAACAAAAACATGCGGAATACTTTGTTTTAAAAAAATACGTCATTCCCGACAAATTTCTATTTCTTAAAAATTAGAAATGTTTTGTGAAATGGTTTTCCAATCGGCATATTGGTCCTCTCTCTCTCTCACACTCTCATTGTTGCAGCTGCACAGTTATAAATACGGTCGGTATAAGACACACATCATGTACGCCACTGCTGCTTGTAAGCAGCACTTGCGATCTTTGTAAACTTGTCCGGGCAACGAGCGGAACCCGTCGATGTATCGACGTTGTGAACGTGATTCAACACAGTTTAGGTACAGTTGAGCCACCGTTGTTAGTTTGCTCCTCCTCCTCCTCCTCCTCCTCCTGTCAACAAACAAAAGCCACCTACTACAGGGTGCACGCTAGAGTCCGCGACTTTATGGATGTCGTATTCCTATTAAATTAACTGTAATTATTTTAAATTATAACTACTTAAAGCATCAGTCGTGGTATATGATGTAGGCCTAACAGTTTCATTTATAAAAATACTTTTGAAAGTATTTTGTTGTTACTTTTTAATCAGCGTGTACTCGTTTTCATATAATGCGCATGCTCAGTGACGTAATTATTTGTTTACATTGGGAGCAAACTAAGAAACGCTGGACTTTAGCACAAGACGGACTTGTAAAGGAGAGGACCAAACTGGACCCAGCTAGTGGAAGGGAAACCGACCGAATTGTGTAGAGCCACGTATAGGTCATTTGTTATAGCTAGAAGCTCTCCCTCGAACGGTGTGTGCCGCTGAGCTGTTGTATTTAGTGGTGGGGGAAGCACCTCGTAGTTGTAACATAGTATTCGGTTAGAAAGAGAGGGAATGATCATTAAGTAAGAAGGAGACAACACTTGCCCCTACTCTATCTACTCGCCCACCCCTTACAAGGTTCTTCCTAAAACAAATGTACTATACTTAAGCACTTGAGCTCGACGGCGACTCGTTTAACGTTTACACGAGCATTGAGGGGAGTGGGACGCCCGGCGGCGGCGGCTTCCATCCGCACCCACTCAGTTGGGTTTCACCTGTTAGATAGCTTTCTGCGGCTACTTGACTCCGGACTAGGTGCAGTAGGCCAAACATTGTACAGATAAATGCGCATGTTGCAAATGCACGTGCTTGTAAAGTAGCACCTATTTATAAGTATCAGATGAACTAATGTCCCATAGCCAAGCGAGTGAGAGGGAGATATGTGGCATAACTACGCATGCGCTCAAAGGTCTTTACCACCGTTGTAATCCAGATCTGAAAACATACTACAGTCGTTATCTTGCTTGTTAGTTTACTGGATGCATAAACGCTTGCTCACAACAATGAGTGAAATTATACGACAATGTTATTGGGTAGGCGCGTATGGGTTGTGTGAGTGAGAGCGTTATGCATTCATTCTCTCACTCCCTCGGCTAGGGGACTGCAGTTCATCTGAATACTATAGTTGGTTTGACAACTACCCAATTTGATTGTTGCTTTTTGCTGTATTTTTTTTGACGTAGATAAGATAAGAGTTTGTACAGGGACCCCCAGTAGAGTTTGTTCACGGATGGTTGTCAACTGGTCACCATACAAAGTCGCTTGCTTAACCGGTGTTACTTAACAAATAAAAGCGACTTTCTACCAGCTGACCGAGTGGGCTGGCCCCCGAAGGCCATATTCCTCAACTTGATCACATTGTTGTGGCCAACAGTGATCTCGATTTATATAGTATAATTAATATCATGAGAATTTTGAATTGGTATATTTTCGGGAGGAAATTGTCTCGGATTTCCATGATTTTGTTTTTACAGTAGAGCGTCAATAATTCGGACGTAAACAATCAGGATTCAATTGTGGCGAAAAATGGGAATTAATTTATCGTAGGTTAAAAGTGTCCAATATGGGTGGGTGAACGGCTCGCCGTGCGTGATGAGTAAGAGGTACGCTCAAATCGCGTGTTGCGTAGTTCTGATGTTCCGTCCGACTGTTGTGCAATTACTGCTAATGCAGACGGTGAAGGATGAAATTATTATTTTGTAACGTATGAAAAGATAACGTGCCTGGATGGGATTCGAACCCAAGTCCGCATGATGAGAGGCGTGCACGTTACCAACTGCGCCAACTGTGTTGCGTAGTGGTCACTCTTTTATATATATACAATTACAAATTTCGTTAAATAAAAATTAGTTCTTTCTTTATACGTATAACAACATATTTCGTAGTTTTACTTACCCGCTTCACATTTCTGTTACGCAAATCATGTAAAATATAGTCGAATTTAGCTGCTACTGTACTTTTCTTACTTTGAAGACGTCTACTTTTTTTTTAATTCCTAATACGTGTACTTTGCAATCTGTTCAATAGAGAAACTATAAGCAACCCCATCACCCAATGAGATGAGGATGATATTTATGATGTGTAAATGACGTGTAGTCTTGACAGACTCAGGTCGACCATTCCTGAGAGAGTATGGTTAATTGAACCCCAACCATCAAAGTACACCGGTAGCCACTGTCTAGCATTCAAATCCGTATAAAATTAACTACCTTTACTAGGATTTGAACTAAGGAACCTTCGTCTCCGAAAATCAGCTGTTAAACAGCTGATTTTGGCGACAACTTCACCTCTAGATCAACCCGGTGGTGGGTTAAGACGTCTACCGGCAATTTTATCGGGTGTTTCGATAATTTTGATAATTTGATAATCCGGATGGCGTCCGGTCCCAATTAATCCGGATTATTGACGCTCTACTGTAGTTACTACTTGCCGAGTGTGGAAGGCGGCTGCGGAGAATACTATTCGTGAAGGGTGTTTCGGTGGGGGGGGGGTGACGGCGGCGGCGCATCGTATTTCGAAGGGGTAAGTAAAAGGCAGGTGGGAGTGGGGTGGTGAGTAGGTGATAAAAGGGGAAGCTCTGTGTGGCAGCGATCAGTACCTAGAGAGAGAACTGTGAGTGTACACGAGTAGAGATAGGCCTAGCTAGCTATTTGTTGTGCTGTTGTCAGTTGCTGCTTGCTTTTACTGGTCGCTTCTTCGTCCGTATTTCTTTCTTTGTTAGCTAGTGGATAGTAGTTGGTTGTACCGTTTGTCGAGGAGCCACGAGTAACGGTGGTCGGCTGCCTGCCACACTACACTCTCTTACGTACCACATAGATAGGTTCTTTCGTTCGTCCTTTTAATATTTAAAGAGCCGCCGGCCGTCCGTCAGTCAGTCACTTCACATTTCTGTGCTTCTTGTTTCCACATTTGCAACCAACAAACCAACAATGGCCACCTACGCTGCTTATCGACACATCGAATTGGACAATATTGGTTACGGCAAAAAGAGGTAATACCTGCATTCATTCATTCATTCATTATCAGTTTACTACATAAAATGATCTTTTGATTGATTCACATTAGCCGACAGCCAGCCTATATTTGTGTGTTGTTAATTTATTAACCCGGTGTGACATAGAAGTCACATTGGAGTGAAATAAATAGCAGACATCAAAATTTCAGTAATTAGCGACTACTTTGTACTAAAGAACGCGGGGAGTGAAGTGTAATAATTTTCTGTAGCCTACCCTAGCCAGGAATCGAACCGGAAACCTCTGCTTTGAAGTGTAGCATGCTGACCATTGCGCCATGGAGGCGACACCATTAGTTTCTATTTAAAGTTAATTTCAGTTTTAAATATTCGTGTTTATTTACTTAAATAAAGTAGCATTTCTCTTCGAATATGTTTTATGTAATTGCAAGTATATTTTTTAGACTATTTTTAAATAGTGATTTATTCATTTTACCAATATTTTTTATTTGTAAAATTTTAAAAGTCTTAAATAATGACACCATTATTAAAATCAAATTTATTTTTTGCTACAAATCTTAGTAAGAGAATGTATTTTGTTAACAAAGCGTGAACATGATATTACATATTCATATTGTTAGGAACTTTGATGCCATCAAGTCATCATGTGATGTGCATGCCACACTTTTTTGTCAGGCCGTCAAAAAAGGGTTAAAAATCTAAAAGTAATTTTATCACCCTAAAATGTCAATAGAATGTATGAATTAATTTAGACATATTTTTTGTGTACAGTTAAAAAATTTGGGATTGAAAGGGTTAAACATTGCAGCAAATGCATCGTTTAATTAATTAATTAATTGATTGATGTGTGTAGCTTTTGGCGTGTTATTATTATTACCTTAGCACATGGTCGCGGCCATTATGCTAATGTCATTACCACAGACTTCAATATTTTAATATTCAAGTCTAAATATAGTAGACTGTAATACATATAGTATAAATATTATAGTATCCAAGTCTATATTTTAATATTGAAGTTTTAATATTAATATTGAATATTGAAATGGCGTACGCCTCCATTTTGTGACAAATTATTTACACTTTTTTCATAGTTAGTTGATTAAATAATGATAGTTGGTTTTCAAATGGTGATGGTTGTAGGCCCACGTAATCGTAAACTGATAATTTATTGGCTCTGCCCTCCTTTTGCGTTGTCTGCATTAGCATAACGTTGCCAATCCCTGTCCAGAAATTAGACGGTTTCATATATTTATTCAGTAGCCTAATTGTATTTTTATTTCGTGACGGTAAACGTTTATTTATTTATTTAACGTGTCATATTTTGTAATATCCAGTGAAAGGTTATGGTAGTGTACGAAATTCAGTGAAAGAGGGCTGACCAGACAGTTGAAGGGAACCGGCACAGCCGTCTCTAAGTTTATCCAATAAATAGGCTAATAATAGCAACCTATTTCTTTCATTAGGCTATACAAATTTATTTAACTGTACAACTAATTTTGACTTTCTCTTGCCAACTATATGAGAATATAGGCTATAGGAAGGAAAGTATTGTTTTCATCACAACAAATACACTCTTCACCCGAATATACACGTTTTCAGACCCCCTCAACCCACACAAACATGTTTTTAGCTATTGGTCTGTGTGTGTGTGTGAACAGAATATCTCAAGAACGAAATATTATACGAACTTGAAACTTAAGTTCCGTAGCCTACTACTACCGGACCCGACACGAACATTTTCATCAAAATCGGTCAACCGGAAGTAGTAGTTTATTCGTGTTATTTTTCACTTTTTTGCGTTTTTCTCAAAAACTGGTCGTACGATTTTTTTAAAAATCGCCTCATTTACTACATTTATTTTCCTCTACAAGATAAAGTAGGCGCCATGTCTGCTGAAATTCTTGGTGAGACTGTTTTCTCCAAAACAAGTTGTTTTTTTTAAGATTGCGACGTTAATATGCATTTTCCCGCAAAAATGTACATAATTAAAGTTGTAGAGAATTTAAAATTCTACAACTTTTATTTCAAACATTTTTTTTGTTTAACACTTAGTTTAGCGGTAATTAGCGATTTCCTATTTTGTTTCTCACGAAAACGTGTGAAAAATCGATTTTTTTTAAGATTCCGGCCTTGGTATGCATTTTACGACAAAAGTGTACATAATCAAATTTATAGAAAATTAAAAGATCTACAACTTTTATTCGGAACATTTTTGTCTACAGAGCTTAGTTTAGCGTGAAAGAGTGATTTTCGTATTTTTAAGCCAAACTGAGGTTGATTTTCATTTTTTTAATGTTTTATTACTAATGTTAGGTTATATTGTTAATTGTTTGCATTGGCAAGAGAAAGTTGTGTGAGTGTTTCACACCAGATTTTTTTAATACCTAATAATTATAACGGTGTGGAAGATATTGTAAAGTAGAAGGTTTGGAAAATATACTTAGGTTGCTTTCATGTACTTTTTGTGGCTTTTTGTTATTTCATTCGTATAAATTAGGAAACACGGGGGGAGTGTAGGCCTAAGCGAATGAATAACGAATATGTGCCGCCCGTTTTTGTAGCGCATTTTTCACTTGGTCCATGTTTCACAACACGTAGCACGATCAATTTTAAGAGGCGTTAATATATGGCGTTTAAGAGAAGTGTTTCTCCATGTTTTTTTTAAATTAATTTTTAGCTAAAATTTAGCTGTTTAAAAGTAGAAAGGGTAAAGGAATTACAGCTGCCCGAAGGACGAGTTAGAATTAACTTAGATATCCGGATATTGGATCGATCGCTGTAAGGCACCAACAAAACAACGAACTGGCACATTTAATTTGTACCCCAACTATATAAAAAAATCTGGTGTGAAACACTCACACAACTTTCTCTTGCCAGTGCAAATAATTAACAATAAACCTAACATTAGTAATAAAACATTAAAAATAAACAAAAAAACTAACCTCAATAAACATAATTAATTTTAATCATACATTAAAAGACAAAATTAAAATCGATCTCAGTTTGCCTTAAAAATACGGAAAATCACGCTTTCACGCTAAACTAGGCTCTGTAGAGAAAAATGTTCTCAATAAAAGTTGTAGATCTTTTAATTTTCTATAAATTCGATCATATACACTTTTGTCATAAAATGCATACTAAGGCCGAAATCTTTAATAAATCGATTTTTCACACGTTTTCGTGAGAAAAAACAGAAAATCGCTAATTACCGCTAAACAAAGCGTTATACAAAAAATGTTTGAAATAAAAGTTGTAGGATTTTAAATTCTCTACATTTTTTATTATATAAATTTTTGCGCTATAATACATATTAAAGCCGTAATCTTAAAAAAAACACTTTTTTACCTTAAAAACAGCCTCACCAAGAATTTCAGCAAACATGGCGCCTACCCTATCTTGTAGAGAATAAAAAATTAAAAACTTGAGGTGATTTAAAAAAGAATCGTAGGACCAGTTTTTGAGAAAATCGCAAAAAGTGAAAAATTACACAAATAAACTAGGTACTACTTTCGGTTGACCGATTTTGATGAAAATGTTTGTGTCAGGTCCGGTAGTGGTATGTAACTTAAGTTTCAAGTTCGTACGATGTTCCCTTCTTGAGACATTCTTTTCACACACACAGACCAATCGCTAAAAACTTGTTTGTGTGGGTTCAGGGGGTCTCTTTACATGTAGATCCGGTGAAGAGTGTATTTGTTGTGATGGACATGAAAACAATACTTTCCTTCCTATATATTCATATAGCTGGCAAGAGAAAGTAAAAAATGATACCGATGGTGATAATGACAGAAGCAGTAGGAAAGTCAGGTGAATCGGGGAGGGGTGGTGAGGAGAGGTGGGGTGGTGGGTCGATGAGCGAGCGGTCCAGATGAAGATGCTGGTGACTGGTGACGTAATCCATTGGCCTATATTCCAGTCTCTGCTGCAGAGCATGTGGGGGAGGCGGCCAGGCGTTAGCCCTGGTCTGGGTTTCATCGATTTGAATTCCATGACTGTACTTCACCCGCCCCTCCCGCTCCGCTCTTCGACCCCGTGTCCCCTTCGTCAGCTGTTCGGCGGCTCCACTACCCGAGATCGGATGCTGCTGCCCGTGCAGTCACTACTACTGTGACAAGATTTTTCTTTTTATTCCTAATTTGTGAACGTTGCAATCTGTTCAATTGAGAACAATAAGCAACCCGATGACCCAATCAGATGAGGATGATGTGCATGAGGTGTCATCTTGCACAGACCCAGGCCGACCATTCCTGAGAGAGTATGGTTAATTGAACCCCAACCATCAAAGTACACCCACAACCACTGTCTAGTATTCAAATCCGTATAAAAGTAACTACCGTTCCTAGGATTTGAACCAGGAACCTTCGTCTTCGAAAATCAGCTGTTAAACAGCTGACTCACGGCAACGACTTTACCCCTCTAGACCAACCCGGTGGTGACAGATTGCGTTAGTAGTAGTAACGTTTTACGTGTAATACTATGTTTGTAGTAGTCACGCACGGGTACTATCTAAACTACATATATATATATATATATATATTGGGTGTCGCCGTTTACAGCGAATAGTGAAAACAACACCCGCGTACACCATTCACATGAACTGCAGTCCCCTAGCCGTGGGAGTGAGAGAATGCATAACACTCTCACTCGCACAACCCATACGCCCTAACACAATAACATTATCTTTAATTTTACTCATTGTTGTGAGCAAGCGTTTATGCATGCAGTAAACTAACAAGCAAGATATCGACTGTAGTATGTTTCCACATTTGGATAATAACGGTAAAGACGTTTGAGCGCATGCGTAGTTATGCCACATATCTCCCTCTCACTCGCTCGGCTATCGGACATTAGTTCATCTGATACCTATACACGTGATGCTAGTGTCACTGATTCGCCCGTCCGTAGGAGGCTATATATACATATACGTCTATACTAATATAATAAAGAAGAAATGTTTGTTTGTTTGTTTGTTTGTTTGTTTGTTTGTTTGTATGAGGTGGTAATCTCAGAAACTACTCAACTGATTTTAAAAATTCTTTCATTGTTGCATAGCTTAGAGCTTCCTGATAAATATAGGCTATTTTGCAACTTTAACTAACTTTAATAATTAACTGAGTTAAGCAATTTAAACTGTGACCATTTCGCATGTTTTAGTTTATCGGGTGCATAGCACTTTTATTTTTTCAAAGTCCTCTGGATGGTGTATTTTTTGGGCTAGAAGCACGATTCAACTTTTATATTTCATAGAAAACCGTGAAGAATTAACATTCGATTCCAAAAAAACATTGAAAATTTGAAAGTATTCAAAATGTTTATTTATTGTGCTGTATTTCATCTACTGTATTTGTTTTCATTGGACAGGTAGTAGTGAATGAGTCATATATTTGCAATCACTCTGTCCTTTATCTCAGCCGTATAATATCAACTGTCTCTTTCTTTTCCATCGGTATTCTTCTATGCATTCTATTCAATTCTGTTAAATCGCAGGGACAAACATTTAAAACGGTGGGCATCGATTTGAGACACAAGAGTGCTTCCTTCACTCATCGACAACTTTATGTCGGACTTTCTAAAGCTGGAAGTGCAGAAAAACAATTTATTTTGCTGCCACTGGTCAACGAAACCACAAATAGAGAGGTTTTAAAATAATTTAATGAGGCCTAAATTAGCAGCTGGTGTGAAGCGAAGCGAGCGGGGGGAGGGAGGGGGTTGCTAGTTAGATGGTGCGTGCAGCCCCCCATTCCATTTCCATCTATTGGAGCTATTTTAATGTTGAATGTGAAATGTCAATTAGTAGAGTATGGTTAAGATTATGCTATGCCATGAGAGTAGCACCACTGTTGGCGTTATTGTTTCGTGTATGACGGGTGGAGGAGAGAGAGAGAGTGAGAGAGAGGGAGTGAGTGTGTGTGTGTGTGTTGCTGATTATGGGCATGTTGTGATCTGTTGTCGGTTGCCACCACACTTAACTCCTGTCCATATCTGACTTTTCACTACTATTTTATTCGACCCTTCCGTACACACACGCTCTCTCCACAACAGTTATCGTGAAAAATCCGATCCGATCAAAACATTTCACAATCGACGTCACGAAATAAGCAATCAAAGTTTAATTTAATTCTGTACCACAGAGGTAAAGAATGTTAACTCTAATTTTGGAAAAATTGAGTTAAAACTGCCTTTAAAATCAAAAATAAATGCTCTAATGCTGCAATTTTGTACTTTATGTCCAAAATGTTTTGTAAAATCGTTATTGAATGTGTTTTACTGATAGTCAAGTAAATTTAGCTTGAATTTTTGTTGTATTTTATGTTTATTTATCTGTTACTAAACATTACTGAGTAGATTTTGAATTTTTTTCAAACGTTGTGTATGAAACGCTGCTTCTTTATGAAAGTAGTGTTAGCACTAGATATTTCACTAATTTTTTTTGTTAATCACGTTATTTTGGCGTTAACACTAATGTAGAACGTAAAACAGTGATAAAGACACAGAAATCGGTTAACATGTTAGGTTCTGTTTAGGTGGGAAGGAGTAGGCCTATATAAAGGAGTAGAAGTCAAGGAAAATTATGAAATAATTAATCTGTAGATAAGAAGCATTTTTTTTTGCAAAAACTGGGCGTAAATTTCAAGTTTCTAACACCTACTGTAATTTTCACCTACAATAATGAAAATGAGAACATTGCTACTATTTGGCTCTTGTGAAAAATCACCAAAATGGAGTTAACACCTTTTACTTCTTAGGTACAGAATTTAAAGATTATTTTCTTTTTTACACATTTTGTGTTATATTTTATTTTATTATATTGTGGTCGAGTGAGAGAGCGCTAAGCTAAGTGTGAGTGGTGGTGGTGGTGGTTAATAACGGAAGCAGTGACCAGCCAGCCCTTGTGAGGGTGACACTCCTTGGCTGGCCGGCCGGCCGCTTTCTTCTCATTTTCATTGGTTTGGATGAATATAGTAGGCTAGGCGGCGTTGTGGCAGGCAGGCAGGCGGATGTGTTTAGCCTGAGGCCGTCTGTTTCTCTTTTGTCACGGTATTATGATTTTCTCATTTGTGCCCATATCCAGTTGAATTTATTCAATCACGTAGTCACCTCATTGTTTACGTTTTATAATCCTATCCGCGTTCTTCTTTTTAGTAATTGTTGGAAAGATAGAAGTGGTTGTGGTTGACGCCTAGCATATGTATAGTCCAGCCTCTGTTAGTTTGCTCCTAATGTAAACAAAAATAATGACGTCACTGAGCATGCGCATTGTATCAAAATGTGTACACGCTGATTAAAAAGTAACTACTAAATACTTTTAAAAGTATTTTTATAAATGAAATAGTTAGGCCTACATCATATCATGACTGATGTTTTTAGTAATTTAAGTACTTATAATTTTAAAAAAATAGTTAACTTAATAAGAATACGACATCCGTAAAGTGGTAGACTCTAGCGTGCACCCTGTAGTAGCTGGCTTTGGTTTGTTGACAGTAGGAGCAAACTAACAACGGCTCAACTTTTTTTATACCTGTCTGTTCACAGCGCTGTTTCAATGGCACCCCAACATTTCTGGTAGGCTACTTCACTTAACCCTTTATGCCCTTAACCCTTACCCCTACCCCTTACCCCTTACCCTTTACCCACCCTGTGTGGTAGGTATACTTGTTGTTTAGGTCATCAGCCAAAAGGCTAATTTGAACCTGTAGAGGTTTTACTAAGTAAATCGAGGAGTGAGGTGGTTTACCATTGCCACAACTCACTCAGTGGAAAACTACACTTATTAGCATGCCAGGCCCTCTGAAAAGCATATATTTTCCACTCTGCAAATGACACTTTCACTTCATTCACCACACAATCAAATTGTATAATGAAATTCATTACTTTCAGACGAGATAACTCTGATTAGTGTCACAGTACACCTCTACCTCTTCTCTTATTAAATTATTCAGTCATTTAATTGGATGACCATGTGATGATAAGAAACATAACTATTTATTTTAGCCCTGCAACTAACAGATTGAGTGTAAATAATTTGACACTCCACCTGTCTGTTATGGGCAATAGGTAACCCACCACTGGCAATAAGGTCGATTTTGTTTTAGGAATAAGCCATGCAGTTGAACCTTATTGGCATTTTATGGTTGTATAGATGTTCTCTGGTTAAGTAGGCTATCCTTATATTGAAATTAGCGCGCAGCGACATGCAGCGTGCTTCATGAGTTACACGAATGCGGTAACGATTCATAACAGCGTACGCAACCGTGTTGTTTTCTTGTTACTTTTTTACAGTGCTTAGAAAATTCCAGTTTTTTACGGGAAAGCAAGCATTCGTGCTAATATAAAGTCGAGATAAGTTATTCGGCACATTTTTCTGTTATATAGGACTACAAGTTGTTTTAATAAGCATTCTTACCACTAAACATTACGTGATTCCCATTTCAATAAACGTTCCTTGGTAAGTATACTTACCATGGCTTAACATAAAAAAAATATCTTACCGTTTCAGCACTAGAAATACATTATTCAAGTGCCTATAAAACAACAAAATTTAACATTTTACAACATGTAGGCCTGTAGGGCTATCGCCCCCCCCCCGTAGTACTGCCCTATAAAGGGTTAACAGGGTAAATAAGACGCGAATGGAACGGCAGGCAGGTCACAACATGAAATAGCCGACCGCATTGGCGTAGTTGGTAACGTGCTCGCCTCTCATCATGCGGTCTTGGGTTCGAAAGTTTCAAGTTTGTACGATGTTCCGTTCTTGAGATATTCTGTTAACACACACACACACACGCACACACACAGACCAATCGCTAAAAACATGTTTGTGTGGGTTCAGGGGGTCTGAAAACGTGTAGATCCGGTGAAGAGTGTATTTGTTAAAATGGACATGAAAACAATACTTTCCTTCCTATACGTATATTCATATGCTACATTCACATGCCCAAAACGGGCAGGTGAAGTGTTATTTTAATTGCACTCTATCTGTTTGGTCCAGGGCTAATAAAATAGTTCTGTTTCTTATCACATAGTCAGCCACTTATATGACTGAACTATTTAAGAACAGAAGAGGTAGAGGTGTACTGTGACACTAGTCAGAGTTTTCTCCTCTGAGAGTAATGAATTTCACTATGCAGCCAGACCCTGTGGTGAATAAAGTGAAGGTATCATTTGCAGGGTGGAAAGTGAGTGCTTTTCGGAGGGCCTGGCATGCTGATAAGCATACTCTTTCAACTCAGTGAGTTGTGTCAATGCTAAACCACGTGACTCCTCGTTTTTACTTAGTAAAACCTCTACAGGTTCAAATCAGCTTTTCGGCTGTTGACCGAAACAACAACACATTCATATAGGCAAGAGAAAGTAAAAAGTCATCAGCACGCGAGAAACTTTTCCGTCTTTGAAGATAATTGTACACATGTCGGAAATGAAATAAAGAGAAAATTTACATTTAATTTTTTAGTGAAAGAGTTATTTAAATTGGACGAACCGTACAGGAGTTGGTGCAATGATTGAAAAACGGGTGTACTTTGATTGTAGGCTGTACTGATTAATGTAGGGCAGGCGTAGATTGTGGTAGAATCTACGGATGGAATGGAAGTTATGTAGCGCGTAAGCGGTGTCACATTGAGATGTGGTATGGGCTATGGGGTGGCAGTGGCAGTGACATTGATTGGTCTTCCTTCACCTTGTACCTGTTAGCAGTGATAGGCAACTCCAACTGCCCCTCTCCCGGTTCAATGACCTCTAATTCACTCACTCGTTCACTGCCTCTATTATTTCATATTTCCCCATCGCTATTATTATTATTATTATTCAATTTAAATTCTTTTCCTTTGTTTTAGTTGTTTCTCGTTATTATTGCCTCTTCTCCGATTTGTTTGTTGCCCACCAACGAATGTCGACTAATTTGTTATCGAGTTGTTAAGTAAAAAGTTTCGTTTAATAAAATTGTAAAATTGTGGGCTTCCTCGACTGTCTGTTGGATAAAGTTTCCACCGTAAATTGTTTTTTTTTTAAATTTCTAATGTGTACGTTGCAATCTGTTCAATTGAGAACAATAAGCAACCCCATGACCGAATCAGATGAGGATGATATGTATGACGTGTAAATGAGGTGTATTCTTGTACAGACCCAGGCCGACCATTCCTGAGAGAGTATGGTTAGTTGAACCCCAACCATCAAAGTACACCCACAACCACTGTCTAGCATTCAAATCCGTATAAAAGTAACTACCTTTACTAGCATTTGAACCAGGAACCTTCGTCTCCGAAAATCAGCTGTTAAACAGCAGCTGATTTTAGCGACGACTTTACCTCTAGACCAACCCGGTGGGTTACCTACCGTAAAATTAATAATAATAATAGGTATAGATACTGAAGTCACGAGATTACCTTTTGCGTATGGATGGGCTCTGAGGAAGGGAAGTAAAATATTTACAGTGTTGCCAACCTCAACAGTGAGACACTACTCGTACATTTCACTACCGTCCAGTTTCTACATACATTTTGTTAGCTGTTGTTTATTCCAAGAAAATGTTTTCTTCATAAACCTTATAAGTAATAAATATGACCTGTAATATTGCCTATAGTTTAATTACATGACTAGATATGTTTGATTTACTCTAATTACCAATGAATCGTCTTCTTTACTATAGGGTGATTCAAAAAGAGCGCTGGTTTTGATATATCAAATTAAGAGATTTATTTTATTGAAAAACTGAAAATAAATACATCAACAAGTTCATCTTACCTTCCGATTTCATGTATGAAAAATGATGTCATGCATGTGTCCTCCTCTACTGCGCTGTCACGCATCAACTCTGTCCATGAAATTGGATATTACTGCACGACAAGTTTCGACTTCCATTTGCCCGATAACCCGTCGAATTTCCTCCTTCAAGTCATTGATGTTTCGGGGTTTATTGGCATACACTAATGACTTCAGATGACCCCAAAGATGAAAGTCACAAGGCGTCAAGTCACACGACCTTGGTGGCTATTGATGGTCGGAATTACGAGAAATGATGCGATCCTGGAACCGTTCACGGAGCAACAACATTGTTTCTCGTGCAGCAACTGAATTTTATACGGGTGATATTAGAGATCGTACCGAAGAATTCTCCGTACAGAAGAACATCGTAAACCCAATTGTTGAGAACGGCGACGTATTGATTTTGCTGGGCTAACAGCCACACTGTCACGAACCAACGCAACGTTCTGCTCAGTTCGGCCAGAACGACGACGTCCAGAACTTTTAAGGTCGACTGTTGAACCCGTCTCAAAAAACTTTTTCATGAGCCTGCGAACTGTTGATTCATTCGGTGCTTCATTACGTCCTAGAGTACCGCGAAGTCGCCTGACAGTAACCGCATAACTCTCTCCACTCTGGTAAAATGTTTTGACGATTAACACTAGTTGCGCAATAGTAAACTTCTCCATGGTTAGACACAGACTGCGAGAGTACTACACTGCGAACAAGAGAAACTACAACTGAATCGTCAATCAGAATGTTCTCCGAAATAGAAATGAGGTGTAACAATGTTGCCAACCGATAAACAAAAATTTACCAGCCGTTTAAAAACCGTCGCTCTTTTTGAATCACCCGTTATTTCTGTCATGGCCGTTTTCATTATCATTATCAACCCTAACCGTTTCCTTTTTATACCAGGTGTCAACAAAACTGTTAAAGAATAGTTTTTTCACGTCCTTAGTTTCCTTCTTTATTTTCCGAATTGTGGAAAGAGAAACATCACAGTAGTTAGCCGCTCGCTCACGGCTTTTGTTAAAAGGCACGGATTGGCATTTTTGTTTAGTTTCAACTTTACAACATTTTCTTACATTGCGTTCAGCACTGTAAATAGTTCGACCACGTTTTCGAAAAACTAACATTTGTGTTTACGGTAACAAACAGTTAACCTACAAAAATTTCCACGATTTACTGTGTATGCTCTGAGCAGGGTTTAGTATAATAAGTTGTTATACGTTTGTTGTTGTTGTTGTTGTTGTTGTTTAGGTGGTCATCAGCCTGGTTGGCTGGTTTGAACGTGTAGAGGTTTTACTAAGTAAAGCGAGGAGTGAGGTGGTTTACAATTGCCACAACTCACTGAGTGAAAAAGTACGCTTATCAGCATGCCGGGCCCTCTGAAAAGCACATATTTTTCAGTCTGCAAATGACACCTTCACTTCATTCACCACACAATCCAACTGTATAATGAAATTCATTACTTTCAGAGGAGACAACTGTGATTAGTGTCACCTAACACACCTCTACATCTTCTCTTCTTAAATGATTCACTCATTTAATTGGGTGACCATGTGATAAGAAACACAACTATTTATTTTAGCCCTGCAACGAACAGATTGAGTGTAAACAATTTGACACTCCTCCACCTTCACCTGTCATGGGCTGTTATGGGCATGATGTTTGTTGTACTGAAATTAAAGCAGTCGCGCATGCGCACTGATTCTGTTCCCCCTTTGCCCCTCGTTGGAAACGATGGCAAACTCGTGTACTCAAGTGACTGTACCTACAGGTAAGTTATTAATATTGTGTAGGTTGTTCGTTTGTGATTATTATGAAGTATTTGTGTAAGAATTGGGAGTAAATAAGTAGGCTAAAATAGGCGTAGTGTGCAGTTGAGCCGCTCTAAGTTTGCTCCTAGCGTCAACAAACAAAAGCCACCTACTTCAGGGTGCACGCTAGAGTCTGCGACTTTACGGATGTCGCATTCCTATTAAGTTAACTATTTTTCAAATTAGAACTACTCAAAGTACTACTAAAAACATCATTCATTATATGATCTAGGCCTAACAGTTTCATTTATAAAAATACTTTTAAAAGTATTTTTATATTTAAATACTTTTGAAAGTATTTTGTTGTTACTTTTTAATTAGCGTGTACACA
This sequence comes from Catonia carolina, assembly GCA_035578175.1. Classification (NCBI taxonomy): domain Eukaryota; kingdom Metazoa; phylum Arthropoda; class Insecta; order Hemiptera; family Achilidae; genus Catonia; species Catonia carolina. The sequence continues at coordinate 532,127 of JAQMRL010000008.1, read as the reverse complement.
TTTTGATATAATGGTCGCATGCTCAGCGACGTCATTATTTGTTTACATTAGGAGCAAACTAACAGAGGCTGGGCTTTAGTTTGTTCATTTGTGATTATTATGAAGTATTTGTGTAAGAATTAGGAGTAAATAGGTAGGCTAAAATAGGCGTAGTGTAGGCCTATACAGAGAGAGAGAGGGAGTTGTTTGGTGGTGTCGCAGTAGCGTATTTGTCCCTGGGATAGGATAGGGAGCGATTGAAAGGTTTCCGTTAGAATGCGGCGACTACTTGTGATATGATAGTGGAGGAGTTATCGATTGATACGGTTCAGTTGCGATAGTGTCGGTCGGGCCAGTCAATGAATCTACCTCCCTTCCCTTCCCCCTCCTTCCATGCCTGGCCCTGTTTGTTGTGTCGTGGCCCCTCAATGTGTGTGATTATACTTATTAGCCTATAGGTTGTTTTACTGGAGCTCTCCCTATTATAGTCTACTAAAAGGACAGACTGGTGAGCAAACAAATACATGGTCGATTAAACTTTACGAAAGTATCATTGCAGAAAACGCCGTTTATTGCGATCAATTGCGTAATTGCAAAACAGCGAAATCTAATGGTAAAATTGGATGAAGTGGGGGGGGGGGTGTGTGCCATAATAGGCTGCTGGTAGTGGTGGTGGTGGTGGTAGTAGTCTACGCTTCCTCCTCCTCAATTAACATCTTGTCTGTTAACTGACAACCGTGATTCGCGATTAAGTCGCTTGCACTCGGCGGTACTTTCTATAACAAAATTCAAAAGAGGCGTTGAATTGGAAAAATTCAAAACCCCAAAGAGGCGTTAAATGCAAAAATGTTGATGAAAATTGAAAGGAAGGGTAAATTAAAGGCGGAACCGAGGGGGCCGTGTCTTCATTGAACGGTCCTCTGATGGACAATACTGGTGTACTGCACGAGGGGCCCCGATAACAACTGCTGGCCTACATCTAGAAATAGTCGATAGAATCGATTATGCGGTTGATCGATAAGGTCGGTAATCGGATTCACTTGTGGATAACCCAATTAGTATGATGAAGGTTATTTATTATTTGGCTAGGATCAGAATGAAGATCTGTTTGGAAATAAGGTGCCTCGTAAGAAACATGTACAGACTGATTTGTTGGTTGATTTGTGTTTTAAATTGTGCGTCTAATGGGATAGTTTCATTAATCTGTACAGGTAGGCCTATCTGGGTGTGAATGTGTTTAATTCTCTATTCCGATCCCTTTAGCTTTTATTTTTTTCTTTCTTTTTTTAATTCCTAATATGTGTAGGTTGCAATCTGTTCAATTGAGAACAATAAGCAACCCCATCACCCAATCAGATTGAGGATGATGTGTATGACGTGTAAATGAGGTGGTGTAGTCTTCTACAGACACACTCACACAGTATGGTTACCATCTAACTACACCCACAACCACTCTCTACCATTCAAATCCGTATTAAAGTGACTACCTTTACTAGGATTTGAACCAGGAACCTTCGTCTCCGAAAATCACCTGTTAAACAGCTGATTTTGGCGACGACTTTACCTCTAGACCAACCCGGTGGGTGCTTCAGCTTTTAAATAGAGTTTAGACCGATTAGAATGTTTGCCAGCGTTGTCACATTGTACTTGACAAACATTATGCGCGCATGCGTATAATAGCCGCAGTAGTTCACTCTTGTCTTGCATCTCGCACTGAGCACATCGATTATAGAGCGCGTTAACATACAATACTTTGTAATTTAATCAGCTGATTGGATGTTTATAGGTTATAATTGTTATTGAAAGACCAAATATATAAGAGAGCTAGAAGAGGAGCAAGTATTGGCAACGTTGCTGGCAAGTGATTAGATAGCTATAAAGTGGGTGGGTGGGGGGCAATGCGTACGTCACCCTTGACAAAATAGGTATGATTGAATAGCCTATATTTGGGTGGCACTCGCCCAAACATTTTCACATTTGTAAAAGGTTGCGCAAAGCACCGCCACTTAGTCGGCAGGGGCGAATGGCGAGAACAACGTTAGTTTGTTTTCATGTAGTTTGTGTGACTTCCCATAACAGACAGATAGAGAGCCAAATTATTTGCACTCAATCTGTTAGTTGCAGGGCTAAAATAAATAGTTGTGTTTCTTACCACATGGTCACCCAATTATAGATAACTGAGTCATTTAATAAGAGAAGAGGTAGAGGTGTACTGTGACACTAATCACAGTTATCTCCTCTAAAAGTAATGAATTTCATTATACAGTTGGACCCTGTGGTGAATGAAGTGAAAGTATCATTTGCAGAGTGGAAAATATGTGCTTTTCAGAGGGCCCGGCATGCTGATAAGCATATTTTTCCATTCAGTGAGGACGGCAATGGTAAACTACCTCACTCCTCGATTTACGTAGTAAAACCTCTACAGGTTCAAACAAGCTTTTTGGGTGATGATTTAAACAACAACAGTTTGTGTGGAGGACGCGATGAGGAGGACCAAAGTGAAATGTTGTTGAATTGTGTAGGCGTAGGGGGTAAGTGTAGGCTTGTGATTGGAGTGAAATTGGTACGTAGGCCTACAGAGTAGGCTATCTGCTGTTTATCATCGCACTGTTTCTTAATCTGAACTTAATTAAATTGAATGAATTTTTAATTTTGACCTGAATCCGTTTCCGTTTTATCAATTAGGTAATTAAATTAAGATCAGCTGTTATGAAAGACATATTTGGCATGGAGGCGTCGTACATGGAAGAAAGATCCTTGTTGTTGGCCGCCGTATATGACGAGTGAAATTATTATTTTACCATACATGGATCCATCTCTCTCTCTCTCTCTCTTTCTCTCTTCACTATTTATATTTGTGTAGAGAAATACGAATTGTGTTTGTAAATCATCTTCCCTGATTACAAATATGCTCACTGATTTTTACTTTCTCTTGCCTATATGAATATTTGCCCAAAACGGGCAGGTGGAGTGTTAAATTAATTGCACTCGATCTGTTAAATCCAGGGCTACAAAAAATAGTTCTGTTTCTTATCACATAGTCACCCAATTATATTACTAAACTATTAAACAACAGGTATAGGTGTATTGTGACACTAGTCAGAGTTATCTCCTCTGAAAGTAATGGATTTCATAATACAGTTGGATTGTGTGGTGAATGAAGTGAAGGTGTCATTTGCAGAGTGAGCCCGGCATGCTGATAGGTATACTTTTCCACTGAGTGAGTTGTGGCAATGGTAAACCACCTCACTCCTCGTTTTACTTAGTAAAACCTCTACAGGTTCAAACCAGCCATTCGGCTGTTGACCTAAACAACAACATATGAATATATGGGAAGGAAAGTATTGTTTTCATACCGATTTTGAGAAATCGAGTTTTCACCGGATCTACACGTTTTCAGACTCCCTGAACCCCAAAAAACATGTTTTTAGCGATTGGTCTGTGTGTGAACAGAATATCTCAAGAACGGAACATCGTACGAACTTGAAACTTGAAACTTAAGTTAGATACTACTAGAGTACCCGACACGGACATGTTCATTAAAATCGGTCAACCGGAAGTAGTGGTTTATTCGTGTCATTTTTCACTTTCTTGCGATTTTCTCAAAAACGGCTCCTACGATTCTTTTTAAATCGCCTTATTTACTCAGTAGTTTTTTATGCCCTACTAGATAGGGTAGGCGCCATGTCTGCTGGAATTATTGGAGAGGTTGGTTTCTCGTAAAAAAATTGTTTATTTTAAGATTGCGACTTCAATATAGGCCCTACATTTGAATGCCGTGGCCAAGCGTAACGTGGTGACGCTGCGCTGGGTGCCGGGGCACCAGGGAGTGCCTGGAAATGAGAGAGCGGATGCCTTAGCAAAGAAAGGTGCAGCCTCTCACTTCATAGGCCCAGAGCCATTCTGTGGAATTGGTGAGGGCTATTATAGAGGTATAGTCAGGGCCTGGGAAGAGGAGGCTAAAACCTCCTATTGGGAACAGGTGCCAGGTTGTGTACAGGCAAAGAAATTCATTGCCTATTCCAGCAGGAAGGCTGGGATATATAATAGACTAGGAAGACAGGACTTGAGGAGGGTAGTGGGCCTGATGACTGGTCATTGTAATCTTGGGTATCATTTATCCAAGATAGGAAGTGCTGAAGAGAGCCTGTGTAGATTCTGTCACGAGCACAGGAGAAGGCTGAGCACATTTTATGCAGTTGCAAAGTGGTTGGCTGCAAAAGAAGAGCGCTGATGGGTAAGGAGGTGTTAACACCTACTCAGGTAAGTGCACTAGATCCTAGGCAGATCCTGCGCTTTATTGAAAGTGTGGGGCTTGCTTAAATAAGGAATAGGGGCAATCACAAAAGATCTTTTAGGTCGCGGTGAGGAGGGGCTGCAGAAGCCTGAACGCCCACATAGTAAAGTAAAGTAAAGTAAAGTAGGCCCTACATTTAGCGCAAAAATGTATAATAATAAAAGTTGTAGAGAATTTAATCTCCTACGACTGATATTTCAAACTTTTTTTTTATAACGCTTAGTTAAGCGGTAGTTAGCGATTCTCGATTTTTTAAAGATTTCAGCCTTAGACACATTTTAGAACACATTTTACGATAAAAGTGTACATAATCAAATTGATAGGAAACTAAAAGATCTACAACTTTTATTAAAAGCAGTTTTCACTACAGATCCTAGTTTAGCGTGAAAGAGTGATTTTCCGTATTTTTAAGCCAAACTTCATTTTGCGTCTTTCATTCATGATTAAAATAAGGTTATGTTTTTTGAGGTTAGTTTTTGGTTTATTTCTAATTTAATGTTAGGTTATATTGTCCGTTATTTGCATTGGCAAGAGAAAGTTGTGTGAGTGTTTCAGACCAGATTTTTTACTCTCTCTTGCTTATGAAAATCGATCATCAGGGGAAGTAGCAATTTATTCGTGTGGTTTTTCACGTTTTTCAATTTTCTCTGTATTATGATTTTCTATTTACATTTGGGTGATGTGATGAAAGTCGAGCAAAGAGGTTAGTTTTCGTTTAACCAGTCGTCATTAAAATGAAGAAGGCGGTAGGCAGTAGCGATGGATGCGAAGCCGAATAGTGTATAGATGCGGTCAGTGAATAAAAGGTGAAAAAGAAGAAGAAGAAAGAGTTGATAGGCTAACAACGTACGGTGGCAATTAGTAGTCGAGTGCGTGAACATAGGCGCGCACATGCACGGATTTACTGTTACCCGATGTAGGCTACAGTTGGTAGGCCTATATGGAAATAATTGCCACTCTTGTTGTTCTGTTATTTGTTAATTATTTATTAACATTAACCGAACCGATGTTAGAATGTTAGGTTGATTAACGGTACAGCCTACAGCCTACAGCCTACATGAAGGGATCCTGTAGCCTACCTATCACACTACCATCAATACATAGAACAATATGGCCTACTATTTATTAATATCGAAGGGGTGGGAGACCGGAGAAGGTTGTAACAAGGGGTTGATTGTATCACCGTTCATAAATCGGGTACCTGTCGGTACAATTAATAATTGTCATTCCAGAGAAGAAGAAGAAGAAGAAGAAGCCTTGTACTAGTGCTACTTGGCATTGTCAGTTTAGTGCTTTTCACCAATTATTTTCGGTGGAAAAAATTTAACAAGGAAATATCTACTTTTTACAAAATTGTGAGTGAATTTTCGAGAATTTTGTTTCCTCTTTATTTTTTTTTTTATTTTTATTTATTTTATTTGTTATCGGGAACTGTAGTTCGTTAACAACTACCCGATTTGATCGCTGCTTTTTGCTGTACTTTTTTTTCTTGACGTGGATTAGATATAAGTTTGAACAGGGACCCCCAGTAGAGTTTGTTCATGGATGGCTGTCAGCTGTTCACCATACAAAGTCGCTTACCCAACCGGTGTTACTTAACAAATAATAGCGACTTTCTACCAGCTGACTGACTGGGCTGGCCCACCCGGAGGCCTACAACGTGTTTCTTAAATAAATTTGAGTAAAATGTTAACTTGAGTTGTTTTCTGGAAAATACGTTCTTAGAAGAAAGAAAATTGTACAGTAGCCTACAATAGGATTCATTTATTTATTTCAGTAGTTTACATTATGACTTAAAGTAGCTTTATGCAATAATAATAAAAATTGAAATTCTTCACTTTAAGAAAGAAAAATGTTGAATTTCTTCGGGGCTATTCACGTTGTTAATCGTTGTCATAAACAGTAGTTGTACACATTAAAAAGATTTCTGGATAGAATCTTTGTATGGCCATGGCCTCTTCCACTACAAAGTAGAGTTTAAGCTTGAAAAGAATTTTATCTACTTAGAAGGAAACACTTTATATGGATAAGGAAAGCCAAAGTTATGGCATTTTTGTAGGGATGGTGTGTTCAAATTCAGTTATTCCTAAAATGCACTGAAAAAATGTAAAATTTTGACTTAGGGCTTTCTGAAATAAATTAGTATTAAAGTTATCTACCGTTGTTTGTTTGAATAATGCACGTTGCGAAAACTGATATTTCTCGGTCATCTGTTTATCGAAAGATTATCTTCATAATAGATTATTTGTTTTAGTTTTGCTCTTTGAAAAGAAATTGGCATAATGTAAGGGCGGTTGGTATTTGGTGGTTCATGACAATTGGTCATAAACAGAAGAAGAAATTCGTATAACAATTGAATATTTTTATTGCCTTAAAAATTGATACATAATTTTACGAAGAAGAAAAAGTAGAATATTTTTGGAGAAAAGAGGAAGTTATTTTTTTGTGAAATTAGTGGTTAGGAGGCATAAAGTGTAGGCCTTCCGTTACGCATCACCTAGGTACAACTGTGAAATAGTTTAGTGGAGGAGATGAACCTCCTCCTCCTCGTCCTCCTCATGGTGGGTCATGAATTGAAGGCCTACTAATTAAAAGTTGTAGGCTATCGTATTACACGCATCCTATTTTATGGTCGGCCAATTAGCCTCTCAGGCTAACACTATGTGTGTATGTATGATCCATCCGACCTACTTGTTCACATGTGCTCTCGGGTATACCCGGTTCAACGTCTCCTTCTCTCTCTCTCTCTCTCACTGTCTAATTAAATGAAATATTAATGTTTCGCTTTGTAACAGACACTGACCCGTGTGTTATAGTAGTGTAACAGAATAACAGTTGTCGGTTGTAATTGTAGCGTGGACTATAGGCTACTAGAATAGTAAGAGATGCACTGTTTCCTTCCTATTCATAATACCTAACGTTGTTTATTCAAATAATGCACGTTACGAAAACACTGATATTTCTCACTCATCTATTATTTTAATTGAAAGATTATCTTTTTGTTTTAGTTTTGCTCTTTGAAAAGAAATTGCGATAATGTAGGCTTGCGTATAGGGCGGTTGGTGGCCGTGGTAGCCGCCGCTCTTCTCCTACCCTATAGAGGCCTACTTGATCATGTTAAGGAGTACCTAACGTTTGTTTGTTTGTGTCTGTGATGGTAGGTTTCACAGCCACGTACGCCTAATATTGTAATTAAGGGGAGGCAGACTGATTTTAATAAAAAAAAAACATTAAAATAAAATAAAATTTAATCAGTTGCAACGCAAGATAAAAATATTGGTGTGTTTTTGTTTTGCAAGTTAATTTCAATTGGTAATAGGTATTCTGTTGCGGTATTATGCTTTTATTATCCGCATTTTCTGCATATTTTATTTTTTGACTTTAGCTACACTTATTTCGTGAAATATCTCACATAGGAGTGTGAAATTCCACACACTACATTTTAGCACTAAGGTGTGTATTTACTCCAGAGGTATTTCAAACATTTTGGAGTTTTTATTTTTTGGGTGTCGTATTTCATAAAAAAATGTAAGCTACATTTTGAACATTTTTTGAGAACAAAAATGATGTTTAGATTGGATGAAGATGAATGAAAAATCTCTGGTACAAATTTGTAAAAAGGTACTGTATGTCAAAGCTCAGCTTTGTAGCTTTAACGGATCATACAAAAAATCTACCTACAGTCAAGCCTCTCTAAGTTTGCTCCTAATGTAAACAAATAATGACGTCACTGAGCATGCGCATTATGTAAAAATGTGTACACGCTGATTAAAAAGTAACAACAAAATACTTTCAAAAGTATTTAAATACAAAATACTTTTAAAAGTATTTTTATAAATGAAATTGTTAGGCTTACATCATATCACGACTGATGTTTTTAGTATTTTAAGTACTTATAATTTAAAAATTAGTTAACTTAATAGGAATAGGACATTTGTAAAGTGATGGACTCTAGCGTGCACCCTGTAGTAGCTGGTTTTGGTTTGTTGACAGAAGGAGGAGCAAACTTAGAGCGGCTGAACTATAAGTTAGTATTGTAGGAATAGGGATAATGAAAATGGTCTGCCTCCCTTAAATGAAATGTGTGATTATGGTCTGTCATATCAATCACTTGCCTCCTCAATTGACCACCATTTTTGGGCTCAAGAACAAAATGCAAGCGATACCCTTTAAAAAATGTTCGGCCAACGTCTTGTCGTGAACGGACGTGGTCGGTTGGATTACATTCTATTGGCCAATTTGTTATCTACAGTATGAAAAATTGTTGTTTTCCCGGTGGAAATACTGTAGTACTAAGTGTCTGCCTACCGTTTGTTTTTGGGAAAGATTGTCCGATGTGGATCACGTGAATGAATAGTGACGTGGTTTCAGTGTCCTTGTTGAAAACAAAAGCCGTCGTAATTAAATGGTGACGTCATAATAAGAGTAGTATACGTAACCTTGGGCGAAATAATATTTATAATCTGTCCAATATAATTTAATTTTGATTGACTATTTTGGTCGGATCATTATAAATAGGCCTACCCCTCCCCCTCCCCCTCCCCCTCTTGTAGCCTACTAGTAGTTAGTCGCTTTGTTATCATTTCCAGTTTCCATGTTGGGTACAGGCTGAGTGAAAAGCCGATCAGTCATTGTATTAGTTTTTTTTTTTTTTTTTTTTTTTTTGTTAAACGTTCGACTGTTGTGCAATTACTGCTAATGGAGACGGTGAAGGATGAAATGATTTTTTTGTAACGTATGAAAATATGTTGTGCCTGAATGAGGTTCGAACCCAAGACCTGCGAGTAGAGTGGCTGCCGTTAAACAAGGGTTGCTTGGGCCAATTTTTCCATTTACGAGTTGTTGGATTGAAACTGGAAACTGTGTCTGGTATTGTTTTAGAGTATTTATGTTCTTCAGGGCCTAGTTCATTTAGGCTATAAGTACCCATGTTATTTTCACTTTCTCTTGCCTATACGAATATGTTGGAGGAAGGAAAGTATTGTTAACAAATACACTCTTCACCCGAATGTAGGCACCTAAACAGACACCCTCAACCCACACACACAACTGCTTTTTACCTATTGGTCTTTGTGTGTGTGTAAAAAATATCTCAAGAACGGAACATCGTACGAACTTGAAACTTAAGTTACATACCACTACCGGACCCCCGACACGAAAATTTTCATCAAAATCGGTTAACCGGAAGTAGTAGTTTATTCGTGTCATTTTTCACTTTTTTGCGATTTTCATAAAAACTGGTCCTACGATTTTTTTTAAAAATCGCCTGGTTTACTAAATTTTTTATGCTCTACAAGATAGGGTAGGCGCCATGTTGGCTGAAATTCTTGGTTAGGCTGTTTTCACGTAAAAAAATAGTTTTTTTTTTAAGATTACGGCTTTAATATGCATTTTAGCGCAAAAAATTATGTAATAAAAATCTATACTAGAGAATTTAATATTCTACAACTTTTATTTCAAATATTGTTTTTGTATAACGAACCTAACGACTTAGTTTAGCGATAATAAGCGATTTTCTGTTTTTTTTCGCACGAAAATGTGTGAAAAATCGATTTTTTTAAAATTTTGGCCTTATTATGCTTTTATTTAAAGCATTTATCTCTACAGAGCCTAGTTTAGCGTGAAAGCGTGAATTTCCGTATTTTTAAACGAAACTGAAGTCGATTTTTATTTTGCGTCTTTCACTGATGATTAAAATAAAGGTATGTTTATTGAGGTTAGTTTTTTTGTTTATGTCTTCTAATGTTTTATTACTAATGTTAGGTTATATTGGTCATTATTTGCATTGGCAAGAGAAAGTTGTGTGAGTGTTTCACACCAGATTTTTTTAAAATTCGGGACCGCTCTTCAAATGGGCGGCGTACCATTAAAATGATATAGTAGGCGTTAACGCGCTGTATCTGGTGAAGTAATCTGACAAACTTTTTTTTTCTTTTTTTTTAGCTTTTATTTGTTATTATCGGGAACTGTACAGTACATTATTGACAACTACCCAATTTGATCGCTGCTGCTTTTCGCTGTATTATTTGACGTGAATTAGGCGTGAGATTTGAACAGGGACCTTCGGAAGAGTTTGTTCATGGATGGCTGTCAGCTGGTCACCATACAAAGTCGCTTGCCCAACCGGTGTTACTTAACAGATAATAGCGACTTTCTACCAGCTGACTGGGCTGGCCCACCCGGAGGCCTGACAAACATAACAATTTCAATTCACCGAAACTGAACTCGACACTCTAAATAGGCCTACCTCGTGATGCACTGAAATCTCCTCTGTGGACAACTTGTGTTGTTTTATTTTTGCAGTAGGCCAAAATAATCCTGTTTATGCGTTGCATTATAAAACATTCTCTGTATAAAAGAATCGGTTGCATTCGTCATCTTGTTGAATAAAATAGGCGTACTTCTTAAACGTGGGTTTTGAAAAGGACCAATCTTTCATTAGTTGTAACTTATATAGGCTATTCTTCCTTCTTAATCAGATATTTTTAGAATCGTTTGTAAGGGACCACGTAGGCCTACCATCCGATCCGACTGGAACTTATTCGTCAAGTTTCTGGTTTCTATGCGTTGTGCTTTTCAAGATTGCGGTGATTAAATGTATTCGCTTTTTCAGATACGCCTCCTACATAAGCAACGAGAAATATGCGATGATTAAATGAATCGTTTGCCCATGACAGACAGGTGGAGTGTCAAATTATTTACACTCAATCTGTTCGTTGCAGGGCTAAAATAAATAGTTGTGTTTCTTATCACATGGTCACCCAATTAAATGACTGAATCATTTAAGAAGAGAAGAGGTAGAGGTGTGTTAGGTGACACTAATCACAGTTATCTCCTCTCTGAAATTAATGAATTTCATTATACAGTTGGACCCTGTAGTGAATGAAGTGAAAATGTCATTTGCAGAGTAAAAAATATATGCTTTTCAGAGGGCCTGGCATGCTGATAAGTGTACTTTTTCACTCAGTGAGTAAGGGGCAATAGTAAACCACCTCACTCCTCCCTCTTACTTAGTAAAACTTCTACACGTTCAAACCAGCCTACAGGCTGATCACCTAAACAACAACACATGAATAGAGTGTCAATAGACTTGTGGTGCACCCAGTGTCCGATGCCGGTTCTATCGGATCCAGTGAAAATTAACAGTTTGATACGAAAATTAAATGGGCCGTAAAAAAACTGTACCTTGCAGTACCACCACCCTGTCTATCTATCTATCATCTGGAACAGAACCAACCGGTTCCGTTTGTTGTTTTTGCAAAATATTAGGCCTACCAATTCTATTTTAAAATGACATTATTATTTTTTCTTTATCTTCAATTTCTCGTCATCTGTGAAATTGTTTTCATTTGGTGTGGGGTAATATAAATAACCGGTTTGTTGTTTTTGATAGTTTTTTGGCTGCTGCTGGTTTTTCTCTCTGTTTCTGTTAAATGTATAAATAAATAGGCGTATAATGTCACTTGTCTCGTTTGGTTAATTGACTTTCTCGCTAAAAACAACCGCCGCCTACTCTGTGTACGCGGTACCATCCATCCAATGAATTGAATGAGTTCCTCGGAGAACCCGTTTTAAGGCAGTCGACCTGAAATATTGGTAAATTGGTAAATGTAGTTACGGGATGGGGCAAGTTGAAGCCCACCATAATGTATGAGTAGCTTATAATTATATCAGTTTGCAAGATTGTAGGCCGTACAAACGATAGAGAATGCTGCAACTGGTACAGTAGACTCTCCTCTCGATAACTGCAAGTCCAAGGACGGAACCTAAACATTCAAGTTATCGAAATTTGAATTTAGTCATTGCAAACATAACATTGTCATAAGATAGGCCTAGGTATGATACTGTACAATACTGTTGATACCCTCCTATTGTTTGCATTGACAGCCTACCTGGATAAATGGTCTCTCATACAAACAAACAAACAAACAAACAATAATACAGTACCTTCTGCGCCACAGTTAGGTAAAATTCATTGTCTCTAGATTATATACATCGAAAAAGTTCATGAATAAAGTCATAATTTCAATAGAAATAAAGGTTTATTTTCAGATTTTTTGATGTTGAAATTGTATGAAAATTCGAGTTATCGAAACTTCATTTCGAGATAACGGGATTATTTTATATGGACTTAGATACGAAAGTCTAGGGACCCAAGTTATATGTCGAGTTACCGAGAATTTCGAGTAATCGAGTGTCCACTGTATTATTATTATTGTGATTGAGTAGGAGGTGAGACCAAAGTGAGAGTCGTCTGATCCCATCGGTCTCTGGTTTTGGACGAGTCGCCTGGTTACTTGAAAATGGTTTTCCCACCCTATACGCCTACTCATCTATTTATAAGGGCTGAGGGTTGTTTACCCTCTCGTCGTATATACTTCAATTTCAATATAGGTGTGTTAAGGGTGTTGAACCTACTTCTACATTATACTCTTTTCACTTTCCGCGATTCTTTTTACTTTCTCTTGCCTATATAAATATATAGGAAGGAAAGTATTGTTTTCAGAACCCCTGAACCCAAAAAACATATGTTTTTAGCGATTGGTGTGTGTGTGTGTTTGTGTGTACAGAATATCTCAAGAACGGAACATCGTACGAACTTAAAACTTGAAACTTGAGTTACATACCACTACCGGACCCGACACGAATATTTTCATCAAAATCTGTCAACCGGAAGTAGTAGTTTATTCGTGTAATTTTTCACTTTTTTGCGATTTTCTCAAAAACTGGTCCTACGATTTTTTTAAAAATCGCCTCGTTTACTAAATTTTTATGCTCTACAAGATAGGCTAGGCGCCATGTTTGCTGAAATTCTTAGCGAGGCTGTTTTCACGTAAAAAAATTGTTTTTTTAAGGTTACGGCTTTAATATGAATTTTAGCGCAAAAATTTATGCAATAAAAGTTGTAGACTACTGAAAAACCTACAACTTTTCATTTCAAACATTTTTTGTATACAGCTTAGTTTAGCGGTAATTAGCGATTTTCTGTTTTTCTCCACGAAAACGTGTGAAAAATCGATTCGGTTTTAGTATGCATTTTACGACAAAAGTGTAGGGAATATAATAAAATTTATAGGAAATTAAAAGATTTACAGCCCTTATGTAGTGCATTTTTCTCTACAGAGCCTAGTTTGGCATGAAAGAGTGATTTTCCGTATTTTTAAGTCAAACTGAAGTCGATTTTCATTTTGCGTCTTTCACTCATGATTAAAATAAGGTTATGTTTGTTGAGGTTATTTTTGTTGTTTATTACTAATGTTAGGTTATATTGGTCATTGTTCGCATTGGCAAGAGAAAGTTGTGTTAGTGTTTCACACCAGATTTTTTACAATAGATTGCTAGGCTAAACGTGTCTGGTTGGTTTTTAGGATTTACAAGAGATGTATTTTATGTGGTCGATGACACCGTCTACGCTTGGGCAACTCCCAGTTGGGGATATCTTAACGTGTTCAACAATGCACGTAACAAAAAAATTAATGCAGTGAAAAATTACTGAAAGTTACTGAAAAATTGTTGTCTGATGCAGCGGGTAGTTAACACTTTCAATCCAAATTTTTTTTTAACTATACACAAAAAATATCTGTTCATTGTTTCATACAACAATATGAATAGGTAAAATTATGTTCAGGCTTCCTAAACAAAATATATTCTCTTACTTAGATTTAAGGATCCCACACACCGGTGCGAATTATTCGCAGCTGTAGCGGCAGCGAGAATTCCGCGTTGGCTGCGGTAGCAATTTTCGCGTCACTGCTCAGACCGGCGCGTAAATCGCAACAATAGCGGTTGTTTATTTATCAAAATTCATAGTTTTTGGCCTCCGGGCCAGCCCAGTCAGTCAGCTGGTAGAGTGTCGCTATTATTTGTTAAGTAACACCGGTTGGGCAAGCGACTTTGTATGGTGACCAGCTGACAGCCATCCATGAACAAACAGGAATCCCTGTTTAAACTCATGCCTAATGCACTTCAAAAATACAGCGATCAAATTGGGTAGTTGTTAATAATGTATAAAGTTCCCGATAACAAATAAAGGCTACAAAAAAAATTCATAGTTTTTTTGCAATATGTTGTCTGAAAAAGAAGAGGTACTTGTGTTATGTGCATTAGTAGCAGAAGAAGAAAATAACTGGTTACTAATAAAGTTTAATTTATCTAATTAAGTAATACAATTTTGGAAAGTGTGTAACCTTTCTACGAGGTACATTGTGTTGTTGACAATTTAAAATACACAATGAAATGTATTGCAGCAGTATTGTATGGTATTAACAAAACAGCACAAAAAATCTGGTGTGAAACACTCACAGAACTTTATCGCGCCAATGCAAAAAATAACCAATATAACCTAACATTAGTAATAAAACATTAGAAATAAACAAAAACTAACCTCCATAAACATAATTTAATTTTAATCATGAGTGAAAGACGCAAAATGAAAATCAACCTCAGTTTGGCTTAAAAATACGGAAAAATCACTCTTTCACGCTAAACTAGGCTCTGTAGAGAAAAATGCTTTGAATAAAAGTTGTAGATGTTTTAATTTTCTATAAATTTTTATTAGACACTTTTGTCATAAAATGCGTAGTAAGGCTGAAATCTTAAAAAGTCAATTTATTTTACACATTTTCATGGAATAGAAAATCACTAATTACTTTTAAACTAAGCGTTTTACCTAAAAATGTTTGAAAAAAAAATTGTAGATGTTTTAATCGCCTACAACTTTTATGATATACATTTTTGCGCTAAAATGCATATTAAAGCCGCAATCTTGAAAAAAAAATTTTTTAAGAGAAAAGAGCCTTTCCAAAAATTTCAGCAAACATGGCGCCTACCCTATCTTGTAGAGCATAAACAATTTAGTAAACCAGGCTATTTTTAAAAAAAATCGTACGAGCCGTTTTAGAGAAAATCGCAAAAAAAGTGAAAAGTTACACGAATAAACTACTACTTCTGGTTGACCGATTTTGATGAAAATGTTCGTGTCCGGTCCGGTAGTGGTGTCTAACTTAAGTTTCAAGTTTCAAGTTCGTACGATGTTCCGTTTTTTAGATATTCTGTTCACACACACACACACACACAACACACACACAAACAAACCAATTGCTAAAAACATGTTTTTTGGGTTCAGGGGGTCTGAAAACGTGTAGATTCGGTAAAAACTAGACATGAAAACAATAGGCCTACTTTCCTTCCTATAATATTCATTTAGGGAAGGGAAAGTAAAAACCATCAAATTAGACTTTAGACTATAGAACACTCTTAGTAATTTACTTTATTTAAGTAAATAATTTTTTACTTTCCCTTGCTCTGTATGAAAATATTGGGAAGAACGTATTGATTTTATGTCGATTTTTCGAAATCGAGTTTTCACCGGATGTACACATTTTCAGGCTCCCCTGAATCCAAAAAAGAACATGTTTTTAGTGATGGTCTGCGCGCGCGCGTGTGTGTGTGAAAAAATATCTCAAGAACGAAGTATCGTACAAAGTCGGAACTTAAAACTGAAATTAGGTACGATTGCGGGGCCCGACATGAACATTTTCATCAAAATCAGTCAATTGGAAGTAGTAGTCTATTCGTGAAATTTTTCACTATTTCGCGATTTTCTCAAAAACAGCTTCTAAATTTATTTTTTGAACTCGCCTCATTTAGGGCTTAGGCCTACTACATTTTTTATGCTCTACAAGATAGGGTAAGTACCACGTCTGCTTAAATTCTTGGGAAGGCTGTGCTCTCATAGAAAAAAATGTTTTTTCTAAAATTGCGGCTTTATTTGCATTTTAGAGGAAAAGTGTATATAATCAAAGTTGTAGGACATTCAAAACACCACAACTTTTGTTTCAAACATTTGTTTTGCACATTGCTTAATTTAGCGGCAAATTAGTGATTTTATGTTTTTTTCCATGAATATCTGTAAAAAAATGTATTTTTTAAAGATTGCGTCCTTGGTATGCATTTTACGAGACAAGTGTAGGCCTATAGGTCACTTATAATCAAAATTATAAGAAATTAAAAACCTGCAACTTTAATTTGTAATATTTTTCTCTAGTACAGAGCCTAGTTCAGAGGTAATAGGCCTAACTGATTTTTCGTATTTTTAATTTTACGTCATTCGCTCGTGATTAAAATTAGGTTATGTTTTCCATTCTATAATGTTTAATCACGATTAGACATAGGTTATAATTTTCATTATTTATATTGGCAAGAGAAAGTCATGTGAGTGTTCACACCAGATTTTCAATGTATTACTTTGTTTTTGTACCTATCAATATTATGTAATGTTAAACATTAAATAAATTATTAAATATACTGTTAATAACTTCGTCAGTTTTGTTACTGAACCGTTCAATCCTATACAAAATAAATATCTAATTCT
The DNA here is from genome assembly GCA_035578175.1 of Catonia carolina. Lineage (NCBI taxonomy): Eukaryota > Metazoa > Arthropoda > Insecta > Hemiptera > Achilidae > Catonia > Catonia carolina. The sequence continues at coordinate 515,478 of JAQMRL010000008.1, read as the reverse complement.
GAGCGGTAACAATATCTACAATATCTGCGGTGTGGTGAAAGGTAAATAAGATTCGAACTTGAAAACCTCATTTTCTCCAAACTGAATGAGATAGACATTCCCCCTTTACCCCTGTATATTTCTAATTCAGTCTCTGGCATTTTGGTACTTCGCGAATTCGCTGTTGTTGCGAAAAAAACGCTGTCGACTGCAAACTGAATATTCGCTATGACAGCGAATAAAAACGCGGCAAATTCGCGCAAATCTTCCTCCAGGTCGCGCTGGTGTGGCTGGCTCGTATGCCGCCATTACAATTAACAACAGCTGTTTATTGTTGTTGTAACAGCTGTGGCTTACATAACCGGTATTCCGCTGCTTCAGCGAATATTTCGCACTAAAATCGCAGCGAATAAAACGCTGCACATTCGCGCGAAATCCGCTCTGGTGTGGGCTGGCTCGTAAGTCGCCATTACTTTAAACAACAGCTGTCGCGTAAACAACGAATATTTCGCTACTGCTGCGAATATTTCGCGCCGGTGTGTGGGATCCTTTATAGCAGAAACACTAATTATGATTTTAATTTGAAAGTCATCATTTTTTTTTTTTGTTAATCCCTAATGTGTGTACGTTGCAATCTGTTCATCAATTGAGAACAATAAGCAATCACGTGACCCAATCAGATGAAGATTATGTGTATGACGTGTAAATGAGGTGTAGTCTTGTACAGACTCAGGTCGACCATTTCTGAGAGAGTATGGTTAATTGAACCCCAACCATCAAAGTACACCCACAACCACTGTCTAGCATTCAAATCTGTAAAAACGTAACTACCTTAACTAGGATTTGAACCAGGAACCTTTGTCTTCGAAAATCAGCTTTTTTTTGGTTTAACGTGCGACTGTTCGGCAATTACTGCTAATGCAGACGGTGAATTATGAAATGATTTTTTGTAACGTATGAAAATATGCCGTGCCTGAATGGGATTCGAACCCAAGACCGCATTTAAGAGAAAATATTTTACAATTAAAAATATTAATAAAATGGATAAAATCACTTTTTACAAACAGTCTAAAAAATATACTTTGTACTTACGTACAACAGATATTCAAAGAAATGCTACTTTATTTTAGTAAATGAACACGAATATTTAAAACTAAAATTAATTTTTAAAAGAAACTAATTAATGTTCGCCTCTGTAGCGCAATGGTCAGCATGCTACACTGCAATGCGGAAGTCTCAATTTCGATTCCTGGCTAGGGTATAGAAAATTATTACACTTGACACCCAGCGTTCCTAATCCAAAGTAGTCACTAATAATTGAAATTTTGATGTCTGTCATTTCACTCCAATGCCACACTCGGTTAGAAAGGGTTAAATAGAATAGAAATCTTTCATTTTCTTTTAATTATTTGTTTTTCTTCTGATGCTAATGCAGATGGTGGAGAATGATAAGAAGCCAGTTGCGCTTCGAGCCGGCCATTTTCTATTAGAACTACGTTGGAGAAGGTGTATTAATTTTAAACTGCTAATTTGCTCTCCAACACTACGCCTTATAGCAAAAGCACCTCTTTTACGTTTGCAACAAAACCGTATGTTACGTCCAGCCATAGGCCTACTTGTGTAATGTTTACAATTTTCATTTTATAAATATTTACGGTCCAGCTGATCTAAATTTAAAATCCAACAATGTGTGTTGCTAGGCAACGAAAAATATTTAAAAAAAAATCATTATTCATTCATATTACTACAGTTCAGCCGTTCTAAGTTTGCTCCTAATGTAAACGAATAATGACGTCACTGAGCATGCGCATTATATCTAAATGTGTACACGCTGATTAAAAAGTAACAACTGAATAATTTCAAAAGTATTTAAATACAAAATACTTTTAAAAGTATTTTTATAAATGAAATTCTTAGGCCTACATCATATCACGACTGATGTTTTTAGTACTTTAAGTACTTATAATTTAAAAAATAGTTAACTTAATAGGAATACGACATCCATAAAGTCACGGACTCTAGCGTGCACCCTGTAGTAGCTGGTTTTGGTTTGTTGACACTAGGAGCAAACTTAGAGCGGCTGAACTATAAGTACGAACTCAATAAATATTAACATCAACTTCATCAAAACCAGTTATAAATATTATAAAATTGTATCATTTCATCTATATTCATTGTTAGAATCGTTATCTATATTTGCCGGTCGCATTGGCGCAGTTGGTAACGTGCTCGCCTCTCATCATGCGGTCTTGGGTTCGAATCCCATTCAGGCACGGCATATTTTCATACGTTACAAAAAAATCATTTCATCCGTCACCGTCTGCATTAGCAGTAATTGCAGAACAGTCGAACGTTAAACCAAAAAAAAAAAAAAAAAAAAATATCTATACTCACACCGTACATACAGATTTGAAAACACCACTTGTACAAAATTCCATCGAATACCTATAGAAACGCTTTCACGACATGTCACACGAACACGACAACCCACTGGTGTGTTCACTTTCCATTTCCTTCCATTTACCTGATAATCCCCCCCCCCTAGACGCCTTAAAAGACGCTCGAGTAGTAGAGACCTGCTAATTTGATATACAAATTTCATTATTGGGGAGGCAACAATGGGGGGGGGGTCCTACCCCTCTCATGCCTATCATCTCATTTACATTAATATCGTTATCATCACATTTGCTTGTTGTAAAATTTTACACTTGTAAATAAAGAATTAAAGAGAAAGGAAACTTGCTCTCTGGTGCGATTTTCCTTTCATTGATTTGTGAATTTTTTTGTGTAAATTTTTAATTTGGATTGTGTTTGTTTTGTCTGTTTTAGGTGAGTGTATAAATGCATAACCGTAGGATTGCCTACTTAGTAGGCATAAACAGCCTACTTTAGTAGGCTAGCCTAGCTTAGAGAGGGAGTGAGGGAGGGGACAGTCGCGTAAGTATCACCTGGTCTAGTCTCTTATCAAACATTTATCATTGTTTAGTCTTGTAACATCTTGTCCTGGTCTCGATCGATTTTTTACTTTCTCTTGCCTATATCTATGAATCTGTAGCTACCTATACCTATGAATCTATATGAATATATAGGAAGGAAAGTATTGTTTTCATGTCGATCACAACAAATACACTCAACACCCGAATATACGCAAATGCGAAATTTATTAAGGTATTGAAGAGGAAGAGGAAGTAGAAAAGAAGGATGTGTTTGTGGCGTGTGTTTTGTGTTGTGTTAGGGTTGGTATGATTGTGTGTGGTGGAGAGAGTTTTGTGGGAAAAGAAAATTTAGTGGAGTAGGCGTGCAAGGTGGTTGATCGGAATTATGTGATGTGGTGGCAACTGCATTATTTGTGGGTGCATTATCATCTGTTGATTTTCTTACAAGTTTCTGCTTAAGTTGGTGACGTGTGGTGGTTGCCAACCCGATTAACTCATCTCGGCGGAGACTGTCATTGTACAATTTTGTGAATACGATTTAGGCGCAGCCTGCAGTAATTAATAGTTTGGTTTGTTTGTTGTTTCACAACCTGCTTTCAATGAAGCTAAACTAAGCACTCTACAGTTGAGCCGTTGTTAGTTTGCTCCTCCTTCTCTCAACAAACAAAAGCCACCTACTACAGGGTGCACGCTACACTCAAGCACTTTACGGATGTCCTATTCCTATTAAGTTAACTATTTTTTAAATTATAAATACTTAAAGTACTAAAAACATCAGTCATTATATATGACGTAGGCCTAACAATTTCATTTATAAAAATACTTTTAAAAGTATTTTCTATTTAAATACTTTTAAAAGTATTTTTTTGTTACTTTTTAATCAGCGTGTACACGTTTTGATATAATGCGCATGCTCAGTGACGTCATTATTTGTTTACGGTAGGAGCGAACTAACAGAGGCTGGACTGTAGAAAAGAGCGCATTAATGAACCGTGTAGGGTTGCAAAGCTGAGATGCTAGGTTCGTTGACCGAAAGTAGTCACTTTATACCAACACGTTAATTGCACATAAAATGAGCTAAAAAGTGTTCTATAACTTAATCCGTACACTTTCGCTGTTACATTCAGCCTTGTCCACCTATTTAAGCGGACACCCCCTATCCTCTAGAGTAGATAAACTACCACTTATGGATGATTGATCTGGAAAAATTGACGCGAGTACACTTTACATGCGGGGCAATGCCAACAAAAAGTACATTTTCAAATCAGTACTCTTTTTAGTATAGTAGCAGAATAGAAACAGCAGTCTATTAGCAGACTGTTGTTGAATAAAAGAGTTGATCACTAGGTCTACTGTTGGTAGCTGAAGATTGCCCTTGAGATGTGATGATGCGAGTAAATGCGGAAAGGAATGCCTGGGAACAAAACTTGTGTGCTGTCTCTAGCTCTGCTCTGCTTGTAGGCCTACTACGCTGCTGCTATACACTTGTCAATTTGTCTGTTGGATTTCGTTCCTACAGACATGGCCTCCTATATATATATATAGTCTCCTATAATAGTCGTTAAGTGTTTTCACACTTTTCACTTGAAATCTCTCCTTTTTTTATCGCCTCTCTTTTTTAACCGTACAATATATTGCAACACATTTAGTTAGACGTGGCGTTTTTAATGATACAATTAAAGTTAATTGTCCACATTTTTACTTGTGTTTAATTACCACTATCGGCGTAAAAGAATTATCGTTTATTTTTATTTTTTTTTTGTTCTCTTTTATTACTAGCTACTATTTTTAGTAGACGTTTTCTACTTTCTTTTTTTAATTGATTTCAAATCGCTCGTTTCCGTCGGCACTGTTTCCGCTGTTTTTTTTAAATTTATTTTGCTCGAAAAATTATTACATGTAGCGTGTTGCTGTCTGCAGCATACGTGAACACTTTGATTGGGAATAAACCATGTTCTCCAAATCACAATAGAAATGGGTGGCATTTTGTTAAGAATATGTTTTGGAATTAACTTAAAAGTAGATTGAACCGTCTAGCCTGTAGGTTTTGAAAGGTACTCCAGTGAAAGCCTTACGCCTATAATACTGCACGATCAATCTAGTGACACTTGCAATTGTTGAAATTTTCAAATTTTTGCATGTGTTATTTTGGTGCTAATGAAAGAGTCGATGTAAAAGTTGAACCTTGTAGTGATGTGTCGCCGCCGCGGTTTATAGAATGTAGGCCTAAGTTGTCATAAAGTATCTGAAAATTCGAGTGCTTCTTACTTGCAACTTGAACAAACTCAGTGCTTCGTTGTACGGAAGAATTTTGCCGTACACCCTATTGGCGTTACCCTTTCTATTATGCCTGCGTGATCTGTTCTCTAGCAGCCATTTTTGTCGTTAAAGAGTGCAGTCCAAGTTCTAGAAGTAGCTACTGGTTGATATCTTTCATTCATTTTGTGTGTAAGGTGTAAGAAGGAGGATACCCGGTTTTTCTTCATTGTAGGCCTGCTGATTATTGGTTCGATTTATTTATAGACGGTTTACGTTGGGAACAATGTGCCAGATCGCAGGTCCTGTCTTGGACCAAGCGGTGTGGTGTTTTCGTTTGAATTCTGGTAGGAGTATTACTTAAATTGGGAAACTAATTTCATTTCCTGCTCTCATGGCGATGATAAGGTTTTTATAATGATATAGCAAATGGGAGAAATTAAATTAGTTTAACCGATTCTTGGTTGGGTTGGGGCTACTGTCTGTAGGCCAGATTGAACGTTCCGCTGCACCAGCACTTATTCTTCTCGAATTTAAACAAAAGGAATCGGATATTGACCGATTTGACTGACGGAGTTTTTAACGAATTATTAAATTTGTGGTTTCCACCATTGTGTCACCCGGTACTCGGTGCAACTGACTTGTATGCTAGCGGTCATCGGATCGACTCCCGATCAGGTATGCTTTAGCATTTATGTAGATGGAAAAGAGTGATAACGGTATCCACTGGTGTGTATGTGTGAGTGCGCCGGTCACGATTTGTGCAGATAATTGGGCAGTGAAGATGTTATGATTGGAGGATGGAAGCTGCCGCTGCCGCCGCCGCCGTCTAGTAACAACGGGTGCCCCCAAACAAACCGATATTCGATACCTTCATACCTGTAGTACAGTATTCAGATGAGTGGGAGTGAGAGAATGGATAACGCTCTCACTCGCACAACCCATACGCCCTAACACAATAACATTGTCTTTAATAATTTTACTCATTGTTGTGAACAAACGTTTATGCATGCAGTAAACTAACAACCAAGATAACGACTGTAGTATGTTTTCAGAATTGGATTATAACGGTGGTAAAGACCTTTGGGCGCATGCGTAGTCATGCCACATATCTCCCTCTCACTCGCTCGGCTATGGGACATTAGTTCATCTGATACTTATACATACGCGCTTAACTTTCAATTGAACATGAGCGCCGCCACTAGCAGCAGCAGTCAAGATGAATTATTTGTAATGGAAAACGTTTGACGCGAGCGATGCCACAGCGGACCCAAAGACCCAGCCATCGACGCACTACTGCCAGGGAAGAAGATGACGTCACCGCTTAAGCGGCCCTTTTCAGGGCCACCGAAAATTAAAAGGTTTTACCTCGCCATCCGGTGACGCCATAGTACATTATTTTAAAAAAGAAAAAATTAAAAAAAACAAAATTTAACCTTAACTACAGTTTTTAAATTGAACTATTGTTAATAATAGGCAACCAATAGAAAGAGTTTTTGATTGGGGCTTTAGTAGGCGTGGTTACGTTTACTAATAATGAAACTTCATAACGGTTTAATTGTTAATAACGCACATTGGCAAAATAAAGTCGTGTGAGTGTTTGACTCCAGATTATTAAAATATAATTTTATCATAAAAACTATATCGATTTCATGTCTGGTGACTGGTCGATGGGGGCAAATTATTGTTGGGGCGTCCGCATGAAAGTGGGTTAATCGGTTACAATTAGCCTATTATTAGACATTAGGCTGCACTCGCGTGGTGTGAAAAGGGGGGTCAGGTGCAAGAAAAAAGAAAAAATCTGGTGTGAAACACTCGCACAACTTTCTCTTGCCAATGCAGAAATTTACAATAAACCTAACATTATTAATAAAACATTAGAAATAAATATAAAACTAACTTTAATAACATAACCTAATTTTAAAAATGAGTAAAAGACGCAAAATGAAAATCAACCTCAGTTTAGTCTAAAAATACGGAAAATCACTCTTTCACGCTAAACTAGGCTCTGTAGAGAAAAATGTTATAAATAAAAGTTGTAGATCTTTTAATTTTCTATAAATTTAATTATATACACTTTTGTCGTAAAGTGCATACTAAGGCCGAAATCTGAAAAAATCGATTTTTCACACGTCGTGAGAAAAAAAACAGAAAACCGCAAATTACCGCTTAACTAAGCGTTATACAAAAAATTGTTTAAAATAAAAGTTGTAGGATTTTAAATTCTCTACAATTTTTATTATATACATTTTTGCGCTAAAATTTATATTAAAGCCGCAATCTTAAAAAAAACAATTTTTTTACGTAAAAACAGCCTCACTGAGAATTTCAGCAAACATGACGCCTACCTTATCTTGTAGAGCATAAGAAAATGAGTAAACCAGGCGATTTAAAAAAAAATCGTAGGACCAGTTTTTGAGAAAATTGCAAAAAAGTGAAAAATTACACGAATAAACTACTACTTCCGGTAGACCGATTTTGATGAAAATGTTCATGTCGGGTCCGGTAGTGGTATGTAACTTAAGTTTCAAGTTTCAAGTTCGTACGATGTTCCGTTCTTGAGATATTCTGTTCACACACACACACAGACCAATCGCTAAAAACATGTTTATGTGGGTTCAGGGGGTCTGTTTACGTATAGATCCGGTGAAGAGTGTATTTGTTGTGATGGACAGGAAAACAATACTTTCCTTCCTATACGCCTATATTCGTATAGCTGGCAAGAGAAAGTAAAAAGGGAAACGTATGAATTGTTTGGTTGAGGGTAGAACGAGGAATGAACGAGTGGAGCAATATTCATAGTCATTATCAACCGAGAGTGACGAGGCGTCCAATCAAGTAAATGTATAGTCCAGCCTTTCTTAGTCTGCTCCTAATGTAAACAAATAATGGCGTCACTGAGCATGCGCATTACATAAAAATGAGTACACGCTGATTAAAAAGTAACAACTAAATACTTTCAAAAGTATTTAAATACAAAATACTTTTAAAAGTATTATTATGAATGAAATTGTTAGGTCTACATCATATCATGACTGATGTTTTAAGTACTTTAAGTAGTTATAATTTAGAACATAGTTAACTTAATAATGATACGACATCCTTAAAGTGGTGGACTCTAGCGTGCACCCTGTAGTAACTGGCTTTGGTTTGTTTACAATAGGAGCAAACTAACAGAGGCTGGACTGTAAATGGAGTGGCAATCATAAACGTAACCGTGACAGTTGATCCGCTTTCCGAAACCTGCTTTTCACTTGTTCAACGATGACCATGGTTGGCCCGTCGGCCTATCAAATGTCAACAACGAAAGTAGCCTATTATATAGGCCTACCCTACAATGAATCCAAAAAGCGTATTTTTACCCATTGTTGTCTGTATCTCTGACCGAGATTAGTGTATTTGTTTTTTTTTTTTTTTTGCTTGACGTCTGACTGTTGTGCAATTAATGCTAATGCAGACGGTGAAGGATGAAATGTTTTTTTTGTAACGTATGAAAATATGCCGTGCCTTAATGGGATTCGAACCCAAGACCGCATGATGAGAGGTGAGCACGCTACCGACTACGCCAATGCGGTCGACTGAGATTAGTGAAGAACGGAAAAGAGCCATCCTACACAGAGCACAACAAATATAGATTCGGTTAACTAGACGATTTCCAACGAAATCATAGGAACCGTTTTCGTTTTTTTTTTTGAGAAAATTGAAAATCTTCTACGTCCAAGTTTCAACTTGTACGATTTTTACGAAATAAATGAAGAACAGAAAATCGTACAAGTTGAAACTTGGACGTAGAAGATTTTCAATTTTCTCAAAAAAAAACGGTTCTTATGATTTTGTTGGAAATCGTCTAAAGTCCAACCTTTTTAAGTTTGCTCCTAATGTAGACAAATCATGACGTCACTGATCATGCGCATTATTATGAAAATGAGTACACGATGATTAAAAAGTAACAACAAATACTTTTAAAAGTATTCAAATACAAAATACTTTTAAATTATTTTTATAAATGAATGTTGTTAAGCCTACATCATATAATGACTGATGTTTTTAGTACTTTAAGTAGTTATAATTTAAAAGATAGTTAACTTAATAGGAATACGACATCCGTAAATTGGTGGAGTGTAGCGTGCACCCTCTAGTAGGTGGCTTTGGTTTGTTGACAGTAAAAGGAGACTAAGGACGGCTGAACTGTAGTTGTGGCTCGGTCGGATGGCGTAAACGACATGTCTGGTGAAATTCGTGGACCTTATAATACGGGCAAAACCGTTGGCCTTTATAAGTTAATTCACAGAAAAGGACAACTTTCATTTGAAGCGATTGATTTGTGGAGCTTAAATCTTAACTTTAGCGTAATTTAGTGATTAAAGCGACAGTCCGGCTGATAATGTTGATGTACATTTTTTCCCCTAATTTGTATACGTTGCAATCTGTTCAATTGAGAACAATAATCAACCCCATGACCCAATGAGATGAGGATGATGTGTATGAGGGAGGTGTAAATGAGACTGTGTAGTCTTCTAAACAGCAGCTGATTTTGGCGACTTCACCTGTAGACCAACCCGGTGGATTGATGTACATTAGCGAGAGAAAGTGGTGTGTGTATGTGGCTGGCACAGATTGTGAAGCATAATGAGAAGCTGTATTTTGGGTGAACCGAGTGGCTGTGGCGCCGCGGATCATTGACCTTATCTCAAACATGCTCGTCACAAGAGACGAGACTAAGGTGAAGGGCGAAGGGCGAAGGGTGAAGGGTGATTGGTCGGAATCTCGTTCCTTTGGTTGCCTTCTTCAGTTGCCGCACCGACTTATAAATGATTTCATTGCCTACCGATATTTTCTTTTTTGAAAATTATTCATATATTATTGTTCTTCGTCGTGCATTTCCTTTGCTCTTTCTCAAACAGTCCGTCTCCCATTTGGCTTACCTCACTACCTCTAATAACTTGGCACCTATTTTTACTTTCTATTGCCTTTATGAACATATAGGAAGAAAAGTATTGTTTTCATGTCGATTTTTCACCGGATCTACACGTTTTTAGACCCCCGAACTTCCAAAAAACATGTTTTTAGCGATTGGTCTGTGTGTGTGTACAAAATATCTCAAGAACGGAACACTGTACGAACTTGAAACTTAAGTTATATACCATTGCCGGACTACATGAACATTTTCATCAAAATTGGTCGACCGGAAGTAGTAGTTTATTCGTATAATTTTTCACTTTTTTGCGATTTTCTCAAAAACTGGCCGTACAATTTTTTTAAAAATCACCTTATTTACTTAATTTTTTATGCTCTTCATGATAGGGTGCGCGCCATATCTGCTAAAATTCGTGGGGAGGTTATTTTCTCGTAAAAAAATGTTTTAATTTTTGTTTTAAGATTGCGGCCTTAATATGCATTTTAGAGCTAAAGTGTAATAATCAAAGTTGTAGAAAATTTGAAAATCTACAACTTTCATTTTTAACATTTATTTGTATGACGCTTAGTTTAGCGGTAATTAGTGATTTTCTGGTTTTTTAAAATGGGAAAAAATGGATATTTTTTAAATTTCGACCTTCGTTTGCATTCAACGAGAAAAGTGTATATAGGCTATAGTCAAATATATGGGAAATTTAAAGATGTAGGCCTACAAGTTTTATTTAAGGCATTTTCTGTACAGAGCCTAGTTTAGCATGAAGGAGTGATTTTCCGCGTTATTAAGCTAAACTAAGGTTGGTTTTTGGTTGCCAGCCGCATTGGCGTAGTTGGTAACGTGCTCGCCTCTGATGTTGCGTGCGGTCGTGGGTTCGAATCCCACTCAGGCACGGTATATTTTCATACGTTACAAAAAGTAATTTCATCTTCCTTTGTATGTAGCCTAGTTAGTCTACACCCCAACGACGTCGCTAACCACCTTAGTAGTTAATGCGACGTTAAATAAATTGAAAAATCTGGTGTGAAACACTCACACAACTTTCTCTTGCCAATGCAAATAATTAATAATAAACCTAACATTATTAATAAAATATTAGAAATAAACAAAAAACTAACCTCAAAAACATAACCTTATTTTAATCATGAGTGAAAGACGCAAAATGAAAATTGAACTCAGTTTGGCTTAAAAAAACGGAAAATCACACTTTCACGCTAAACTAGGCTCTATAGAGAAAAATTCTCTGAATAAAAGTTGTAGATCTCTTAAGTTTCTATAAATTTTATTATATACTCTTTTGTCGTAAAATGCATACTAAAGCCGAAATATTAAAAAAAAATCGATTTTTCATGTTTTCGTGAGAAAAAACAGAAAATCGCTAATTACCGCTAAACTAAGCGTTATACGAAAAAATGTTTGAAATAAAAGTTGTAGGATTTAAAATTGTCTACAACTTTTATTATACATTTTTGCGCTGAAATGCATATTAAAGCCGTAATCTTAAAAAAACAAAGTTTGTTACGTGAAAACACCTTTACCAAGAATTTCAGCAGAGATGGCGCCCACCCTATCTTGTAGAGCATAAAAAATTTAGTAAACCAGTCGATTTTTAAAAAGAATTGTAGGACCAGTTTCTGAGAAAATCGCAAAAAAGTGAAAAATTATACGAATAAAGTACTACTTCCGGTTGACCGATTTTGATGAAAATGTTCGTGTCGGGTCCGGTAGTGGTAGCCTATGTAACTTAAGTTTCAAGTTCGTACGATGTTCCGTTCTTGAGATATTTTGTATACACACACAGACCAATCGCTAAAAACATGTTTTTTTGGGTTCAGGGGGTCTCTTTACATGTAGATCCGGTGAAGAGTGTATTTGTTGTGATGGACATGAAAACAATACTTTCCTTCCTATATATTCATATAGCTGGCAAGAGAAAGTAATAAAGGTTGTTTTTCATTCGCTCATGATTAAAATGAGGTTATGTATTTTTGTTTATTACTAATGTTAGTTTACATTGTTGAGATGATTATTATTACTGTGGAAGCAGGCGTAAGTGTAGGCCTATGATAGGGTTAGTGTTAGGTTGCACACCGTCCATGAGTGGTGAGGGGTGGCTCTGATAGCAACCGCATCACTTACCGGCATTCCTCCCACATAAAGCCCACCCGCATTTCGATTGTAAACCTACGTGGTCCCCTTTGACATGACCAATTAGACAGACCCGCTGTCATCCGATTAGGCTATAGTTGAAAGAACTGTTTTCAAAAGTAGGCGTCTCGTCACAAAACAATTTGTAGCTTTTCTTAAAAAAATTCGAACTATAAACCTCTTTCTAAAGTCCAGCCTCTCTTAGTTTGCTCCTAATGTAAACAAAAAATGACGTCACTGAGCATGCGCATTATACTATAAAAATGAGTACACGCTGATTAAAAAGTAACAACAAAATACTTTCAAAAGTATTTAAATACAAAATACTTTTAAAAGTATTTTTATAAATGAAATTGTTTCGCTTACATCAAATCATGACTGATGTTTTAAGTAGTACTTTAAGTAGTTATAATTTAAAAGATAGTTAACTTAATAGGAATACGACATCCGTAAAGTTGCGGACTCTAGCGTGCACCCTCTAGTAGGTGGCTTTGGTTTGTTGACAGTAAAAGGAAACTAAGAACGGCTAAGAATTGTAGGTAAGTTTTAATTTTTTATATATTTTTTATTCCTAATTTGTGTCCGTTGCAATCTGTTCAATTGAGAACATTAAGTAACCCCATGACCCAATGAGATGAGGATGATATGTATGAGGTGTCATCTTGCACAGACCCAGGCCGACAATTCCTGAGAGAGTATGGTTAATTGAACCCCAACCATCAAAGTACACCGGTAACCAACTGTCTAGCATTCAAATCCGTATAAAAGTAACTACCATTACTAGGATTTGAACCAGGAACCTTCGTCTCCAAAAAACCAGCTGTTAAACAGCTGATTGTGGCGACGACTTTACCCCTAGACCAACCCGGTGGGTTATAGGTAAGTTAACGAGAAAACTCGTTTTGAAAATGTTCTTTTTTTAATGCGGGGTTTTTTTTAAAGTAAGTTACGATGTGGTGAATTGTTATTTGAGGATGGAAGGACGGTGAGATAAGAAAGAAAGCGTGTGTAGGGCCGGCCGGGCGCCATCCTACACAAATTTCACCCTTTTATTGATCGGGTGGCGGCCGGCCGGCCGCACGTCCCTCTCAACCTAAACGTTTGGCCCACTTGCCGCACCCCCCCCCCCCAATCGAATTATCTAATTTTGTGTGCATTACATTATCTCTTGTTGGAATCGGTCGAATCCCTTATTCGTTGTCCGTTGATTACTGCGTGTTCCCTCCCGTTTTACCAGTCATCGAATTATGGCCGCATTTGGCTTCCTTTTACCGCAGTCTTTTTTAGGATTACTTATCGTTCCTTCTCATCGACTTACTTTTTTCGAAAATCGCCGTACCGCAAGCCTACTATATTATAAACTGAAAATTAACAAAAGACTTATATTTTTACTTTCTTTTGCCTATATGGAGGAAGAAAAGTACTATTGTTTTATACACGTTTTTAGACTCCTGAACCCACACAAACATGTTTTTAGAGATTTGTGTGTGTGAACAAAATAACGCAAAAACGGAACATCGTGCGAAGTTGAAATTTGGAACTTACGTTAGATACCACTAGAGGACCCCCGACACGAACATTTTCATTAAAATCGGTCAACCGGAAGTAGTAGGCTAGTTTATTCGTGTAATTGTTCACTTTTTGCGATTTTCTCAAAAACGGCTCGTACAATGTTTTTTTAAATCGCTTCATTTACTACATTTTGTTATTCTCTACATGATAGAATAGGTGGTGCCATGTCTGCTGAAATTCTTGGGGAGGCGTGCTCTCGGAGAAAATTTTGTTTTTTTTAAGATTGCGGCTTCAGTATGTATTTTAGAGCTCAAGTGTATATAATTAAAGTTGTAGAAAATTTAAAAATCTACAACTTTTATTCTAAACATTTCTTTGTGTAGCGATTAGTTTAGCGGTAATTAGTGATTTTGTTTCTTTTTTCATGAAAATCTGTAAAGAAATTTGTATATAATCAAATTTATGGGAAATTAAAAGATTTACGAGTTTTTCTTTAAGTATTTTTCCGTACAGAGCCTTGTTTAGCGTGAAGGAGTGATTTTCCGTGTTATTAAGCCGAACTGAGTTGGTTTTCATTCACTCACGATTAGAATGAGGTTATGTTTTTTTGAGGTTAGTTTGTTTTTGTTTATTGCTAATGTTTTATTACTAGTGTTAGGTTACCCACCGGGTTGGTCTAGAGGTAAAGTCGTCGCCAAAATCAGCTGTTTAACAGCTGATTTTCGGAGACGAGGGTTCCTGGTTCAAACCCTAGTAAAGGTAGTTACTTTTATTTGGATTTGAATGCTAGACAATGGTTACCGGTGTACTTTGATGGTTGGGGATCAATTAACCATACTCTCTCAGGAATGGTCGACCTGAATCTGTACAAGACTACACAGTCTCATTTACACGTCATACACATCATCCTCATCTGATTGGGTGATGGGGTTGCTTATTGTTCTCATTTGAACAGATTGCAACGTACACAAATTAGGGAATACAAAAAAAAACAGTGTTAGGTTATATAGGTCATTATTTGCATTGACAAGAGAAAGTCGTGTGAGTGTTTCGCTTTTTAAGTACGTTTCGTCGTTTTTAAGTAGCTAATAGGTGAACAGGGCATAAATCAGTTGGTAGGCTACAAGTTTGTTAAGAGTGCAGTCGGTGAAAGACCGCACCGCGGAATGCTGTACGCGTAAAGTGTAAGTCTCGTACTCCATGTTTCGGTACACGTCGAACAGAATCCAGCCAGTGACAAAGTTTGTTGGCTGATACTGGACGCGAGCAGGGGCGGTTCCAGGGCTGATTTTCGAGGGGGGGGCTATCTTGTTTTTATGTAGCTCTTACTACATAATTTGTAATTGAGTCATTGAAAAGTGCTCTTTTATGCTGTATTGCTGTAACCACAATTTTAATTGATAGAGAAATTATCAAGGTGGTGACTGGATGCGAGTGGCTTTTCACTACTGACACTCATTGTTATCTTAATAGCCTACCATTTAAAAATAGATACTTTCTGTTTGACTCATTTTTATACCTACTAAAATAATATTATTGTTAATTGATAGGTACGACGAGTATTGGGATAAGTTTTGTTAGAAATAATAGCTTATAGAAAATATTAAACTAAGTTTTCCTAGTATTTCGAGGGGGGCCATGGCCCCCATGGCCCCTTCCCTGAAACCGCCCCTGGACGCGAGACGCCTACTGTTTTCTTTTCTACCACCAAATGGTTTCCAGAAACTGAAACTACTGAAACAACAAAAGAGCACGCGTCTTAACTTGTAAAAGGTGGTGGCCCTTAATTAGAGATGGCGGTAGGCGTACCTGTAGATAGAGGTGGGTGTGATAGGGAGGGCAGCCCTTATTGACCACGCTGATCAATGATCGGCTAATGTCCATTGTTGTCACCTTCTAATTTATGTGTGGTGCATTATTCACTCTGTTTATTTGTTACTTTGTTGCGCTTTGTCCCGACTTTCATTTTGTTGTTTAAACGGAATCGTTTATGAAGGGGGTCAGCAAGGGGCCAGGGGCCAGGGCCCCGGGGTAAATACCCTTCTACCATATTCTGTTTGTAATCTTGTAAAGTTTTTTTTATGAGTGTCATTTTTATTAATGGACGTTTTTTATTCCGTACAAAATATCGTTTTTATTTTTTATTTTTTTATTAGCACTTGGCCTGCCTCGTTCCGGCCACCTCGTTTCTCTTATATTTTTTTCTAATAATATAACAAATAACGATTTGTGTGCGTGTGTCACCGATTTAGGTACTATTTCAAGGAAGTTTAGGTAGCAAACTACTCGACGGGAAACAAAATGTAGGTAGAGAGGTTGGCTGTAGAAGAAGTGAGCGAGATCTATCCATAAAGTAGGCGTACATCATCATCTATTAACTTATGGTAGTGTCAGCGTTTCTCTCTCTCATTGGGTTCGGTACTAGGCCTGTATATGAAAACATTTTCACTTTACCTTGCAAAAAAAAAAGTGCATTTTAGCCGGAAAGTACTGTATGAATCCGAGCTTTGTGCAGGTGTGCGATGAAGGGGAGTGGACAGACGAAGTACCAGACTGTTGTTACGTCATAACACTCTACTAATCATCTCATTGGTATTCGGTAGGCAGTAGGCTGCCTCCTAGTGGGGTGACATATAGCTTGAGTCCCAGCTCCCTCCCTCCCTCCCTCCCTCCCTCTGTGTAGTTGTTGTGGAATGGAGTGCGTGCGTTGTTATAGTAGTAGTGGGACAATGAATGAGTGTTAGTAGTAATTCACAGCTATAGATGCATTTCTAGTGGTAGCGTGTCTACTAACTAGACTAAAAACATATTCTTATCATCCGGCGCATTAATTTAACAAATACCTACCGGGTTGTTAACTTGGTCGGACTTACCAAGTTTAAAACCTAATGTTTTGTATTGGAGTAATACAAGAATAGTATTGCCAGCATGCGTCACCCGTACCCCCTTCACCCCCCCCCGACCTATGCGTGGGTGTTGTTTTGACTGTAGATGGCTGTAGATGGCGGGCGACACACAATATAATTATGTAATTTGGATAGTACCCCTCACTACTACAAACATAATACAAGTAGAACGTTACTACTACTAACGCAATCTCTCACAGTTGTAGTGACGTAATGCATTCCTCTCAGCTGCACAAAGCTTGGGGAGACGGGCAGTACTTTGGTAAATAAAAGTAGGATTATTATTGAATATTGGGCAGCTCTGTCTGTAGTCGTATTAATAGTTGACTTGGTGCAGTTACAAACTTTCATTTCGATTCATGTGCATTTCCATTTAAATAAATATTGTAACATAAAAAGTATTTCTTTTCATTTGGACGCTTAACTTAAAGAGAAATTTATTTACAAATAGGCGTACCTATTAGAACTTTTGTGAAAGTTTAGCTGACTGACTAATTTAGCTGATGTTAGGTATTTCTGTGAAATCAGAAAGTTTGTTGCAATTTTCGTCGCATAACTGTTACGTTATTTTAGGAAGTTCTGACATTGAAAAATGAAGAAAATACATTTTTAGATTTCAACACTGTTGTACAGTTTAAAATGCGAGTTGTCCAATTTTATTAAAATCATTTTTGCGTGACAATTGAATAAGTTTTTTTTATTTATGACAAAAATGTGGTACGCTATTGTAATTATGGTGTTTTTTGTGGTACATTTGCCAGTTTTCCGAAAATGATTTCCTTTTATGTCAGACTTCTCCACAGCTAGTCACCAAACTATCAGCCCTATTCTAGTTTTGGTGCGCAGCGAAATTCGATAAAAGATTAATTCTCTAGAGAAGAAATTGTAATCGTTTTCTATTGGATTTTAGAGAGACGAATTTGTGGTTAGATTCCGATCAATAATTTGGCCGTGTGAATGACTAAGAGAGAGAAACAGAAAATGGGGGAGAGAGAGTGAGTGAGAGAGAGAGACAAAAGGAGAGAGAGAAAATGAGAGTGAGAGAGAGACAGACAAAAGAAGAGAGAGTGAGTGAGAGAGAGACAGAAAAAAGGAGAGAGAGAGAGACAAAAGGAGAGAGGTGAGTGAGAGTGAGACAGAGAAAAGGAGAGAGACAGAGAGAGAGAGAGAGAGAGAGAGAGAGAAGGAGTGAGTGAGTGAGAGACAGAGAAAAGGAGAGAGAGAGTGAAGGAGAGAGAGAAAAGGAGATAGAGTGAGAGAGAGATTGTGGTAAAGTGTTTGGTGGGCTTTGGCATTCATGTAGGACTTGTCCAGTTGGCTATATTGGCTGTATCTTGTTATCAAGAAAAGTGAAATAATTTGTTAGGAATCGGGGTTGTTGAATGATGACGATATTTTGTGCGTTAGGCATTGTTGCGATGTTTGTAGGGTCGGAGCGATCACGCGAGCGATCGAAAGGGGTGATCACACTGGCAAACAATGCTTGGTTACAAGTGTTGTGCGTGCGTACGTGTGATCCACTACAGATGCCTGTGCTCGCTTCGTCCGTCCGTCTGTCTGTCTGTTTATTCCCTTCCTGATAGTCTAATATAATTCCATCGAATTTCCTTCTTTTCTTGCTTTTTGTTATTTTTTCTCCGTTGTGTTGTGTTTGTGTGGTCGCGCAGTTTTATCGTTTGTCTTTAGTTGGTGCCTGGTACCCGGTCACCATGTGATAAATCCATTCCTCCTCACCTCCGGTTGTTCGTTGACCGTACAACAATATTTTGTTGGTTTTCGTTTGAAGTGTTTTATTTGTACGGCCTGTGCTGTCTCCGTATCGATCTATCTAAATGATACGAATCTTTATGAATCGAAAATTGGTAACGACCTTTTCTGTTTATTGTGAGACGAGTGTGGAACGTTGGTGCAAAGGGTGCTACGCTACCCCGAAAATTACAAAAAAAGTAATTGTCGACCGTACAAAAATACTTTTAGAGATCGTTTTCAGCGTCGAAAATTGCATAAATTTTCGCTAATCAAAAAAGCTTGGATTGCTAAGTTATGCCTCAAAATAAAAAAGTTAGGATTGATTTGATTGTCGGCTGTGTCATGAAACAGAGGCGAATCGACCCAGTTTTGGGAGGAGGAACCGAACAGGAATTTTTAAAACTTAGAGAAGCCCGAAAGCTAAATAGGGAAGTGGTGATCTTTTGTCTGGCGATAGCGAAAACAAAAGACTGAGTTGTTTGTTGCCGAAACGATAGCGAAAACAAAAGACTCGGTCGTTTTTTGCCAAAACGCAGAATGTGTATGTGACCCGGGGACGGGGAAACTATTAATGGAAAATTGCCACCTTATTGATGGTTATTTTGGGCGTAACGTGTCCTTACTCTGACGGGTAAAAATATCCGTTAATTAGACGCGTTTTAGGGCCGCAACCAAACTACCTCCGTCCAGAATATGAAATGATTGTGTGAAGATTTTCATGAAAAGTGTCTCTTTTACTAAATGTCCCTTATGAGCGGTTCTTTGTGATAGCGTGGTGTATGTTTCTATTTTTTAATTTTGTTCTATTCATCATTCGTGTGATTTAAAAAGTTACGTACGGTAGACTGACTATTTCTTTTCTTTCTATAAATACGCTACCTATTTGATAATACTGGATGTAGTGGAGGAAAGGTATGCAACACGCATTACTGTAGAGTAGTGAATGGTGCCTACCTCGCGCCTTGTTCGTTTACCAGCTCTCGTCCACATACAAAAAAATTCATTCTTTCAATTTATTACAGTATGTTGTCATAATTCAGATGCCAGCCCATCTCTTATATAGTTTTTATTGGATTTTCATTTTGGACTGCATTCATACATTTTATTTTACTTTCTCTTGCCCTAAAAATAAAAATATGAAATTACGTAAGCTACTTATTTCATATGAAACAAACTGTTTGTACAGCTGCTCGTAATTTTTTTTTTATTATTTATTTATTAAATACAAAATAAATTAACATTAACATATTTACAAATTCCCGCATAGGAGTAGGCCTAGTGTGTGCGTGCGCGCGAATGAGTTGTAAATTAAGTAATTATATATAAATTATTGATCAGTAGGCTAATTTTATTATTACTAAAAATATTTTTAACAATTTTTATTATTACACAGCTTACTGAAACTTATCTAGTTATAAAATTTACAATTCTAAATAATTAAAAATTTACTAAAAACCAATATTAGTATTCCTAAGTTAGAAAAATTACACTTTCATCTACAAAAACACCTGATTTTAGCGTGAATTTGTGAATTTCCATATTTCGAAGCCTCACAGATTTTGATTTTATGTTTTTTTTACTTTTAGTTGCTTACACTAGAAAGAGAAAGCTGTGTGAATGTTTGACATGAGTTTTGTTGTACTGTTACCCAGGTTGGTCATGTAGGCCTACACGTCGTAGTTGTTACTTTTAGTTGCTTACACTAGAAAGAGAAAGCCGTGTGAATGTTTGACATGAGTTTTGTTGTGGTCTTACCCAAGTTGGTCATGTAGGCCTACACGTCGTAGTTGTTACTTTTAGTTGCTTACACTAGAAAGAGAAAGCCGTGTGAATGTTTGACATGAGTTTTGTTGTGGTCTTACCCAAGTTGGTCATGTAGGCCTACACGTCGTAGTTGTTACTTTTAGTTGCTTACACTAGAAAGAGAAAGCCGTGTGAATGTTTGACATGAGTTTTGTTGTGGTCTTACCCAAGTTGGTCATGTAGGCCTACACGTCGTAGTTGTTACTTTTAGTTGCTTACACTAGAAAGAGAAAGCCGTGTGAATGTTTGACATGAGTTTTGTTGTGGTCTTACCCAGGTTGGTCATGTAGGCCTACACTTCGTAGTTGTTACTTTTAGTTGCTTACACTAGAAAGAGAAAGCCGTGTGAATGTTTGACATGAGTTTTGTTGTGGTCTTACCCAAGTTGGTCATGTAGGCCTACACGTCGTAGTTGTTACTTTTAGTTGCTTACACTAGAAAGAGAAAGCCGTGTGAATGTTTGACATGAGTTTTGTTGTGGTCTTACCCAAGTTGGTCATGTAGGCCTACACGTCGTAGTTGTTACTTTTAGTTGCTTACACTAGAAAGAGAAAGCCGTGTGAATGTTTGACATGAGTTTTGTTGTGGTCTTACCCAAGTTGGTCATGTAGGCCTACACGTCGTAGTTGTTACTTTTAGTTGCTTACACTAGAAAGAGAAAGCCGTGTGAATGTTTGACATGAGTTTTGTTGTGGTCTTACCCAAGTTGGTCATGTAGGCCTACACGTCGTAGTTGTTACTTTTAGTTGCTTACACTAGAAAGAGAAAGCCGTGTGAATGTTTGACATGAGTTTTGTTGTACTGTTACCCAGGTTGGTCATGTAGGCCTACACGTCGTAGTTGTTACTTTTAGTTGCTTACACTAGAAAGAGAAAGCCGTGTGAATGTTTGACATGAGTTTTGTTGTGGTCTTACCCAAGTTGGTCATGTAGGCCTACACGTCGTAGTTGTTACTTTTAGTTGCTTACACTAGAAAGAGAAAGCCGTGTGAATGTTTGACATGAGTTTTGTTGTGGTCTTACCCAAGTTGGTCATGTAGGCCTACACGTCGTAGTTGTTACTTTCAGTTGCTTACACTAGAAAGAGAAAGCCGTGTGAATGTTTGACATGAGTTTTGTTGTGGTCTTACCCAAGTTGGTCATGTAGGCCTACACGTCGTAGTTGTTACTTTTAGTTGCTTACACTAGAAAGAGAAAGCCGTGTGAATGTTTGACATGAGTTTTGTTGTGGTCTTACCCAAGTTGGTCATGTAGGCCTACACGTCGTAGTTGTTACTTTTAGTTGCTTACACTAGAAAGAGAAAGCCGTGTGAATGTTTGACATGAGTTTTGTTGTGGTCTTACCCAGGTTGGTCATGTAGGCCTACACGTCGTAGTTGTTACTTTTAGTTGCTTACACTAGAAAGAGAAAGCCGTGTGAATGTTTGACATGAGTTTTATTGTGGTCTTACCCAAGTTGGTCATGTAGGCCTACACGTCGTAGTTGTTACTTTTAGTTGCTTACACTAGAAAGAGAAAGCCGTGTGAATGTTTGACATGAGTTTTGTTGTGGTCTTACCCAAGTTGGTCATGTAGGCCTACACGTCGTAGTTGTTACTTTTAGTTGCTTACACTAGAAAGAGAAAGCCGTGTGAATGTTTGACATGAGTTTTGTTGTGGTCTTACCCAAGTTGGTCATGTAGGCCTACACGTCGTAGTTGTTACTTTTAGTTGCTTACACTAGAAAGAGAAAGCCGTGTGAATGTTTGACATGAGTTTTGTTGTGGTCTTACCCAGGTTGGTCATGTAGGCCTACACGTCGTAGTTGTTACTTTTAGTTGCTTACACTAGAAAGAGAAAGCCGTGTGAATGTTTGACATGAGTTTTGTTGTGGTCTTACCCAAGTTGGTCATGTAGGCCTACACGTCGTAGTTGTTACTTTTAGTTGCTTACACTAGAAAGAGAAAGCCGTGTGAATGTTTGACATGAGTTTTGTTGTGGTCTTACCCAAGTTGGTCATGTAGGCCTACACGTCGTAGTTGTTACTTTTAGTTGCTTACACTAGAAAGAGAAAGCCGTGTGAATGTTTGACATGAGTTTTGTTGTGGTCTTACCCAAGTTGGTCATGTAGGCCTACACGTCGTAGTTGTTACTTTTAGTTGCTTACACTAGAAAGAGAAAGCCGTGTGAATGTTTGACATGAGTTTTGTTGTGGTCTTACCCAAGTTGGTCATGTAGGCCTACACGTCGTAGTTGTTACTTTTAGTTGCTTACACTAGAAAGAGAAAGCCGTGTGAATGTTTGACATGAGTTTTGTTGTACTGTTACCCAGGTTGGTCATGTAGGCCTACACGTCGTAGTTGTTACTTTTAGTTGCTTACACTAGAAAGAGAAAGCCGTGTGAATGTTTGACATGAGTTTTATTGTGGTCTTACCCAAGTTGGTCATGTAGGCCTACACGTCGTAGTTGTTACTTTTAGTTGCTTACACTAGAAAGAGAAAGCCGTGTGAATGTTTGACATGAGTTTTATTGTGGTCTTACCCAAGTTGGTCATGTAGGCCTACACGTCGTAGTTGTTACTTTTAGTTGCTTACACTAGAAAGAGAAAGCCGTGTGAATGTTTGACATGAGTTTTGTTGTGGTCTTACCCAAGTTGGTCATGTAGGCCTACACGTCGTAGTTGTTACTTTTAGTTGCTTACACTAGAAAGAGAAAGCCGTGTGAATGTTTGACATGAGTTTTATTGTGGTCTTACCCAAGTTGGTCATGTAGGCCTACACGTCGTAGTTGTTACTTTTAGTTGCTTACACTAGAAAGAGAAAGCCGTGTGAATGTTTGACATGAGTTTTGTTGTGGTCTTACCCAAGTTGGTCATGTAGGCCTACACGTCGTAGTTGTTACTTTTAGTTGCTTACACTAGAAAGAGAAAGCCGTGTGAATGTTTGACATGAGTTTTGTTGTACTGTTACCCAGGTTGGTCATGTAGGCCTACACGTCGTCGTTGTTACTTTTAGTTGCTTACACTAGAAAGAGAAAGCCGTGTGAATGTTTGACATGAGTTTTGTTGTGGTCTTACCCAAGTTGGTCATGTAGGCCTACACGTCGTAGTTGTTACTTTTAGTTGCTTACACTAGAAAGAGAAAGCCGTGTGAATGTTTGACATGAGTTTTGTTGTGGTCTTACCCAAGTTGGTCATGTAGGCCTACACGTCGTAGTTGTTACTTTTAGTTGCTTACACTAGAAAGAGAAAGCCGTGTGAATGTTTGACATGAGTTTTGTTGTGGTCTTACCCAAGTTGGTCATGTAGGCCTACACGTCGTAGTTGTTACTTTTAGTTGCTTACACTAGAAAGAGAAAGCCGTGTGAATGTTTGACATGAGTTTTGTTGTGGTCTTACCCAAGTTGGTCATGTAGGCCTACACGTCGTAGTTGTTACTTTTAGTTGCTTACACTAGAAAGAGAAAGCCGTGTGAATGTTTGACATGAGTTTTGTTGTACTGTTACCCAGGTTGGTCATGTAGGCCTACACGTCGTAGTTGTTACTTTTAGTTGCTTACACTAGAAAGAGAAAGCCGTGTGAATGTTTGACATGAGTTTTATTGTGGTCTTACCCAAGTTGGTCATGTAGGCCTACACGTCGTAGTTGTTACTTTTAGTTGCTTACACTAGAAAGAGAAAGCCGTGTGAATGTTTGACATGAGTTTTATTGTGGTCTTACCCAAGTTGGTCATGTAGGCCTACACGTCGTAGTTGTTACTTTTAGTTGCTTACACTAGAAAGAGAAAGCCGTGTGAATGTTTGACATGAGTTTTGTTGTGGTCTTACCCAAGTTGGTCATGTAGGCCTACACGTCGTAGTTGTTACTTTTAGTTGCTTACACTAGAAAGAGAAAGCCGTGTGAATGTTTGACATGAGTTTTATTGTGGTCTTACCCAAGTTGGTCATGTAGGCCTACACGTCGTAGTTGTTACTTTTAGTTGCTTACACTAGAAAGAGAAAGCCGTGTGAATGTTTGACATGAGTTTTGTTGTGGTCTTACCCAAGTTGGTCATGTAGGCCTACACGTCGTAGTTGTTACTTTTAGTTGCTTACACTAGAAAGAGAAAGCCGTGTGAATGTTTGACATGAGTTTTGTTGTACTGTTACCCAGGTTGGTCATGTAGGCCTACACGTCGTCGTTGTTACTTTTAGTTGCTTACACTAGAAAGAGAAAGCCGTGTGAATGTTTGACATGAGTTTTGTTGTGGTCTTACCCAAGTTGGTCATGTAGGCCTACACGTCGTAGTTGTTACTTTTAGTTGCTTACACTAGAAAGAGAAAGCCGTGTGAATGTTTGACATGAGTTTTGTTGTGGTCTTACCCAAGTTGGTCATGTAGGCCTACACGTCGTAGTTGTTACTTTTAGTTGCTTACACTAGAAAGAGAAAGCCGTGTGAATGTTTGACATGAGTTTTGTTGTGGTCTTACCCAAGTTGGTCATGTAGGCCTACACGTCGTAGTTGTTACTTTTAGTTGCTTACACTAGAAAGAGAAAGCCGTGTGAATGTTTGACATGAGTTTTGTTGTGGTCTTACCCAAGTTGGTCATGTAGGCCTACACGTCGTAGTTGTTACTTTTAGTTGCTTACACTAGAAAGAGAAAGCCGTGTGAATGTTTGACATGAGTTTTGTTGTACTGTTACCCAGGTTGGTCATGTAGGCCTACACGTCGTAGTTGTTACTTTTAGTTGCTTACACTAGAAAGAGAAAGCCGTGTGAATGTTTGACATGAGTTTTATTGTGGTCTTACCCAAGTTGGTCATGTAGGCCTACACGTCGTAGTTGTTACTTTTAGTTGCTTACACTAGAAAGAGAAAGCCGTGTGAATGTTTGACATGAGTTTTATTGTGGTCTTACCCAAGTTGGTCATGTAGGCCTACACGTCGTAGTTGTTACTTTTAGTTGCTTACACTAGAAAGAGAAAGCCGTGTGAATGTTTGACATGAGTTTTGTTGTGGTCTTACCCAAGTTGGTCATGTAGGCCTACACGTCGTAGTTGTTACTTTTAGTTGCTTACACTAGAAAGAGAAAGCCGTGTGAATGTTTGACATGAGTTTTATTGTGGTCTTACCCAAGTTGGTCATGTAGGCCTACACGTCGTAGTTGTTACTTTTAGTTGCTTACACTAGAAAGAGAAAGCCGTGTGAATGTTTGACATGAGTTTTGTTGTGGTCTTACCCAAGTTGGTCATGTAGGCCTACACGTCGTAGTTGTTACTTTTAGTTGCTTACACTAGAAAGAGAAAGCCGTGTGAATGTTTGACATGAGTTTTGTTGTGGTCTTACCCAAGTTGGTCATGTAGGCCTACACGTCGTAGTTGTTACTTTTAGTTGCTTACACTAGAAAGAGAAAGCCGTGTGAATGTTTGACATGAGTTTTGTTGTGGTCTTACCCAGGTTGGTCATGTAGGCCTACACGTCGTAGTTGTTACTTTTAGTTGCTTACACTAGAAAGAGAAAGCCGTGTGAATGTTTGACATGAGTTTTGTTGTGGTCTTACCCAAGTTGGTCATGTAGGCCTACACGTCGTAGTTGTTACTTTTAGTTGCTTACACTAGAAAGAGAAAGCCGTGTGAATGTTTGACATGAGTTTTGTTGTGGTCTTACCCAAGTTGGTCATGTAGGCCTACACGTCGTAGTTGTTACTTTTAGTTGCTTACACTAGAAAGAGAAAGCCGTGTGAATGTTTGACATGAGTTTTGTTGTGGTCTTACCCAAGTTGGTCATGTAGGCCTACACGTCGTAGTTGTTACTTTTAGTTGCTTACACTAGAAAGAGAAAGCCGTGTGAATGTTTGACATGAGTTTTGTTGTGGTCTTACCCAAGTTGGTCATGTAGGCCTACACGTCGTAGTTGTTACTTTTAGTTGCTTACACTAGAAAGAGAAAGCCGTGTGAATGTTTGACATGAGTTTTGTTGTGGTCTTACCCAGGTTGGTCATGTAGGCCTACACGTCGTAGTTGTTACTTTTAGTTGCTTACACTAGAAAGAGAAAGCCGTGTGAATGTTTGACATGAGTTTTGTTGTGGTCTTACCCAGGTTGGTCATGTAGGCCTACACGTCGTAGTTGTTACTTTTAGTTGCTTACACTAGAAAGAGAAAGCCGTGTGAATGTTTGACATGAGTTTTGTTGTGGTCTTACCCAAGTTGGTCATGTAGGCCTACACGTCGTAGTTGTTACTTTTAGTTGCTTACACTAGAAAGAGAAAGCCGTGTGAATGTTTGACATGAGTTTTGTTGTGGTCTTACCCAGGTTGGTCATGTAGGCCTACACGTCGTAGTTGTTACTTTTAGTTGCTTACACTAGAAAGAGAAAGCCGTGTGAATGTTTGACATGAGTTTTGTTGTGGTCTTACCCAGGTTGGTCATAGTGGAATGCACACAAGTAGCCTAGCAAGGTTTTTGATGCTGTTGATTTGTACCCGGAACGCTGCTGGGCTCTTATTTGACCCGAGCACAAGTCTTTGTCACAAACCAACGTTTTTTTTTATTATTTGAATGCTATCGGTTGAACTTGCGAAACAATTGCAAATCGGATGGGGCGAGGCGGACACTTGCCAAAGCAACGAGACGATCAAGTTACAACCCAGATTCGGGACAATTTTATCTTGTCGCAAGCGTCAGTGGAATTGGTCAAAAAGGTCATATGCACTCAAAACCTACAACTCTGTGCTCTTCCAATTATTACTTAGCTCTCCTTGTAAAATTGAAATGAAATTTAATGAAACGGATACTTTTAAATTAACTAAACAAAATTGATTTTACATAAATTGAATTGATTTTGTTGAAATAGTTTTATAACTATTGATGACACTGTAAATATAATGACTTTAATTGTATAAAATATTGCAATATTATATTGATCTGAAAATATTTTAATCGATTAAAAATGTTTAATGAGTTCAATTACAAATTAAGAGTTTATAGTTAGGAATTTATTCTTGATTTGTTGCAGTCTTTTAGTTGTCTACCCATCGATGCATTATTGTAATCTGTTTTATATAGTATTTAACAAATTCTTTTATATTTTCATGTGCTTACTTTAAAATCATGAAATTGTTGCAATTAAAAAAAATCTTGATGTTTTTCTATTTCCTTTTAATTGGTTCAAATTATAGGCTACTTTATTTTGTTTTATTGCTTCATCTCTAATAAAATTTACATCTTTGGCTTCTGGAATATTTATTTATAATTTTTATATTTTCTTCTTACAATTTAGTTTGATATATTAAATTTTGATTTAGAATATTTTTAATTTAATTAGAAATTATTTATTGGGATGGCTAATTATGATTATTTAAAATGATTTCTTTGAATTTTTTAAAGATTAACTTATTAAGATTGACCTTAGATCGATGATATTGTGGAGCATAGACTGCTATTCTACATAGCCTACTCGATGCAACACTGCTAACACAAGTTTTTCAATTTTTAGTGACTCGCAAAAAAGTTTTTAAACGATACAAGCAGTTTTTAATTTAATTTTCTGGCCGTCGTGTTTAATGAAATTTTTTGTTCCACGACATCCTTAAAAAATATCATTAGATATAACTTACCGTAAGTTATCTTATCAGAGATAAGAAGAAACTTACGAAATAAACACTTTATGTAATAAAAGTACTTAACTGACAGAATTCAACGTGGAAACAAACGATCGTGAAGAGGAAAGAGGCTAATTTCCAATGAA
The DNA here is from genome assembly GCA_035578175.1 of Catonia carolina. Classification (NCBI taxonomy): domain Eukaryota; kingdom Metazoa; phylum Arthropoda; class Insecta; order Hemiptera; family Achilidae; genus Catonia; species Catonia carolina. Next base: position 487,574 of record JAQMRL010000008.1, on the reverse strand, counting down.
ATGAATGGAAACAAAATACCGATTGCATTTTTTTGAAAATTTAGACCATATTATAATGGAAATGGATATTAGATTTCAGGAGTGTGAAAAAATTAAATTTCTTTTTCTTGTCGATCGGTACAGAATTTACTGAAATACAGGCAGTGCGTTCGTAACGGAATCAATTAAGAGTAATTTATGCCGATCGACGTTACCCAATTAAAGGAACGCGTGATGTGGTTTTCATGAAAACAAGCACATTTTTACCGAAGCTTTGAAATTATTTTCGCTTGTTTTAACGATTTAATCTACAAGTTTTCCCGTTGAACGAAGCTTTTACTATAAAGCCAAGAGAGACTTTCTTTTATCGTCAGTTGAAAAAGAAGTGAGGTGATGGCCGATCAGTTGGCAACTGTAGGCCTATAAAAAATAAGTAGGCTCAAGTAGGGCCCTATATCTGTATCTATATTTTACTCTAGTGTATTCACTAAAAGGAGTAACAGATAAAAAAAAGCATTGTGGATAGTTTGTAGGTGAGTGATATTTCGGTTGCGGCCAAAAGTTACCGGCGGCGGCACTAAATCTAGTGAAAGGGTATTTAAATGAGGGAAAGTTGGCAGCATTGTTTCTCTCTCGTACATGTACGCCTAGTGGTTTTAGGTCGATCGGTTTATGGTTGGACGTGTGAATTATGAATTATGATTATCACTATAAACATATTATTATACTTCTTTCTCCATCGGTGAACAAGTATTGTTATTTTGTATGGTGCCCGATTGGCGTCTCCATTCTACATCCAAGAGTCAGTTGAGACTGTGGCAAAGAGACTGTGGCGATTCACAGCAATTCGCTCTCTCTCCTACAACACGTACCTACTGTTTAATTTATAACTAAGTTTTAGTTGTTGTAATTGTAATTTAAACTAAAGTTAAAATTAAAGGCCTAAGTGACTATTATTTTAAGAACAATGTTCGGTCCCAATATTAGATAAAAGTATTAGATCAAGTATAAAATATTAGACGCAGTATTTAATTTTTTTTAAGCTTTTATTTGTTATCGGGAACAGTATATTGTTGACAACTACCCAATTTGATCGCTGTTTTTTGCTGTAATTTTTTTTGACGTGGATTAGACATGAGTTTGATGAGCAGGGACTCCTAGTAGAGTTCATGGATGGCTGTCAGGTGGTCACCATACAAATTTGCTTGCCCAACCGGTGTTACTTAACAAATTATAGCGACTGACTACTACTAGCTAACTGACTGGGCTGGCCCGAAGGCCAATATTTAAAATTAAAAATTAACCCACCCCACCGGGTTGGTCTAGAGGTAAAGTCGTCGCCAAAATCAGCTGTTTAACAGCTGATTTTCGGAGACGAAGGTTCCTGGTTCAAATCCTTGTAAAAGTAGTTACTTTTATACGGATTTGAATGCTAGACAGTGGTTACCGGTGTACTTTGATGGTTGGGGTTCAATTAACCATACTCTCTCAGGAATGCTCGGCCTGGGTCTGTACAAGACTGCACCTCATTTACACTAGTCATCCACATCATCATCCTCATCTGATTGGGTGATGGGGTTGCTTGTTCTCAATTGAACAGATTGCAACGTACACATATTAGGAATTTTAAAAAAAATTAAAAAGAAATAAATACTTTAAAATAAATGTAAGTATTTAAATTGTAATAAAAATTTATAGGTTTATGGCGATGAAATGGATAAATGTAGATTTTGAAAGAGTAAAAAAAAATGTTTAGTTTAATTTAATCTTTTCTTAACATTTAATGGTTTTACAAACAAAATGGTGTACATTACCATATGAATGGTTAATATTCAAATAGAAATGTAATAACAATTCTGTCACTTAATTATAAATATTTCGGATAATAACGTAAACATTTTTAATTAGTTTCAGTATCATAAGACGTAATAGCGTACAATACGATGAATTTTCATTTTCATAACAGCGCTCTGGCGTTATAAGCAATGGTAGGCCTATGTTGAGACTGTTGGACAGAGGCCGGCCGCCTATAGGCGTAACTTGTATCAAGTGTATAGGCCCACTTTAAAACAGTTCTCTTTCATTAGAATTGCCAGTTTTCGTGGATCAAGTGAGATGGGTTGTTCCGTTGTCGGTCGTGCACAAGCGTAGACTATGTGTCCGGTAGGTAGCCTGCTGGTCGACAGGCTTGGCAACAGTTGAACATTGAAGTTGATCTGCCATGTGTAGGCCTATTTCTTTTCCCCTTGCTCTTGTTTACCGACTTAACAAAAGGCCTGACTAAATTTACTATAATGTCTCTTGCTTTGTAGAAATATGTAGGAAAGGAAAGGAAAGTATCTACTGTTTTTATTTCGATTTTTCCAAATCTATTTTCCAGGGCCCCTCAACCCAAAAAAACATGTTTTTAGTGATCGGTCTGTGTGTGAACAAATTATCTCAAGTTAGGTATTGTTACTGGGCCCCGATACGATCATTTTCATCAAAATTGGTCAAATGGAAGTTTACATTTAGTACTTTTGTATGGGAAGATCCGTATGAAAATGGATTAGTTGGGAAAATAGAGGCTTAAAATGGTAGAGTACAGCTTTTGTAAGTAACACTTTTATTATGTGACTGGGGTAATAACGCGACGGTGACGTTTGCAGTTAGATGGATGCGGTGGTGGAAGTGACTGAAATTTGGTAGGCCTACGGCTGGGAGGAAGTGGGCTCGGTTTGCCGTTTGGGCCCCTATTAACTAAATAGCTGTTGTTCGTCTGTTGTGAGTGAGTGAGTGGAATGGAGGCTACGCCTACTCTATCCCATTCCATAACTACTTTTCTACAAATAACAATTTGCTCTCCTCTAAACTTACGACTGCTTGTCTCATTTTATTTCCGTAATGTGTGTATAGGTTTCAGACAAACTAATGCGCTCAAAGGTCTTTACAACTATATAATCCAAATCTGGAAACATACCACAGTCGTTATCTTGGTTGTTAGTTTACTGCGTGCATAAACGCTTGCTCACAACCAATGAGTAAAATTATACGACAATGTTATCGGAATGGTGTGAGTGAGAGAGAGTGTATCCATTGTCTCACTCCCACGGCTAGGGGACTTGCACTCATCTGAATACTATACGTTGCAATCTGTTGAATTGAGAACAATAAGCAAACTCATCAACCAATCAGATGAAGATGAGATGTAGTCTTGTCTTGTCTTGTGCCATTCCTCAGAGAGTATAAATATGGTTGAATGAACCACGACCATCAAAGTTCAACCACAAACACTGTCTATTAGCCGTATAAAAGTATAGATGGGATCTCAGTTGATTGGTGGCGTAAGGAATTCGGGTGGAGGAGGATTGCCCTCCCTCCCTCCTCCTATAACCTAATACTAGTAGTAGTAGTAGTAGTGATAATAATACCATTACATTAGTAGGTGCGCTCTTGTAACAAACATTAAGAGTCACAAACCATTTCTAATAACTACCTGTAGTACTGTACCAGGCAGGCCCCCTTACACTAGCAAACAACTCACCACCTCCCAACTATAACTGCTCTCACTAGGATTTGAACGGCGGCGTGACTGAAGAAACGGTCTCCCAAGATGAGGTGAGACCACTTTACCACTAGCTCTAGGCCGACCACATGTTAATAATGTACATTTACTCGTGTCATCCACAACACTAATTAATTTTATCTTATTACTTTCTCTTGCCTATATGAATATATAGGAAGAAAAGTATTGTTTTCATGTCCATTTTAAGAAATCGAGTTTTCACCGGATCTATATGTTTTCAGACCCCCTGAACCCACACAAACATGTTTGTAGCGATTGGTCTGTGTGTGTGTGTGTGTGTGTGTGTGTGTGTGTGTGTATACAAAATATCTCCAGAACGGAACGTCGTACGAACTTGAAACTTGAAACTTAAGTTACATACCCTTACCGGACCCGACACGAACATTTTCATCAAAATCGGTCAACCGGAAGTAGTAGTTTATTCGTGTAATTTTTCACTTTTTTGTGATTTTATCAAAAACTGGTCCTACGATTTTTTTTAAAATCGCCTGGTTTACTCAATTTTTTATTCTCTACAAGATAGGGTAGGCGTCATGTGTGCTGAAAGTTTTGGTGAGGCTGTTTTCACGTAAAAACATTTTCTTTTTACGATTGCGGCTTTAATATGCATTTTAGCGCAAAACGTTATGTAATAAAAGTTGTAGAGAATTAAAAAACGTACAACTTTTATTTCAAACATTTTTTTTTAAAACGCTTAGTTTAGCAGTAATTAGCAATTTTCTGATTTTTTTCTCACGAAAACGTGTGAAAAATTAATTTTTTTAAGATTTCGGCCTTAGTATACATTTTGTGACAAAAGTGTATATAATAGAATTGATAGAAAATTAAAAGATCTACAACTTTTATTTAAAACATTTTTCTCTACAGAGCCTAGTTTAGCGTGAAAAAGTGATTTTCCGTATTTTTAAGCCAAACTGAGTTTGATTTTCATTTTGCGTCTTTCACTCATGATTAAAATTAGGTTATGTTTATTGAGGTTAGTTTTTTGTTTATTTCTAATGTTTCATTACTAATATTAGGTTTATTGTTAATTATTTATATTGGCAAAAGAAAGTTGTGTGAGTGTTTCACACCAGATTTTTTTTTGTTTTGTTTTGTCTTGTCTTTTATGACCACAATGGATCGCGTTAGTCCAATTTAGAAAGCTTCTTCCTTTTCATATTGTTTAGCTTGATGTTGTGCCAGTATGCCTTCATTCGGGCTGATCTCGCTTGCCGAACTTCCTTTGAAACGACCGGTTTCTTTATGCTTGGGTTTGTTCTACCATCTGATTTTGTTTCAAATCTATTTTCCTTATCCTTATTTCTTAAGATTTTAAATATTTCTTTTTTGTTTTCTAAATCATCAAAAGTTATTCCGAGTTCGATCATATCTTTTTTGACATTTCGGATCCATGCTCCTGGTGTTACCATCGGAGAGTTTTCTAATCAATCATATTGTTTAAAATTCTATCTTTTGGTGTTCTGATATATAGCTATCATTCTCTTCCATATTGTGTCTATTATGGGTTCGTTTTCTTTATAGACTTGTTCGTCGGTAAGAATTCTCCATTGCTCATTCTCCATTAATTTTATCTTTTTTATTAGATTTTTCTCGTTATTTTTGGCTCTCTTAAAAGATAGTCAATGTTAATTATTAATTAGCCGGTTAAAGATAGCAAAATTTTACGTAAGAGTTATGGAAAGTACAGTTGAGCCGTTGTTAGTTTTCTCCTTCTGTCAACAAACAAAAGCCACCTACTGCAGGGTGCACGCTACACTCCACCACTTTACGGATCTCGTATTCCTATCAAGTTAACTATTTTTTAAATTATAAGCACTTAAAGTACTAAAAACATCAGTCGTGATATGATGTAGGCCTAACAATTTCATTTAGAAAAATACTTTTGAAGGTATTTTGTTGTTACTTTTTAATGAGCGTGTACACATTTTTATATAATGCGCATGCTCAGTGACGTCATTATTTGTTTACATTTGGAGCAAACTAAGAGAGGTTGGACTATAGTTTGATGTGGGAACGAGCCGCTAGAATAATCGCTAATTATTGGCAAGTGATGTGTGGTGGTGAGATAACATTTGTGTTTGTTTCTTATGCCCTAGCAAAATATTAATTTTGATTTGTTGTGCTTTTAGGTAAGTGGTGGTGGTGGTGACACTTGCAGTGGGTCTGAGAACGCCGCTAAGTAAGTCGTGTGAAACGCTCCAACAACTCCGGTACGTAATTAAACCTGACCATTTTTATTGGACTAAGCCCGACCCACCTGACTTGGTTAACGACAGCCGCCGCCGACGGGACGGACAGCAAATAAATCATGTCATCCTTCACCGTCTGCATTAGCAGTAATTGCACAACAGTCGGACGTAAAACAAAACAAAAATTCTAATGTGAAACACTCACACAACTTTCTCTTGCCAATGCAAATAATGACCGATATAACCTAACATTAGTAATAAAACATTAGAAATAAACAAAAAATATAACCTTATTTTAATCATGAGTGAAAGACGCAAAATTAAAGTCGACCTCAGTTTGGGTTAAAAATACGGAAAATCACTCTTTCACGCTAAACTAGGCTGTGTAGAAAAAAATGCTCTAAATAAAAGTTGTAGATCTTTTAATTTCCTATAAATTTTATATAAACACTTTTGTCGTTAAATGCATACTAAGGCCGAAATCTTAAAAAAATCGATTTTTCATATTTTCGTGAGAAAAAAAGAGAAAATCGCTAATTACCGCTAAACTAAGTGTTATACAAAAAAATGTTAGCAATAACAGTTGTAGGATTTTAAATTCTTGACAACTTTGATTATAGTATAAATTTTTGCGTTAAAATCCATATTAAAGCCGCTGTCTGGCTAAACAGCCCTCACACAAACAGCTTGGGAGAGTAGACGCCCAACTCAATAATACCATGAGAATGATCACTGGCGCTATCAGATCAACACCTAGGCCTACTGAATGGCTTCCAGTATTGAGCCACATACCACCCCCAAACCTGCGCCGCAAGAATGCCCTCATTAGAGAGTATGATAAGATTGTCGACAATCAAGACCTGAGAATTCATGAGGATATTGAAAACGCAAATAAAACTCGTCTGCGATCAAGAAAGCCACCTACAAAAACTGCAATTACTGCCAAAGAGGAAGCATTTAACATACCCAGTGTATGGCAGCAAGAATGGGCATCAAAGCAGCAAGAACAAATCCCATGGTTTTCACAAAAACCGCCAGGTTTTGGACTACCTCGTAGAAAATGGTCAGCTCTAAATAGAATAAGAACAAAACACGGTAGGTGTGCTGATTTATTGTTTAAATGGGGCAAAATACCATCGCCTTTATGTGAGTGTGGTCAAAGACAAACTATTGATCACATAGTGAAAGAGTGCAGAATAACTGCCTTTAGAGGAGGGACAAGAGCGGATTTCCTGATGGCAACTCCAGAATCAATAGCCTACTTGGACAGACTGGATGTCTGTATATAGACTTAAGCATGTTTTTAGAATTACGTACTGTATGTACATATTTAGACAGATAGATTAGACAGAGGGTCATATTTGATCCCAATATATAACAATTATGATGCTGATTTTTTAAATGTCTTGAAAAGCCATAAGCTAAATAAATAAAGCCGCAATCTTAAAAAAACAATTTTTTTTAAGTGAAAACAGACTCGCCAAGAATTTCAGCAAACGTGGCGTCTACCCTATCTTGTAGAGCATAAAAATTTAGTAAACCAGGCCATTTTTTTATTAAAATAAAATCGTAGGACTCGTTTTTGAAAAAATCGAGTTAAAAGTAGGTTATGTAATATTAAATTTACTAAGGAAATTAGGTTATGTTTTTCATAATTATATTGCAAAAGAAAGTCGTGTGACATGTGTTTATATGTGGCAGATAGATAACTCCATTTGTTTGCCCGAAATGATTATTTAGTAGGTATTATTTTCTATTTCAACTGCGATCGACATCCACCGACCATCAAATGTCCCTTTTCCATCTGTCAACAGTATCTTTTCCCTTCCACTGGTGATTTCAATCAAATTGCTGTTTCCAGCTCTACGGTGGTGATTTTGTTTTTTAGTCGTAACGTTGTGTGAAAAGTTCAAGTTAGGGGCGGGTATGCTATTTATAGGCTGGACTAGGTTAGGCGTAGCTACATCATGTGTTGTGGGTTAGGCAGGTAGGCCTATGCTTTGATTTGATTGTTTCATTAGGCGTAGGCCTATTCATGTCGGATCACATGAACCTATCAATGATAGGCTGTAATAAACGTAATCTCCGTTTCCGGGATACGCTGTGTTGCTATGGATATAAAAGTTGAATTGTTGCATTGTGAATGGAATAAAAGTGAGATTTTGTTGGCGCCTTATAAAATTATTGTATATCGTATCGGTCGTGCTCAAAGGAAAATTTATTCTATGTCTGTGTTAAACTGATAAAGTGCGTGATCATCATCACTTTGGGCTGGTGCTTTTTCTTTCTGGTCCGTGTCGTCGCCCACTCGAATGGACTCCGCTCAACAGAGTCATGAAGACGGGTGAGTCTTAACTTGATGTTCTTCTATTGCTCACAACTATTAAGTAGGAGTGCGCAGGCGTCAATCCATCGATGAAGCTACAGTTCAGCCGTTGGCAGTTTGCTCATACTGTTGTTGTTGTTGTTTAGGTCAACAGGTGAAAGGCTGGTTTGAATCTGTAGAGGTTTTACCAAGTAAAAACGAGGAGTCACGTGGTTTAGCATTGACACAACTCACTGAGTTGAAAGAGTATGCTTATCAGCATGCCAGGCCCTCCGAAAAGCACTCACTTTCCACCCTGCAAATGACACTTTCACTTCATTCACCACAGGGTCTGGCTGCATAGTGAAATTCATTACTTTCAGAGAGGAGATAACTGTGACTAGTGTCACCTAACACACCCCCACACCTCTTCTCTTCTGAAATAGTTCAGTCATATAAGTGGCTGACTATGTGATAAGATACAGAACTATTTTTTCTTTTAGCCCTGGACCAAACAGATAGAGTGCAATTAAAATAACACTCCACCTGTCTGTTTTGGGCATTTGCTCCTAGTGCTAACAAACAAAAGCCACCTACTACAGGGTGCACGCTAGAGTCTGCGACTTTACCGATGTCGTATTACTATTAAGTTAACTATTTTTTTAAATTATAACTACTTAAAGTACTAAAAACAACAGTCATGATATAATGTAGGCCTAAAAATTTCATTTTTATAAAAATGCTTTTGAAAGTATTTTGTTATTACTTTTTAATTAGCGTGTACACATTTTGATATAATGCGCATGCTCAGTGACGTCATTATTTGTTTACATTAAGAGCAAAGTAAGAGAGGCTGGACTGTAAATGAAATGGCTTTCTGGCGTCAACTGGCAACTGCCCAGTGATGTTTTTGTCGAGGTGTGTGCCTGTGACGCACGGCCACAGCACTCTGTATCTGTCGATACTGGACCTGCTAACATTACAGACAATTAACCAAAAAGAAGGTACGATGCTTTTTAGGAACGTGCACAAATTGGGGTAGTTCGATTAACGATATCGATCGTGTAGCCTACACAACGAACAAACATTAGGCGTGGTACGCCTAAAATGGCACCCATTGCCTATTAAACATCGCAACTAAATCGGCAGGCGTACGCAACAATGCCTTTTTACTTTCTCTTGCCTATATGAATATATAGGAAGGAAAGTATTGTTTTCATGTCGATCACAACAAATCGACTTTTCACCGGATCTACACGTTTTCAGACCCTCTGAACCCAAAAAACATGTTTTTAGCGATTGGTCTGTGTGTGTGTGTGCGAACAGAATATCTCATGAACGGAACATCGTACGAACTTGAAACTTAAGTTACATACCACTACCGGACCCGACACGAACATTTTCATCAAAATCGGTCAACCGGAAGTAGCAGTTTATTCGTATAATTTTTCACTTTTTTGCGATTTTCTCAAAAACTGGTCCTACGATTTTTTAAAAAATCGCCTGGTTTACTCAATTTTTTATTCTCTACAAGATAGGGTAGGCGCCATGTTTGCTGAAATTCTCGGTGAGGCTGTTTTTACGTAAAGAAATAGTTTTTTTAAGATTACGGCTTCATTATAAATTTTAGCGCAAAAACTTATATAATAAAAGTTGTAGAAAATGTAAAATTCTACAACTTTTATTTCAAACATTGTTTTGTATAACGCTTAGTTTAAGCAGTAATATGCGATTTTCTGTTTTTTTCTCACGAAAACGTGTGAAATTTATTTTTTTAAGATTTCGGCTTTAGTGTTTACGACAAAAGTGTATATAATTAATTTTATAGGAAATAAAAAATTTACAAATTTTATTTTAAGCATTTCTCTCTACAGAGCTTAGTTTAGCGTGAAAGAGTGATTTTTCGTATTTTTAAGCTAAACTGAGGTAGATTTTCATTTTGCGTCTTTCACTCATGATTAAAATAAAGTTATGTTTTTCGTTTATTTCTAATGTTTTATTACTAATGTTAGGTTATATTGTTTAAATTATTTGCACTGGCAAGAAAAGGTTGTGTGAGTGTTTCACACGAGATTTGTATTTTTGTTTAACGTCCGACTGTTGTGCAAGTACTGCTAATGCAGACGGTGAAGGATGGCATGATATTTTGTAACGTGTGAAAATATGCCGTGCCTGAATAATAGGATTCGAACCCAAGACCGCATGGTCAGAGGCGAGCACGTTACCAACTACGCCAATGCGGCCGGCACAACAATGCCAGTCCGATCGCACTGTTGCAGTGGTACCCATTATAACGTGCGGGTGGCGCACGTAAATAAAGTGCAACACAATTGAAATGAAATCTGTTTATTTACAAATACCAATAATTTTTACTTTCTCTTGCCTATATTATAAATATATAGGAAGGAAAGTATTGTTTTCATGTCGATTTTTCGAAATCGAGTTTTTACCGGATCTATACGTTTTCAGACCCCCTGAACCCACACAAACATGTTTTTAGCGATTGGTCTGTGTGTGTGAACAGAATATCTCGAGAACGGAACAACGTACGAACTTGAAACTTGAAACCTAAGTTACATACCACTAATGGACCCGGCACGAACATTTTCATCAAAATCGGTCAACCGGAAGTAGTAGTTTATTCGTGTCAGTTTTCACTTTTTTGCGATTTTCTCAAAAACTGGCCCTACGATTTTTTTTTAAATCGCTTGGTTTACTCAATTTTTTATTCTCTACAAGATAGGGTAGGCGCCATGTTTGCTGAAATTCTTGGTGAGGGTGTTTTCTCGTAAAAAGTTGTTTTTTTAAGATTACGGCTGCAACAATTTATATAATAAAAATTGTAGAGAATTTAAAATCCTACAACTTTTATTTCAAACAATTTTTTGTATAACGCTAAGTCTAGCGGTAATTTGCGATTTTCTGTTTTTTTCTCAGGAAAATGTGTGAAAGATTGATTTTTTTAAGATTTCGGCCTTAGTATGCATTTTACAACAGTGTATATAATTAAATTTATAGCAAATTAAAAGATCTACAACTTTTATTGAAAGCATTTTTCTCCACGGAGCCTAGTTTAGTGAGAAAGAGTGATTTTCCGTATATTTAAGTCAAACTGAGGTCGATTTTCATTTTGGGTCTTTCACTCATGATTAAATTTAGGTTATGTTTATTGACGTTAGTTTTTTGTTTATTTCTGATGTTTTATTACTAATATTAGGATTATTGTTTATTATTTGCATAGGCAAGAGAAAGATTTGTGTGAGTGTTTCACACCAGATTTTTTTTATTATTTTATTGAATAGTCTAATATTGTTAGGCTACGTAATAACGTACGATATGTTGAAAGTGATCACCGTCAGCGGCGTACCAACACTGACTAGAGTTCACCAGCTGTAATGGTTCGTATGACGTTCGTGATCGAGATCTTTAGCTTTTCAATTGATTTTCGATTGCTGGCGTATACTTTATTCTTTAAATTTCCCCATAAGTAGTAATCACAAGGTGACAAATCCGGTGATCGCGGTGGCCATAAGCCTATCTTGTGTAGAGGTCCTCTCATCGGTAAAAACACTGCACACACGAGCCAGTGATCTGCGAGATGTGTGACAAAGTCACCCCGTTTTGTTGGAAAAAAGAATATAATGTAATTTCGTGTGGTGCTAATCGATTAATAAATTGATGAAAAATCTGGTTAAACATGCAGGTTCGACACGGGAAGAGGAAGGGGAAAATTTTCCTTGACTCGGCATAAACATTATACAATCTCGGCTAAGTTATGGGGCTACTTTTATGTGCTCCAACAACCAGTGGCGGATCCACACTTTGCGGGGCCCTACTTACAGGATTTTTTTATGATTAGCCCTAAAAATGCGTTTTTTTAACTAGTTAGCTGTGTTTGACCAGCTTATAAAGCTGACCTTATTGGTTTCTAATGTACTAAATTTACAGCCTGAAAATTTTGATCAGCTGGCACTAGGCCTATATGTAGTACGCATTGACTGAATTTTTTATACAAAATAATGCGTTTTCTGTGTAGTTTTCACGTTCAACGTGCTGAAAATAGTTTGCTAATCCCAAAAGCAAAACGGTGACATGGTTTATCAGCTTGTGGGGTCGCGATTCTAACTGACGTGCGTTTTTTCGGTTAGGTCCGAATTGCAGGGCCCCGCTGACTCGCCCGGCCCATTTCTGCGGGCTTCTCCAAGTATTTCACACTGATACAATAACTTCGGAGTGATAATATATTTCAATATAAACGATTTCTATCACTCTTTTACTCTTTACTCGCTTACGGGCTGGTTGAGCCTCGCGCTTCTAACCGACCGACCCGACCTGCGTTTTGTTAGGTCCAGGCCGCGCCGCGGTGCCCTGGATCCGCCCCTGGCCACCCGTTAGTATGTGTAGAAATAAGGAATGTTCGGAAAAATGAGCTTTTAGCCTATCAGGGGCTGAAGTAACAGGAAAAAGAATTGGATAGTGTACCTTCTGTATTTTCGGTTGAAGGTGACGGCGTTCAATGGAGTGAAGTGAAGTGAGTTGAGCGAACGGCATTGAACCTCATCTCCATTCTACCGACTGCTCCACAACACACACACACACTAGACGTTTCTTATTGCTGTTTTAACCACACCAATACAATACCCCTCATATATCTCTCAACTTTATTACCTTTTTTATAAAAAAATCTGGTGTGAAACACTCACACAGCTTTATCTTGCCAATGCAAATAATTAACAATATAACCTAACGTTAGTAATAAAACATTAGAAACTAACCTCAATAAGCATAACCTAATTTTAATCATAAGTGAAGAACGCAAATTTTTTTTTGTTTAGCTTATATTTTGTTATCGGGAACTGTACATAAGTTAATTGACAACTACCCGACTTGATGGCTGCTTTGCTGTATTTCTTTTGACGTGGATTAGACATGAGTTTGAACAGGGACCCCCAGTAGAGTTTGTTCACGGATGGCTGTCAACTGGTCACCATACAAATTTGCTTGCCCAACCGGTGTTACTTAACAAATAACAGCGACTTAATACCAGCTGACTGACTGGGCTGGCCCGAAGGCCGAAACGCAAAATGAAAATAAACCTCTGTTTGGCTTAAACATCATGTGTAACCTTAAAGTGGTCTCGTGTAAACGCATCTTTACTATTATTACTGATTACTTTCACTCACTGTAAATTAATTGTAGATATTGTTTGCACGTTTATTACACGTGTAATACACAATAGTTGTTTGTTTGCTTCGCACGTATCCTGTTCAAATACATAATGAATGTATTTTGGAATTGGCTCCTATTATTTCTATACGTTTCCTTCAAGAGAAAGGAATACTGACTGCATAATCCGAGCATTTGTTTAAATGGACACGATTTGATAGTGATGAACACCACTGGCCAAGATCGTTGGGTTTGTAATAAAGCAATCTGCACAATTAGTAAACCTTTAAGAAGCGACACATGTCTCGCTAACACCACCAAGTTGGATTATCGAACCATCCTTCTCTCTCTTTATTTAGACAGTTACAGGTAGATTGAAATGAAAACAGCCGATTTCTAGTCGACAGTAGAGAGGACGCGCTGGCGATTGCTCGGTTGAAGAGTAAAGGTGCATTCACACGATATTTTTATCATGGGAAGTAACGGAATAGGTCCAAAGTATTTTTGCAGTCGGTAAAGGAAAAGTTTTTTTTATCGGGAACTGTACATTGTTGACAACTACCCAATTTGATCGGTGCTTTTTGCTGTATGTTTTGACGTAGATTAGACATGAGTTTGAACAGGGACCCCCAGTAGAGTTTGTTCACGGATGGCTGTCAACTGGTCACCATACAAAGTCGCTTCCCCAAACGGTGTTACTTAACAAATAATAGCGACTTTCTACCAGCTGACTGACTGGGCTGGCCCACCCGGAGGCCAGGAATAAGTGAAGCTGGAAAATAAGAGTATTAAAGGAGTAGTAAGTTAGCAGCTTATGGTTGACCGTGTAGGTGTGAGCTGCTAGATTGAAACGAGTAAGTGAAGCGCAAAGCAGTGCGCAGTGCTCAGTGGTTTGTGAGTGAGTGAGTGTTCACCTTGGTTGACTGCGGCGATACCTTATTTGTAGGGCGCTCGCTCGCTCTCTACCTTAACTACGTATTATATATAGACTAGGGCTAATCTGTAACAAATACTTTATTAGCTAATCAATGATTCATTCATTAAAGCCGTGTGTGTGTGTGTAACCTGATTGTCTGTTTCCTTGTCGCCTTTACACACACACATATTTTGTTTCATTCAAATGTCTCCTTCTCTACGGTCCGTTCACTCTTCACTTTACGACATTTTTGTGGGGGGGGGGGGGTTATTGCTTCGTATTGCTTAATTGTAAAAAATCTGGTGTGAAACACTCACACAGTTTTCTCTTGCCGATACAAATAATTAACAATAATGCTAAAATTAGTAATAATAAAACATTAAAAAATAAACAAAAAACTAACCTCAATAATTAAACCTAATTTTAATCATGATTGAAAGACGTCAAATGAAAATCAACCCCAGTTTGGTTTATGAATACGGAAAATCACTCTTTTACGCTAAACTAGACTCTTTAGAGAAAAATTCTCTAAATAAAAGTTGTAGATCTTTTAATTTCCTATAAATTTGATTATATTACACTTTTGTCGTTAAATGCGTTACACAAGAAATGTTAAAAATAAAAGTTGTAGGATTTTAAATTCTCTACATTTTTTAATACCTACATAAATTTTTGCGCTAAAATGCATATTAAAGCCGTAATCTTAAAAAAAACCAAGTTTTTACGTGAAAACAGCCTCACCAAGAGTTTCAGCGAAAATTACGCCTACCTTATCTTGTAGAGCATTAAAAATTTTAGTTAACCAGGCGATTTTAAAAAATATCCGGTTGACCGATTTTGATGAAAATGTTCATGTCGGGTTCGGTAGTGGTATGTAACTTAAGTTTCAAGTTCGTACAATGTTTCGTTCTCGAGATATTCTGTTCACACACACAAACACACACACACACACACACACACACACAGAGAGAGAGAGAGACCAATCGCTAAAAACATGTTTTTTGGGTTGAGGGGGTCTGTTTAGGTGTATATTCGGGTGAAGAGTGTATTTGTTAAAATCTACATGAAAACAATACTTTCCTTCCTATAATATATTCATATAGGCAAGAGAAAGTAAAAATGGGTCGTTAACAACACCCGAAACGTTAATGCGTACAAATTTAATAAAAACCCGTTCCGTTGTAGTTAAATAGATGTTGGTTACGTATGAAAAATGCTATTTGCGGTAAATGGATAAAACTAAAAAATTCACTACCAGATACGGGCTATAAACAAACAGCTGGCCGTTTGCCGTCTGTTTTTTTTTTTATTCCTAATGTGTGTACGTTGCAATCTGTTGAATTGGGAACAATAAGCAACCCCATCACCCAATCAGATGAGGATGATGTGTATGACGTGTATATGAGACTGTGTAGTCTTGAACAGAGTGAGAGAGTATTTTTAATTTTACCCCAACCATCAAAGTACACCGGCAACCACTGTCTAGCATTCAAATCCGTATAAAAGTAACTACCTTTACTAGGACTTGAACCAGGAACCTTTGTCTCTGAAAATCAGCTGTTGAACAAGAGATGATTTTGGCGAAGACCAACCCACCGGTGGGTTAAACTGTCTTCTGGTTTCCTTTGGTGGAATGAGCGTCCATTTTAAAAAAGGTATGTTTCTCCATTGAACATTACGTATACATAGGGGCACCTCTTTTGCGAGGGAGAAGACCTCCTGCAGGCCTCAGACGGTGTACGCCTTTTCTACATTAGCAAATATGCAATACGGCTTTATAAAATTGCTTTTTACTTTCTCTGTTCTGCAATTACTGCTAATGCAGACGGTGAAGGATGAAATGATTTTTTTGTAACGTATGAAAATATGCCGTGCCTGAATGGGATTCGAACCCAAGACCGCATGATGAGAGGCGAGCACGTTACCAACTGCGTCAATGCGGCCGACTAAAATTGAGGATGCCAACAACATGCGGTCACCCATCCAAGTACTAACCGCTTGGGAATACCGCATGTTGTTGGCATCCTCAATTTTAGTCGGCCGCATTGACGCAGTTGGTAACGTGCTCGTCTCTCATCATGCGGTCTTGGGTTCGAATCCCATTCAGGCACGACATATTTTCATACGTTACAAAAAATCATTTCATGAACAAAACAAAAAAAGTCATCAAGATACCTTGAAAATTAGCCGTATGTTATTATGGATAGACTTATAAAATGGTACAAATCGCACAAAATTAGGCCGGAATTTTTCGGTAGGAATTCACAATATTCTCCTGGCACTGTATAAGGGTTAAGAAAACGCACGTTATGTATAAATTGAAATGTGTTGGACACATATAGTCCAGCCTCTTTTAGTTTGCTCCTAATGTAAACAAATAATGACGTCACTGAGCATGGCGCATTATATCAAAATGTGTACACGCTGATTAAAAAGTAACAACAAAATACTTTCAAAAGTATTTTTCTAAATGAAATTGTTAAGCCTACATCATATCATGACTTGATGTTTTTAGTACTTTAAGTAGTTAAATTATAACTTAATAGGAATACGATATCCATAAAGTGGTGGAGTGTAGCGTGCACCCTGTAGTAGGTGGCTTTTGTTTGTTGACAGAAGGAGGAGCAAACTAAGAATGGCTGAACTGTAGTAAGAATATAGTGGTTAATAGTTGAGGATAGGCCGAGACGTAGCCTATTAATGAAATCCTTCAGCGCAGCTATATTAGTAGTAGGCCTACAGATGCAAATGTGGGTGTTCGGGCGAGGCAAGAGGCAGGAGGCAGGAGGAAGGCGGCAGTTAGTCCTTGTCGATCCTTTTAAACATTTTCTCTGGCCCGACTTCGCTCTTTTATTATTAATTTGAATAAGTGTAAGCGTTGTGTTCCGTATTAAGTTAATATGGAGGAGCCCCTTTCCCTTTCCTACTCAATGGAAGGTCAATCGGTTTGTCGCACGAATCTCGTCCGTTCATTTCTGATTGATTGTACCATTCATCTGATTAACATAACATACCCCGTACCAACACAATAGAATAGACATTTTTTTTACCCCAAACCACAACACTTTTCCAATTGCAGTTTCTTCCTTGTAAAAAACCATTGGTGACACAATATAACGAAACGACTGTTGTCACCACACTAATGCTCGACTGGAACATTTTAACTGTGTTAGGTAGTTGGCCTTGAGTGCATACCGATTGGGGGAGAGAAAATTTACCCATATATTACTTGTATCTTCTTATAATCAGGGTTCCGTCCTTAATGAAACACCCGTTATACTGTATCTGCACTTAAAGGCGACTAGGTCCTAACTAGGTCCTACGCCACTGCCGGCCGCAGTGGCGTAGTTGGTAACGTGCTCGCCTTTCATCATGCGGTCTTGGGTTCGAATCCCATTCAGGCACGGCATATTTTCATACGTTACAAAAATTAATTTCATCCTTCACCGCCTGCATTAGCAGTAATTGCATAACAGTCGGACGTCAAACCAAAAAAAAAAAAAAAAAAGCCCGAAGAGGCACCCTGACAAGAGGGCCAGAAATGCACACTCCCCAGGTCGGTCGACCCCCCTCCTACTCGCCCTCGAAATTTTTATACTTTAACTAGTTTCATTTTCGAATAAGGTGACTGTCGCCGCTGCCGCCGTCACAAAGTTAGGAACGGCCTCCACCTCCACCTCCAGGTCTATGCCTTCTGGCGACAAATTGGAGGGGAGGTGGTGGGAGAAATGCCAGCAAACCATTTACCATTTACCGATGTATTATTTCTATCTTCTTATAATCAGGGTTACGTCCTTAATAAAACACCCGTTAGAAGGATATGATATTGGGTTGTTTCAGCCGACCAATAAGATTGACGGTTACATGATGGTTGACTATGTAGGTGTTAAGCGTACCTTAGTTGTAGTTGCAGTTGCAGTGTATGCCGGTTGCTAAATATTAGCTCCACTTGTTATTAATATAGGATATATAGGCATAGGCCTAGGCGTACCAGGATAAAAAGGGTGGTCCGGTCCTCATCTTGTACGAGCAGCTAGTGTACAAGTGTACAAGTGGTGTAGATTTGGACCGACTCCAGTCTGTGTTTGAGGTTGAGGCACAGGACACGTGTCCTCTAATCGGTATAAATAAATATGTGTGTTTTTGTGTCTCGCAAGTGCCAACCGTATTCCATGGCATGTATTTTAAGAACGAACCACTGTTACAGGTCCTGTCTCTGTCCTCTTATTATTCCCTCCTATTCACTTGTGCTCAACGTTGCCACAAAAAATGAAGGTAGATTAAATTATAGTCTACTCTGCTGTGTAAGACTTACTACCACCCCCTTTTATTACCTATTAAATATGGGGCAGTGATAGCGGCGGCGGTACACTAGAGGGACACTCGTTTAAAAAATGATTATCCAGTAGAAGATGATTGTGTTGCAACCAGCGAGCAGTAGACGGTACGTGTGTTTAAATTTCACTACTCGATGAAAAGAAATTCTTGTTCCTGTTAGAGTAGTTGCCCTATCCTAGTTTCCGTTTGAAAATCAACATTTTTCATTTTTTGATCTGTCGCCGCCGTAATGGCACAATTTCTACATGTGTAGGCCTACAAATGTTACATATTTAGACGTGTCTAATTTATATTTTGGGAAGGTGAACGGCGCGGCGTTATTACGCGTACATCTCAAGCTATTCATTTTGTAATTTATCGGTGAATGTTTTCACTTTTCTCTTCTTCAACGGTTGAAAATGAGTCATTTTCTTCTTCTTCTTTTTCTTCTGCCTTTCAAGGATTAGGTATCTCTGCCCGTTCCAAACCTCTCAAATCTGCTCATCTCTTTCTCGGGTGTCCTCGTTCTCTCCTGCCCTCTGTGTTTTTGCTGGTACTATTTTTGAAAGCGCACTGGATATTTAGTGAAATGGGGGTGGATCTTTATCCAGTTGGTATGTGATGTTGCAACCTAGATACTGAAAGTGAAGTGGCAGATGTGAAGAACAAAATATTATTATAACAATTTTACTTGTGACCGGCTCCTTGTCATCGAGCCATGAGTCAATGAGTAATATTGTTGCGATTAGTTAGTGGAATAGGTTTTTACACAGTTTGCGTTGTGAGGATGGCCAGGCTTACTTTGTTTGGGTTTGCAGAGCGAGCGAGGGAGGGAGCGATCTTTGTATAGTAGAGACAGAGAGTAGTACTGTAGTAGTTGTATTACATGGGATGCATATGTATGCTGAGCTGTGAGTCTGTTGCCAACCAGACCGAGACACACACACACACACATTCTATCCTGTATCTCTGTCTCTCTCTCTCTCCCGTGTGAGGTGGGTGGGATGTGGATGTGGTTGTGGTCTTCGCCTTCACTTGTCTCACCTTGGATCTGGCCTACTACCTAGTACCCCACCCACTGCCACAAAAATCTCATCTCCATCCACCTCACTTAACTAGCAAATAACAAAATGACTGACTGACATATTGTGCAGTTGTAAGCTCCGTGTGTGTAGTTGCGGGGTGAAGGGGGTACCTAATGAATGAGTGACGCATGCTGGGAGAACAATTCTTGTATTACTACGATACAAAACATTCATTATCAAACTTTACCTATTTAACATATTTGTTTGTAATTATATTACAATTATTTATTTACATGTTTTGATATGAATTGGTAAGTTAAATATTATGAATCCGATCAAGTAAATAACCCGGTAGGTGTTTGTTAAATTAATGCGCCTGATGATAAGAATATGTTTTTAGTCTAGTTAGTAGACGCTACCACTACAAATGCAGCAGCAGTGAAACACTACTAACTTATTCATTTTCCCACTACTATAACAGCAAAAACCCACCGGGTTGGTCTAGAGGTAAAGTCGTCGCCAAAATCAGTTGTTTAACAGCTGAATTTCGGAGACGAAGGTTCCTGGTTCAAATCCTAGTAGAGGTAGTTACTTTTGTAGACAGTGGTTGTGGGTGTAGTTTGATGGTAACCATACTCAGTGAGTGTGTCTGTAGAAGAGTACACAGTCTCATTTACACGTCATACACATCATCCTCATATGATTGGGTGATGGGGTTGCTTATTGTTCTCAATTGATGAACAGATTGCAACTGACACAAATTAGGAAAATAAAGAAAGACTATAACAACGCACTGCATTGGAGCTGGGGCTGGAGCAATAATTAGTTGAGGTTATTAAAGAAAAGTGTCGATGCTAGTAGTAGGCGAATAGATCCAGGTTACCAGTGAGAAATGAAGCGTGTTGATTTCTGTAACAGCCAGTAGTTGGGAGTGCGTGCGTGTGTGTGTGTAGGAAGGTCCCCACTTAAGATTGGACAAGTTGTTTAGTTGGTGGCCGGTCTGTAGTCTGTAGTCTGTAGCCGCAGCCAGTTGTTGTTCGGTTGTTGTGTTGAGCGCGCGTTCTCTTGTTGTGTTGTGTTGTTCACCTCGCTCGTTCGTTCGTTCGTATACCTTATTGTTTTATTTAATATTTGTGTATGTGTGTATGTGTGCTTGTATTAATTAATCTTTCTCCATCTTTCACACATTGCGAGAACATTTTTCTTTTAAACATGTTTCGGACATCACCTACCTACCTGCCTACACGCATGCATGATGCTAGTTGATTGTAGGTCACCACACCAACTCGGCTATCTTGAAAATTTCAACGTGTTATTTCAGTTTTCGTGGCACAATCGATAGATTTGAACTGATGATGTATTTGCCTAAACGTACTCGTATACCGGGCACTTGTAGAAAAGACTAAAAAATTAATCGCTCGATTAGTTTTCATGATAATGATTATGAAAAGTATCCTCAAGGTGGCAAAATAATGAGTGTGCAAGAGAAGCGTGGCCGAATGGGCACAAATTAATATTTCATTATAATTATAGCCTGCTTCCCCCCTCCCCCTCCCTCCCGGTCAGTTAGACCATAAAATTACTTGGAACAATGAAAAAGTACAAAAATTATTTGATTTTTTAGTCGATGTAGCGATTCGCATGTGATTAGTAGGAGGTCTCTATGTAACTCATTCACCAGCCCGAAATCCGTCCTCTATTTTTCGGCAAATTTCTTTAACTCTGATAAAAAACAAATGTTCGTAAATGGTTTTATGGGCAAGGGAGGGAGGGGCAGTTATGGCTGTACAGTATTATAAAGATTAGAAGTAAACAGCGTGTGTCTATTATTCTCTTTCGAAGGGTTTTTGCCCCTTCGTAATGTTGTTTCACGCAAGGGGTGAGGGGGTTCTTCCGCTAGTTTTGTGTTAGCTTTTTTTGCCGTTCGACTTTTTCTCTTTCTGTAAATTGTGTGCCATTTCTTTCGGATTCGGTTTGAATGAAGAAGAAATAATCTACAATCAGAACGGACGTAATAAAATTGCCTTATTGATCACGTATTTTCCGTGAAAAGAATTTTTTGCAACCCCTCAAGTAATTTATTGAAATGTCAAAATGATAAATGATTTGAAATAATAAAAAATATGTTTGCCTGTCGGCCAAAAGTGTAGTGGTGCAGTGTTGACAATGTGGTATTTATTTGAATTAGGCGTTTCCCTTAACTTGTTGCTCCCTGCCTGTAGGCTGTAATAGGTGATTGGGCTACGTCTACCGTTTATTGCCCTTTATTAAATATACGCGGAAGGATAGTATTATTTTCGTGGTAATTTTTCGAATTTAACGTTTTACTAACATTTCAGGTCCCCAACCCTAAAAAAAATGTTTTTTTTTTACAGTTTTGGTCTGTGTGTCTGTACGAAATAACTCGAAAATGAATTTTCTACGAAATTGAAACTTGAAGGGGAACCGTAAGGGGACTCGACCCGAACATTTTCAACACAACCGGAAGTAGTTTGTTTGTTTTTAATTTTTTCCAATTTTCTCAAAAACGGCTCATACGATTTTGTTTGTTTAAAGACACTTCATGTACTAAATTGTTTGTGGTGCACAAGGAGGGTAAGCAGCATGGGGGGGGGCCCTAATAATGCATTTTAAGGCAAACGTGTAGGCCTGCCTGCATAGCCTTCTTAAATTAAAAAACGGACAACTCTTATGTTAAGAATTTTTTCTACACCGCTTAGTTTAGCGTCAGTTTAGTGATTTTTCCGTATTTTCTTATTGGCATTGTAAACAATTGTTTTAAACTCGTGAAGAAGAGTTTTACGACAAAAGTGAAATATATAAGTAAAGTGATAGAAAATTAAAAACTTGTACAACTTTCATTTGAGCATTTTTTGTACGGAGCTTAGCGATTAGCATCATTTAGCGTAACACAATTTCTTAATGTTTCTTTTTTTTATTAATGCGTCCAGGAGACTCCAGGAGGAGTATAGGACATGTCGTCAGTTATAACACCTGAAATACATATAAGAATCACACAGTGTACTACTACTATCAAGTAAGAAATTCTGGTACGCTATAAAAAGTTTCACCGATCAAGTAATTTTTTAAATTTTTGTTTTAAAGGAATGCAAATTATCACAACATTTTAAAAATTGGAGTAATTTATTCATGAATTTCCTCCCTGCATAAGTTGGTTTTTGTTTAAACAATTTTGTGGAGTGATTAACCACATAATAATCATTTTTGTTTCTCGTGTTATGATTGTGAACATTGAAATTTTGGTTAAAAATATTTTGCCTAACGTAGATACCCACCGGGTTGGTCTAGAGGTAAAGTCGTCGCAAGAATCAGCTGTTTAACAGCTGATTTTCGGAGACGAAGGTTCCTGGTTTAAATCCTAGTAAAGGCCGGCCGCATTGGCGCAGTTGGTAACGTACTCGCCTCTCATCATGCGGTCCTGGGTTCGAATCCCACTCAGGCATGGCATATTTTCATACGTTACAAAAAATCATTTCATCCTACATCGCATAAAGTTCCACCCCAACGTCGTCGCTAATGACCATTGCAGTTGATGCGACGTTAAATAAAAAAAAAAAAATATGCTAGTAAAGGTAGTTACTTTTATACGGATTTGAGTGCTAGACAGTGGTTACCGGTGTACTTTGATGGTTGGGGTAAAATTAACCATAATCTCTCGGGAATGGTCGGCCTGAGTCTGTAGAAGACTACACAGTCTCATTTACACGTCATACACATCATCCTCATGTCATTGGGTCATGGGGTTGCTTATTGTTCTCAATTGAACAGATTGCAACAACGTACACACATTAGGGATTTAAAAAAAAA
Source organism: Catonia carolina (assembly GCA_035578175.1). NCBI lineage: Eukaryota > Metazoa > Arthropoda > Insecta > Hemiptera > Achilidae > Catonia > Catonia carolina. Next base: position 464,281 of record JAQMRL010000008.1, on the reverse strand, counting down.
CGTAGATAATCAGGTGAAAAATGTAGAGAGAGGGAACTGTAACCAATTTAAGCTCGTTGTTTGTTAACTTGGTTGTCGTAATGTAGAAGACGTAATCTAGAATGGCTAACAAAAGAGACATTGTGACCCGGTTAATGGATGCTATGCTATGCTATGATATGATTCATATTATAATATGCATTGCCTTAGATGGCGAACACAGACACAGACACTGCCACTGACACCTACACCAACCGGTGCAGCGCCTACTGTCTAATATCTAATAGGCAGTGACCATTGCATTGCCTAATACGTAATGAAATTGTTATAGCTGTTATGGTACACCTTATGCCTTGTCACAGTCACACAACACCAACTACTTTCGCCTACTTGACACTTGCTCTCTCTGCCTCTTCACTTTTATCTGCACCAATGTTGGGTTTTTCATTTTTTTTACTTTCTCTTGCCTATGTGAATATAGGAAGGAAAGTATTGTTTTCATGTCGATTTTGAGAAATCGAGTTTTCACCGGATCTACACGTTTCCAGATCCCCTGAACCCAAAAAAACATGTTTTTAGCGATTGGTCTGTGTGTGTGTGTGTGTCTGTGTGTGACCAGAATATCTCAAGAACGAACCATCGTACGAACTTGAAACTTTAAACTTAAGTTACATACCACTACCGGACCCAACACGAACATTTTCATCAAAATCGGTCAGCCAGAAGTAGTAGTTTATTCACTTGTGTAATTTTTCACTTTTTTGCAATTTTCTTAAATACTGGTCCTTCGATTTTTTTTAAAATCGCCTCAATTACTTAATTTTTTATTCTCTACAAGATAGGGTAGGCGCCATGTTTGCTGAAATCTTGGTGAGGCTGTTTTTACATAAAAACGTTGTTTTTTTTTAAGATTACGGCTTTAATATGCATTTTAGCGCAAAAGTTTATATAACAAAAGTTGTAGAGAATTTAAAAACCTACAACTTTTATTGCAAACATTTTTTTATATAACGCTTAGTTTAGCAGTAATTAGCAATTTTCTGTTTTTTTCTCACGAAAACGTGTGAAAAATCGATTTATTTAAGATTTCGGCCTTAGTATGCATTTTATAATAAAAGTGTAGGCTATATAATCAAATTTATAGAAAATTAAAAGATCTGCAACTTTTATTTAGAACATTTTTCTCTACAGAGCCTAGTTTAGCGTGAAAGAGTGATTTTCCGTATTTTTAAGCCAAACTGAGTTCGATTTTCATTTTGCGTCTTTCACTCATGATTAAAATAAGGTTATATTTATTGAGGGTAGTTTTTTGTTTATTTCTAATATTTTATTAATAATGTTAGGTTTATTGTTAATTATTTGCATTGGCAAGAGAAAGTTGTGTGAGTGTTTCTCACCAGATTTTTTTATTTGTTATCGGGAACTGTACATGATTGACAACTACCCAACTTGATCGCTGCTTTGCTTTGTATTATTTGACGTGAATTAGGCATGAATTTGAACAGGGACCCCCAGTAGAGTTTGTTCATGGATGGCTGTCAGCTGGTCACCATACAAATTCGCTGGCCCAACCGGTGTTACTTAACAAATAATAGCGACTTACTACCAGCTGACTGACTGGGCTGGCCCGGAGGCCCATTTTTCTTTCCCATTTCTAATGGGAATATACATCCGGTCTTCTCCCCCTCCGCCCTTAAATACCACGTTTTCATGTGTGAGTGTGTGTGTGTGAGTGAAGAAGGTATCTAGCGTACAAAGTTGAAACTTGAAAGTCAAATTAGGTACTATTGGGGATCCGAGTCAGGGATTTCCGTCGAAATCTGTCAACCGGAACTAGTTAATTCGTGTGGTTTTTCCAATTTTCTCAAAACGTTTTGGTACATTTTCGTTGAAAGCCGCCTTATTTACGAGTAAGCGCCATGTTTGCCGTTTCTGGTGCCTTTGTTAAATAAAATAATGCTGCCTTAATAAATGCACTTTAGGCCGAAAGTTACAGAAAATTAAATAATAATAATCTTCAAATTTTAATTTGAAAGATTTTTCTACAACGCTTAGTTTCAGTGTCGATTAGTAGGCCTACACACTAATCTGTAGGCTATAACATTTATTATATAATGAATGTTATGAAAATTTAAAAAATGTGGTGTGAAATACTCACACAACTTTCTCTTACCAATGCAAATAATGACCAATATAACCTAACATTAGTAATAAAACAGAACTAAACAAAAAACATAACCTTATTTTAATCATGAGGGAAAGACGCAAAATGAAACACAACCTCAGTTTGGCTTAAAAATACGGAAAATCACTCTTTCATGGTAAACTAGGCTCTGTAGAGAAAAATGCTGTAAATAAAAGTTGTAAATCTTTTAATTTACTATAAATTTAATTATATACACAATTGTCGTAAAATTAAGGCAAAAATTAAGACGTAAAATACTAAGGCCGAAATCTTAAAAAAAATCAATTTTTCACACTTTCGTGGGAAAAAACAGAAAATTACTAATTACCGCTAAACTAAGAGTTATTCAAAAAAATGTTTGCAATAAAAGTTGTAGTTTTTTAAATTCTCTACAACTTTTATTGTATAAATTTTTGTGCTTAAATGCATATTAAAGCCGTAATCTTAAAAAAACAATTTTTTTGCGTGAAAACAGCTTCACCTAGAATTTCAGCAAACATGGCGCCTACCCTATCTTGTAAAGCATAAAAAATTAAGTAAATAAGGCGATTTAAAAAAAAATCGTAGGACCAGTTTTTGAGAAAATCGCAAAAAAGTGAAAAATTTCACGAATAAACTTCCATTTGACCGATTTTGATGAAAATGTTCGTGTCGGGTCCGGTAGTGGTATGTAACTTAAGTTTCAAGTTCGTACGATGTTCCATTCTTGAGATATTCTGTTCGCGCACACACACACACACACACACACACACACACACACACACACACACACACACACACACACACACACACACACACACAGACCAATCGCTAAAAACATGTTTGTGTGGGTTCAGGGGGTCTGAAAACGTGTAGATCCGGTGAAAACTCGATTTGTTAAAATCGATATGAAAACAATACTTTCCTTCCGATTTATTCATATAGGCAAGAGATAGTAAAAACGTACCACTTTGATTTGAAGCAAAGTTCGTTACAGAGTGTAGTTTTCATGTGCAACGATTAGTTAAGGTGGTGAATGAATGAATGAATGAATGACAGGGTAATATTTGGTTGTTTGTGAATAGATCTCGATACCCGAATACAACTCGAATTATAACACAAGGAAGTGAGAGTGCAAATTAGTTAGTGCTCGAGTGACTTGTGCTTGTGTACAGTTGAATGAAGATGAAGCCACCAGGCGGAGAAAGCCACGACCTTTTTGGTGCAGCGTTTAATGGATCGCCCAGCCACTTGAGGCAAGACTGTTTGTTGTTTGTTTAAATCAATTTTTAATTTTTGGTTGTTGTGGCGTTGCAATTAACAAACATTGCGCTTTTTTTGTACCTTTGAAAACGGTTGTTGGTTTGTCACCTGTACTTGATAGTTATTACAATATTATAACTACAGTTCAGCCGTTGTTAGTTTGCTCCTACAGTCAACAAACCAAAGCCACCTACTACTAAAGGGTGCACGCTACACTCCACCACTTTACAACTATCCTATTCCTCCTATTAAGTTAACTATCTTTTAAATTATAACTGCTTAAAGTACTGAAAACATCAGTCATTATATGATGTAGGCCCAACAATTTCATTTAAAAAAATACTTTTAGAAGTATTTTATTTTTAAATACTTTTGAAAGTATTTTGTTGTTACTTTTTAATCAGCGTGTACACATTTTTTTATAATGCGCATGCTCAGTGACGTCATTATGTGTTTACATTAGGAGCAAACTAAGAGAGGCTGTATTATAATATGTGGGTTGGATGCATTAATTTTTCACCCGTTATTTGGATTCTTTCGACACCGAAAGAAAAGTTGTACCGTTTCGCGTCTTCAAATGTGTGTGTGTGTGTTGGGGCTTTGATCTGATTTCCCACCACCCATGGTTATATGTCCCGACTATTTATTTAATGAGGTGGTTTTAGTTTGAAAAGCGGTGATTTTTGGTTTAAGAGCAAAATAGGAAGTACAATATTCAGATGAGTGGAAGTCCCCTAGCCGTGGGAGTCTCACACGCACAACCCATACACACCTACCCAATAACATTGTCGTATAATTTTACACATTGTTGTGAGCAAGTGTTTATGCAAGCAGTAAACTAACAAGCAAGATAACGACTGTAGTATGTTTTCAGATCTGGATTATAACGGTAAAGACCTTTGAGCGCATGCATAGTTATGCCATATATCTCCCTCTCACTCGCTCGGCTATGGGACATTAATTCATCTGATACGTATACTTGCCAGGTAAAGGTATCAGATGAATTAATGTCCCATAGCCGAGCGAGTGAGAGGGAGATACGTGGCATAACTACGCATGCGCCCTAAGTTCTTTACCGTTATAATTTAAATCTGAAAACATACTACAGTCGTTATCGAGATATATTATAACATAACTACGCATGCGCCCAAAGGTCTTTACCGTTATAATTTAAATCTGAAAACATACTACCGTCGTTATCGAGATATATTATAACATAACTACGCATGCGCCCAAAGGTCTTTACCGTTATAATTTAAATCTAAAACATGCTACAGTCGTTATTTTGCTTGTTAGTTTACTGCGTGCATAAACGCTTGCTCACAACAATGAGTAAAATTGTACGACAATGTTATTGGGTATAGTCCGTTCGCTCTTAGAGCTTGCCTGAAGTAAACAAACCTCTCCCTTTGTAGTAGTGAGTAACAGTGTACATGTGTCCTTGTATTGCTGTTGGGGTCGTGTGTGTTAGTACACAGTTGATATAGGATGACTAATACATAATAATGACATTTGATGGCTATTCATATAACTGCGCGTAGCCTAAATAAAATTGAAAATAGTTTATTTATAAATTATTGTTTTCAGTTGAAATAATGAAACAATTCCACGATGATCGTATATTGTCTTACTCATTCCATCAGTCGCAACTTGGTTATTGTTACATAAACATCCTACTTCATATGTGTATGCAATTTTTACTTGTGCTATTTGTAATTTATCAGTTTAAAATATTTTCTCCCTTCTTTTATTAATATTGTTTAAATCCTTGTGACTTTTTCCTCAACTTCGTTGTTATTGTTGTGAGTATATCTTTTTGTTTTGTTACACTAGCAAGTAATGTTGAATGACGGCGCTTTAACTTCAGTTATAAAACATAAACGTGACAACTTCTAAAAAGTGGGCAAAAATGATAATTTACCATGTGTTTAATTCTTTATGCGTAAAGTATCCTACTATGCCCTTAAAAACGTAGAAAAAATGGCATCAGAATTGACGGGCTTGTCTACATTTAGTGTTCACGGTATAAGAAAAGAGATGAAATAAAGTGGCAAGTTGCAGACACCTAGCAAGAAAAGGAAACGAAGCAAACCAGTTTTTTAACAGTACGACGAATTTATTAAAACTGTAGTTCGTCTAAAAGTTCACAGTTTTTTCCAAAATAAGGTAGCTCCTAACGCTTAATAAACTTTTATCTGTCTTAAACAAGGATTTGGATTTACCACATTTTAAAAGAACGTCGCTCTATCATTTACTAAAATCAATCGGATTTAAGTATTTGAAAAGAGGACTATCTGTCATAATGAAAATAAGTAAATTGTATCACATTTTACAGGTTATTAATGATTGGAGGGAAAACTTTTCGGGGCAACGTGTACGGTATCAGAACTGTTTGTTTACTTCAGGCAAGCTCTTAGCGCGAACAAACTATAGGTGTGTATGGGTTGTGCGTGTGAGAGCGTTATGCATTCTCTCACTCCCACGGCTAGGGGACTTCCACTCATCTGAATACTATAGTTGGTTTGACTGGCCTGGCCCTTAAGGGATGGTGCACGAGACAGCCAACACTTTTTCCATGTTATTTTAGTTGATTTGATGCCATTGGTGGAAAACCACTTTGCCAGATCTGAGTCACGTGATTGTTGTTATTGTTGCCGCCGCACTGCTCCTCCGAAGCACCTTTCTCTGTTCTATATAAAGGGTGTTCTATTAAGGACGCAACCCTGATTATAACACGTTAGAAGTAATACATGGGTAAATTTTCTTCCTTGGAAAAAAACCATTGGTGACACAATATAACGAAACGACTGCTGTCACGTCACTAATGCTTGACTGGAACATTTTTAACAGCTGTGTTAGGTAGTTGGCCTTGAGTACATACCGATTGGGGGAGAGAAAATTTACCCATGTATTAAATCTATCTTGTTATAATGAGGGTTGCGTCCTTAATAAAACACCACTACTAAATCATTTCCCTTAATGTGCTCCAGTTATTGGAGTTTTCGAGGTAATCATTTGTGACACACCCCACATGTGGAAGGCTGGAGATTTGTTAGTTGGTGCCGCCTGCAACGAACCACCGTGTAACAGTGGGCTGTGGGCTGTGGGCTGTGGGCTGTGGTACTGTTATGTATATTATTGCAGCTTCATATAAGTTTGGTCTTTTTCATGTTTGTATGGAGCCCTTATTCCGTCAGTAACCGAACCATTTAAATGTCTTCTCATCGGTCGATTCGTACGAATGTTAGCAGCCTACAGTTATGGAAATGGACTCGTAAAAAGTATCATTATAGTTGGTAAGTTTTGGAACGGCGCGTATCGGTTGTGCGAGTGAGAGCGTTATGCATTCTCTCACTCCCACGGCTAGGGGACATTAGTTCATGTGAATACTGTACCAGAGTGCTGCTACGTCATTACACTCTACTAATCATCTCATTGCTAGTGGGGCTTCTCATAGGTGGGTGTTGTTTTCACTATTCCCTGTAGACGGCGACACACAATACACAATGTACCCCTCACTACTACAAACATAGTACAAGTATAAAACGTTACTACTACTAACGCAGTCTCTTGACAATACTAGTGACGACGTAATGCACAGCCCTACCTCTGAGCTGCACAAAGCTTGAGAACGGGCAGTAGTACTGTAACGCTGAATCACTGGATGAATGATGTATTATTGTCTTAGGGGGAAAGCCAACTGTTACCTTTTGGCTCGATTTGCTTTTGAAGTGAATATGATGATGATGTTGCTAATTGTGGTTGTGTTTTGTGTTTTAGGGTACTGAAGCCGCCAGGCGGTGGGAGCAGCGACATCTTCGGCACCGGATCGGAGCAGGGCGGAGGCAACGAGCCACGCCGCGGCAGAAACCAACAGCAGTCGACTCTGTTTCTGGGCAGTGACGATGACCACATGCACCACCACTCGACCAACGGCAAGTCGTCCAACAAACCCGGTAATGACTCACACCAGCGTTTATTCGGCGACGGCCAGTCGCCGCCTACAACTCCCTCCTCCGCTAAGAGCAATCGCACCACCACCACAAGTAACATAGTTTTGGAGGCGGCGGTCGACGCTCCGGACGAAAACCGACCACCGCTTAGCCCTAAATATAAAATTAGTAATAACATATTTTACAGCGACGACAACGCCAACGCCAAGCCGACCGTACTGGTCAACGGTAACTACACCACTTCGAGCTCCTCGTCTGCCGCATCGTCCACCTGTTCCACTCCCGTCAACGGCAACTCTCCAAGAGGTGAGTGGGTTCGCTTCGGCTTCACTACTAACACGCTACTTACTTTCATCTCTCTCAACTCAACTCGGTCGGAGGCTCACCACCACACACACACTAATTTCCTTATATGGCCTTCGGGCCAGCCTAGTCAGTCTGCTGGTAAAAAGTCGCTATTATTAGTTAAGTAACACCGGTTGGGCAAGCGACTTTTTATGGTGATTAGTTGACAGCCATCCGTGAACAAACTCTACTGGGGGTCCCTGTTCAAACTCATGTCTAATCCACGTCAAAAGAAATACAGCGAAAAGCAGCAGCGATCAAATTGGGTAGTTGTCAGTTAACTTATGTACAGTTCCCGATAAAAAATATAAGCTAAAAAAAAATTTCCTTCTATGGTAGACCTAAAGTCCAGCCACTCTTATTTTGCTCCTAATGTAAACAAATAATGACGGCACTGAGCATGCGCATTATATAAAAATGTGTACACGCTGATTAAAAAGTAACAACAAAATACTTTCAAAAGTATTTTTCTAAATGAAATTGTTAGGCCTACATCATATCATGACAGTTGTTTTTAGTACTTTAAGTAGTTATAATTTAAAAAATAGTTAACTTAATAGGAATATGAGATCCGTAAAGTGGTGGAGTGTAGCGTGCACCCTGTAGTAGGTGGCTTTGGTTTGTCGACAGTAAGAGCAAACTAAGAATGGCTGAACTGTAACATAGCTGGGTCACTTGCTGACTGTCCTTTCTCTACAGTATGTCTAGCCAATAAAATGGATCATTTTCTTGTTGGATTTGTCCAAATGGAGTTTCCATTGGAAATATATCCCCCTTAACCCAACAAACGTGTAAACAAAATGGAAAATCGTACAGAGTTGAAACTTGCAATTTAAGTTAGGTGCCACCAGGGACCCCCGACCCCCAGCACAAACCGCAATTAAAGGGGGGAATCCGCCGGAAGGTCATATCAATACTTTCGTGTGAGTTTTCATTTTTTTGTAATTTTCTCAAAAACGAGTTCTACTATTTTCGTTAAAATCGCCTTGTTTACGACAGGGTTGGTGGCATGTCTGTTGAAATTTGTGGGGGAGAGACAGTGTGCTGTCATTGTAAAAAGTGTTTCATTTTTTAAACATTGCAGATTAGTGAATAATGAATGAAGGAAATAAAAAAACCGCACAATGTTTTGATGAAAGGATTTTTTTCTACAGCGCTTAGTTTAGCGTCAATTAGTGATTTTCTATATTTCACATTGAAATTGATAAAAAAATGACATTTTTTTAATGATTCTGCCCTTGTTGGTTATCTATAATTGAAGTTATAGAAAATTAAAAAAAAAAATACAACTTTATTTCAAACATTTTGTCGTTCTGAATACAGACCGATAAAACTCGGTCTGTTTACATGTATATTCGGGTGAAGAGTGTATTTGTTAAAATCGACATGAAAACAATACTTTCCCTTCTTGTAGTATATTCATATAGGCAAGAGAAAGTAAAAATGTTTTGTGGGGAATTTTGATTTTTGAAATGTTTGCAGTGAAATAGTTGTAATTTTATAAGGCCCTCGACCCCCCCCCCCCACCAGATGGGAAGAATATTGTAGCTGAGTGTTGGACTAGTGTGTGTGAGCCACCGACCTACCTAGTAAACTAATTACGTATAATCGCCTCAGCCAATCTACCTACCTGTATACTAATTAGTGACCACGAAATTGCAAGCCTCAATCTTACCTCTCTTTATTATCTATCTTATCATAATAAAAATTTAAAATTTAATTTTGGATTTTTAGCTAACTTTTAAACATTACTGATTATTTCTCTTTACTTTGTTTTCTAGACCGGGTTGGTCTAGAGGTAAAGTCGTCACCAAAATCAGCTGTTTAACAGCCGATTTTCGGAGACGAAGTTTCCTGGTTCAAATCCTAGTAAAGGTAGTTACTTTTATACGGATTTCAATGCTAGACAGTGGTTGTGGGTGTACTTTGATGGTTTGGGTTCAATGAACCATACTCTCTCAGGAATGGTCGGCCTAAATTTGTACAAGAATTCACCTCATTTACACGTCATACACATCATCCTCAGTTGCTTATTGTTCTGAATTGAACAGATTGCAACGTACACAAATTAGGGATGACAAAAAAAAAGTTTTCTAAGGTGTTTCTTTCAATAACGACAGTCACTGTTTGGAGTCGATTTACCGGATCGTTCATTCATACTTACACAACTAAAAGTATATTTTTTAATACCCGGAAGAATAACAAATAAAATTTCAAAATTTTTTAAGGCAGTGTGGAATGAAAAAAATAATAAAATTATAGATTTTTCGTTAAAAATTTTGTAGTTTGAAATGTGTGTTTTAAAATGTCGTTAGAATCATGTTGCTATGCCAACTACAAAATATTATATTAATTTTTTTATGATTTTTATGTTTAAGCTGATTTTGGCATCTGTCACAAAATTTTACAATATAATATTCCCTTTCGATTAATATTTTACTGTGATTTATTATACTATTTTTCACACTGCCGTCTCTTTTTTTATTTATTCATAGTTTGGTGGCAGAGTAACCTAAAAGTTTATAAACTGCACTATTTTTGTTGTGGTATGTCTTTGTGTTCACACTCGTGTTTTCGTTTCTCAAAATTTTAACGCGAATATCTCAAAACATCATTTTTAGAACTTTATATACCTTTTTCTCAGCTTCCGCAAAAGCTACAAGGCTGAAATTTTTACGGAGTATGTTAATCATCCAGTTCTATTGATTGGTTGTGGCGTTTTTAAAAATATTGAAAATTGTGGGTGAAAATTTTTTTCGGTGATTTTCAGTGAAAAAAATTTTTTTTTTTTTAAAAAAATAGTGAAAATCAAAATTCTTACCAGAATTAAATGCTACACATTTTAATTATGTACCAAAGAGTGGCCTTTTGTAGCTCTAGCTGTAGTGGTTGGTGAGAAAAAGGTACAAACATTAACATTGCTTAGGATAGCCATACACACACACACACACACACTCACTCACCTTAAAGAAAGACTCTATTAAACAATTAAACGGTAGGCCTACAAATTTTTTAAACAAAAATGACTTTTAAAAGAACAGCCCATAAACGTTCAGAAAAGATTGTGTATGTCACACTTGCATTGAGGGTCAGGCAGGTGGAATTGGCAACACTGTAATAAGCCAGAACGTAATAAGGAATGCTTGCAATTTTGTGGTTAATAGATAACTATAACTATATATTTGTATATACTATTGCAATGTATGATGTAGGCCTATAAATGATTGTCACAAACATTCTGAATGGACGAGTGTATCGTGTGTAATCACCAGTGAATATGAGTGCACCATAAAATTATTCGGTTGATTAGGCCCAATTTTGACCTTATCACTATTATGTCCTGTATGCTTAATAATACTAAATTAATAGCTTAATTCAGTTGTAGCAATGCGTTTGTTTTTTAATTGCTCCAACTGCAAACGTATTATAATTATTAAATAATTATTATAATTAATAATTGATAATATAATTTTATTATTATAGTTGATGAAATTTAAAATGTGTCCACTGTGGGTGGTGGAATCACATTAGAGTAGGCTATGTTGTAGACAACAGTAGTCGGGAGTTACGTATTCTTTTCCTCTCTCTCGTCTTTTAAATGTTTGTGACGATGATCAAACTTTTATTTGACCATTATTGCCAGATCCACTCGCCTGGTAATTTAAAAAACAAAACCATTCTTGAGAAGGTTGTATTCTTTCAATCGACAGTCAATTGGAAATTTTGCCTCTACGATGAGATCATTAACAAAGATCCGTGTTATGACATTCGGATATCTCCTCATTGTGGAATGATGATGAGAGAAAAAAGTGAAAAAGACTGGATGATTTTGTTTAGAAAAATAACAAAATATATCTATTCTATTGCAATGGCCCTGAGCCATTTCACTGATTCGAGCAGTCAGTTATGATTAAATATTTTGGCTGTTACAAATTAAACAATTGTTGTTGTGAAAGAAAAACTTAATTAATTAAAGAAACTTTAAGTTTTTAATTAATTAAAAACTTAAAATTAATTTAGATGGCTCCCTGGTAGAACGGTTAGCACTACAAATCAGGGGCGGTTCCAGGGCTGATTTTCAGGGGGGGGGGCTATGTTGTTTTTATGTAGCTCTTACTACATAATTTGTAATACATAGTTTGTAATTGAGTCATTGAAAAGTTCTCTTTTATGCTGTATTGCTGTACCACAATTTTAATTGATAGAGAAATTTTCAAGGTGGTGACTGGATGCGAGTGGCTTTTGACTACTGACACCGATTGTTATCTTAATACTATTTAAAAATAGATACTTTCTGTTTGACTCATTTTTATACTAAAATAATTATTGTTAATTGATAGGTACACGAGTATTGGGATTCAGTTTTGTTAGAAATAATAGCTTATAGAAAATATTAAACTCCCCCGAAACCGCCCTGCAACCGCCCCTGCTACAAATAGGTATGTCTTGGATTTGATTCCCGATTAGGGTTTATGAAATGTAGCGGAAAAAAATGATGGTCAAATGAAGTTTCACTGTAAAGCTTATTTTGTTAAACAACTAATAAATGACTGTAAATATGAAAATGTTGAAAGTGATGAATTTGTGGTGTGGTGTGGTGTTTCGGCTAGAAGTTGTTGTGACTCTTCTCTTATTGCCTTCTTACCTCTGCAGACTAATCTCGATTGCACTGCTAACGCAAACGCCTGACTGTTTTATGCACTCGTTTTTAACTGTACCGTCAAGATTTTTGTGGTTGATGCATGTACGAGGGTAAGTCAATTATTATCCGCAATGTAGTTATAAAATTTTATTCTAATCAAATAGGAAACTTACAAATACGTCATTTTTTCGACATAGTCCCCTTGCTTTTCAACGCACTTGGTCCATCGTTGTTCAAGTTTCCTAATGCCCTCATAAAAGAAGGTTTTTGGTTGAGATGCAAGCCAGGAATGCACTCAAAGAGGCATTAAGGGGCCGTCGATTTACTTCGTCCGAGGTAAATCGACGGCCCCTTAATGCCTCTTTGAGTGGACCAAACAAGTGATAATCAGAAGGAGCAAGATCGGGACTATATGGAGGATGAGCCTGTACTTCAAAATTGAGTTTCTGGAGCGTTTCAGCAGTATGCAGACGGGTGTTGTCGTGCAACAACACGACACCTTTTGACAGCAGTCCTCGGCGTTTGCTTCGAATTACAGGCTTCAGCTTGGCAGCATCTCACTGTAACGTACACTGTTTATTGTTATGCCCCTTTCCTGATAATGTTCCAGTATTGTACCTTGTGAGTCCCAAAAAATTGTAAACATCAATTTTCCTGTGGACGGTTGGGTCTTGAATTTTTTCTTGCACGGTGAATTTGGATGTTTCCATTCCATACTCCGCTGTTTACTCTCCGGCTTATAATGATGGCTCCATGTTTCATCACCAGTAATGATCCTGTCTAAGAAGTTATCCCGTTCGTTACCATAGCGATCGAAATGTTTTTTGCAGATGTCCAAGCGCGTTTGTTTATGCAGCAGGGTCAGTTTTGGGACCCATCATGCACAAACTTTATGAAACCCAAGTGTGTTGTGAATGATTTCGTAGGCAGAACCATGGCTAATTTACAGATGATGTGCCACTTTGTCAATAGTTTACTCGTCTGTCTAAGAGAATCATTTCACGTAAACTCTCAATGTTTTCTTCATTTACGGCGGTAAACGGTTGTCCGGCTCCTTCATCGTGCATAACACTTGAACGACCATTTTTGAATTTTTCAATCCATTTGTAGACACTCCGTTGTGGCAAAACACTGTTCCCGTACTGTACCGAAAGTCTTCTATGAATTTCGGCCCCTGTTACACCTTTTGACCTCAAAAAACTGATCACTGAACGTTGCTCTTCTTCGGTGCAAATAGAAAGCGGAGCAGCCATGATTAACAGCACGACAGCGATAACGAAACTAACCTAGCAGCTTGAAAATTGCATAAATATAACCGCAAATAAACAAAGCATGCGCCATCAACACAAAACGACAGTACTGCCAACATAAACAAAAATATAACTGAATAGCGGATAATAATTGACTTACCCCCTCGTAGTTATCAACTAATAGGGTGGGTGTCTATACGGGGGCCTTACGTTGCGTAGATGATGTCTCTTTGAGTGCCACCTTGCTTTAAAAACTAGTACTTCTTATCAACCACACAATTGGCACGGAGATATCAACGACTGCACGTATAATGAAGTTGCGCGTTTGAGAATCTCCACATTGAGTAAATGCACAGCGGCCACATCGTGCTGTACACAGTTGCCAGTTGGCAGTTGGCAGTTGTTCACCTGCACATAAACTGATGTTATTGACATGGAAGGGTAGACCAGTGTATGGTGTCAGCAACAGAATCTTCAACTCCACTGATTAACGACCACATAATTATTAGTTAACTGATTTTATAACACTGAAACCTTGTTTATCCAAAGTTGTTGCAAATACAGAAAGAAAAAATGTGCATACGTGAATGCCCATATTATGTTTTCCTCAAGGTGTTTGGTTTTAGATCGATATGAGCTTTTTATAGTGGCATGATGTGAATGAGGGTGTTCTTCACATCGGATTGCAGTGGTAGAATGCATTGGAATTATTTCGGCTTTACTAATTGTGTAAATTATCAAATAGATTTGGCTGGTGTTTAATTTGTATCTATTTCACAAAGAGTTTAGTTTTTTTTTCTTTTTTTTTCTATTGAGTGATGATGCCTACATAAGCCTTGGGTTTGGGCGTAGGTAATGATATGTGGTGATTTACAGATGAAAAAATGCCAGACCTGACCGGAAATTGAACCCGAGACCCCGGCATAGTAGCCAGTTGCGCTGACCACTACACCACGGGCCGGCTGGTTTTGTGTAGGTACTCTGTTGTAAACACACGCGTCATGCAGGTGTGTGTTGTTTAGGTCAACAGCCGAAAGGCTGGTTTGAACGTGTAGAGGTTTTACTAAGTAAAACGAGGAGTGAGGTGGTTTACCATCGCCACAACTCACTCAGTGGAAAAGTACGCTTATCAGCATGCCGGGCCCTCTGAAAAGCACCTATTTTCCACTCTGTAAATGGACTTCAGACACTTTGGCTTTCTTCACTTCATTCACCACAGGGTCTACCTGTATAATGAAATTCATTACTTTCAGAGAAGATAACTGTGATTAGTGTCGCAATACACCACTACCTCTTCTGTTCTTAAACGATTCAGTCATTTAATTGGGTGACCATGTGATAAGAAACAGAACTATTTATTTTAGCCCTGCAACTAACAGATTGAGTGTAAATTATTTGACACTCCACCTGTCATGGGCTGTTGTGGGCAGTAGCCTGCAGGTGTAGTAGTAGTAGTAGTAGTAGTAGCAGCGTGTTAGTAATTTTAATTAATGTTGTGTTGCATAATGTTGATCTAATTGGAACAAAATTGTTTATGAAATGAAATAAGTGGTGATATAAAAATATGTTTAGTTTAAAACATAATTGATGAAGAAGCAGCCCCTTTTACATGAACATCATATCGCTCAAAGTGAATGAAGATTTTTAGTAAATAAAAATAATCATCAGTGAATAAATTTTGTACAACAGTGATAAAGTTTTCTGTAAAAGATTTAAGCGAATAAAATAATTAGTTGTGATGAAATTACTTTTAAAGGGAATTGTGTGATTAGCCGGGTTTATCTTTACTAGAAGGTGTGGTGGCACTCAAAGGGTTAAAACAGTCTTTGTAATTACTGTAGTGGGTGTGATGTCTAAAGTCCAGCCTCTCTTAATTTGCTCCTAATGTAAACAAATAATGACGTACGTCACTGAGCATGCGCATTATATCAAAATGTGTACACGCTGATTAAAAAGTTACAACAAAATACTTTCAAAAGTATTTAAATACAAAATACTTTTAAAAGTATTTTTATAATTGAAATTTTTAGGCCTACATCGTGCACGCTAGAGTCCGCGACTTTACGGATGTTGTATTCCTATCAAGTTAACTATTATTAAAATTATAAGCACTTAAATTACTTAAAACATCAGTCCATATCACGTGATGTTTTAAGTAATTTAAGTACTTATAATTTTCTGTAAACATCATTACTTAAAACATCAGTCTATATCATGACTTATGTTTTAAGTAATTTAAGTACTTATAATTTAAAAAATAGTTAACTTGATAGGAATATGACATCCGTAAAGTCGCGGACTCTAGCATGCACCCTTTAGTAGCTGGCTTTTGTTTGTTGACAGTAGGAGGAGGAGGAGGAGCAAACTAAGAATGGCTCAACTGTACATTAACCTCTGTAAGCCATTTGTTAATAGATTATTGTGAGTGATGGTCAAACAAGAGTTTGTCAAGGTTTTGTTTAGTTGTGACTGTGATTTCTGTGATTTTCTCTCGAAATGATTTTTGGATAAAGGAAGTTTCAGTGTGATCAGAAGAATGAGATTTATTTTCTATTTCATATTATAATGAATTAATATTATATCACTAACCTTCTTTTTAAACTGCGAAACCTTTATTTTAATTCTTACTTACACGTGTTTCGGTGGATCCACCATCATCACAGAGTAAATGAAAAATTGAAACTAAAAAATTTTTATCTCACTTATTTAAAATTTACAGAAGATGATATACATCTTCAGTCACTTTTATAAAACTGTTAAATAAGTGAGATAAAAATTGTTTAGTTTCAATTTTTCATTTACTCTGTGATGATGGTGGATCCACCGAAACACGTGTAAGTAAGAATTAAAATAAAGGTTTCGCAGTTTAAAAAGAAGGTTAGTGAAATAGAAATAATTTCAAACTGCAGGATGCATTATAATGATTTATTTTTGAATGAGATTTATGTAATGGGTTAATTAATTGATGTAACGCTAACTAAGTTATGTAATTAATAATAATAATAATAATAATAAATAATAATAATAGTAATAAATATTGATAACGCTTTTCTTGTTTTGTTTCTGTTTGTTGGTTTTGGCGCATGCATTCGTTATTTGGTCGGTGCCAAATTGTTTGTGGTTTGGTTTGGTGATCTATATACTGTATGTACAATACTAAATTAATACTCGATGTACAAATTATTTAATCAATCAATCGCTTGCTCATGCACCTCGCTTTAACGCTCTCTACCTATCTTTCACTTTATCACTTGCTCACTCATTAGGCGCTAAGTCTCCTCGTCTCTACTCACCGAGGAATCCAGTGACGGGTGACGGCTACGGCCTTGTTCCGGCCAGAGTATACAACAGTTACGGACGCAGAAAAGGTATCGTATCACTTTATATTTCATCATTTTACTTTACTAACGCATTTCTGTTGACACTCTGTCGGCGCTCTGACAAGGAATACCTTTGTGCTTTTTGTGTGTTTAGTCACTAGGAGGCTGTGGTTTTAGTACTGCATCATCGTTTAAACATTTATACTCGACTATACTACATACACTACACGTATATAAAGTCCAGCCTCTCTTAGTTTGCTCCTGATGTAAACAAATAATGACATACGTCACTGAGCATGCGCATTATATCAAAATGTGTACGCGCTGATTAAAAAGAAACAATTAAATACTTTTAAAAGTATTTAAATACAAAATACTTTTAAAAGTATTTTTATAAATGAAATTGTTAGGCCTATATCATCTCATGACTGATGTTTTTACTACTTTGAGTAGTTATAATTTAAAAAATAGTTAACTTAATAGGAATACGAGATCCGTAAAGTGGTACACTCTAGAGTGCACCTGTAATAGGAGGTGGCTTTTGTTTGTTGACAGAAGGAGGAGGAGGAGCAAACTAACAACGGCTGAACTGTAGCTGCGTGTATCTCAAATTGATAGGACCAACTGCTTTTTGGATAAGACAAAATGTTATTCATTTTTTGGGCAGCTTATAGTTTACACTGTAGTAGGATTGAGTGTTGAAGGATTAGATCCCATGACCCATGACCACCGGTTGCCCCGAATCTATTACCTTTACCCGGTCTACAAATCCTATGTGGAGACATTCTTTGAAGATAAAAGTGCATTTATCATTGTGATAAACGTTTTGTTTATCAGTTTCATCTTGACATGTCCTTATACTCCCTTTGGAGTCTCCTGGATGGAAAAAAAGTTCCTGTGGGCACTTACCCCTTCTCCTTAAGAGAACCGACACCTGATTCTCACCACATATCCTTATTTCTGAACTGATCTTCTCCGAACCAGATGCTTTTCAAAAACCACATCTCTAAAAACTGGGTGGAATTTGTGATACTGTTATTTCACATTAAGTCCTTACTGGCCATATATCAATGTTGGAACAGCCGTTTCCTTATGAAATGTCTTAAAAGTGTCAGTTCGGGCCTTTCGTTTCAAATGCTCAAAAAGTCTATTAAATATTTGTATGGGTGGACCCAATCCAGAATTATTGTCTTTTCCTGACCGGATGTCTCCCTCTTAAGTGTTGTCACAGCTCTCGCTGCTGGTGGTTTGACATGAAATTCTTGAATATATACTATCAGTGACTTTAACCGTACATGATGCTGTTTAATTAACTAGGAAAACAACTAGCCATACTGGCTGCATTGGTGGCGTAGTTGGTAACGTGCTCGCCTCTCATCATGCAATCTTGAGTTCGAATCCCATTCAGGCATGGCATATTTTTATACATTACAAAAAAATCATTTCATTCTTCACTGTCTGCATTACCAGTAATTGCAGAAACATTCAGACATTAAACCAAAAAAAAAGAACCTGTTTTTGAGCCTCTCATCATGCAATCTTGAGTTCGAATCCCATTCAGGCATGGCATATTTTCATACGTTACAAAAAATCATTTCATCCTTCATTGTCTGCATTAGCAGTAATTGCAGAAAGAGTCAGATATTAAACCAAAAAAAAAACAAAAAAATAACCAGTTTTGGATGTATGGGTATGCACCCGTGAGGCCGCCACAAATAGGTTGGTATAGGTCATTTGTTATAGCTAGAAGCTCTCCCTCCAACGCTGTGTGCCGCTGAGCTGTTCTGTTTAGTGGTGGGGGAAGCACCTGGTAGTTGTAACAGTAGTATACAGTTAGAAAGAGAGGGAATGATGATTAAGTGAGAAGGAGACAACAGTTGCCCCTTTGAAACTATCCCTACTCTACCTACTCGCCCTCCCCTTACAAGCTTTTTCCTAAAACAAATGTACTATACTTGCATAGTCAAAGTGAAATACCTTTATTTATCTCTGTGCATTATTGTAAGCATGTCGTTCTCTGTTCTATCCAATGTAATTACGAAGGAGAAACATGTAACTGTCACTTTTATACAACAACTTTTTATACTAAACAACAGAAACTATTCCTTTGTATTCTGTTGTCGTAGTGTTTAATCGAGTGGGTACATTTTGTTGGAGTGTTTAATTGTGTGATTTGTTTCTGCTGCGATAGAATTAAGCCAGAACTGAATGTGGTAGTTTTTTTATAATTAATAATTTAAGATAAGTTTGAAGAAACGGTAAGTAAAATTGTGTTTAATATTTTGTTATCATAATGCATGACGGTTGCTCTAGCCTCTAGCCTCTAGCCTCTAGCCTATATGTTTTCAGCGTAAGTATAATATGAGAGAGATGTGTGGGGTGTGTTGAATTTTTCTTTTTCTGCATTAATGAATCAGTGCGTGGTCAAGTCAACCTAGTGTTTGCTGCCCGCTGCAATGTTTCATCAAATGATGGAAATAGACAGTGAATCAATCATCGTATGGTTTTCAAATATTAAAAGCACTAGTGGGGGAGTGTACCTTCAAGTAACTTTTTTAAAGAAAAGTTTTCTATAGATACTTGAGTTACGAGAATGCCTTTTGTGTACGGATGGGCTGTGAGGAAGGGGGAAGTGCTGCCAACCTCAACAATAAGACACTACATTTCACTACAAACCGTGCAACTCCAATGAGGCATCCCTCTATTGCGGTTGTTTCCCTTTTTTACTAGTTTTTAACGTCACATGAAAATGATGAAGAAGAATTAGCTTCTTCTTCATTCTCTTTAAATTTGTCGGTTTCTTTATATTTCGAATCATGGAAAGAAAACATGACAGTACAGTAGTAATTAGTCTCTCGCTCATGGCTTTTGTGAAGAAGCATGGAAAAGCTTCAGCTTGACAACATTTGTTACATTATATTAAATTTCTTTCAGCACCAAATAGTGCGACCACATTTTCTAAAAAAAAAACAGACCACTCTGTTTACAGCAAATGGTTACATTCGTACGATTAACCTAGAAATGGTTGTGTGCTCTGGGAATAGTGTAGATTGTTTTGTGTTAGTTGGGCACTATGCTTTTCCCCCTTTGCCCCTTCCTTTGTTAAAACTAAAGGCATTCTCGTGCATAAAGAAACTATTGATAAGGACCCGGTTTATTCTAGTAAATAAAGCTGAAAGCAACAAGATCGTTTTAAAACTTTAATTAATATTGTAGAAGAATTGAATTATATTCAATAATAGTTTGTTTCATTTAAAAGTGTGCTTTGGTTTATTCTCGATAAGTTTTTTTGTAAATGTAGCAGCAATATGTGGAGGCTACGATAGAACGACAGTAAGAAACGATGTCTCATGTCTACAGTTTATTCCGCTTGTCTCTAAACATTATGGACGAGCCATCCATCCCAAATATAAATGTGATGTGGGTCAAAGTGTGCGCCGTGACGCCCGGGGGCGCCGTCATGCTCAGCATACGCAATCATTTATTTTTACGTTTCACCTTGTCATTTATCTCCTTCTCTGAGATAGGAAACACCCGCGTAACGTATGTGATGACAATGCACGTACAGTAGAGAGTCAAAAATCCGAAGCAATTGGGACCATACGTAGTTTGGATTACCGATTTGTTCACATTTTTGAAAAAAAAAACCCTAAAAGTACCGCTTAGGCCCATAGTTAAGCATTTTAAAAAGGTAGGAATAAAAAAAAAAACAAACACTTCTCTGTACTTACTATATTTAGTTGCGTTTAAATGATCAAACTAAGCCTAGTGTGTTGTGTGTAGCAATGCACAGGTAGAGTAAAATAATAAAACTACAGCCTGTATTTTACTCTGTATAGCTATGTAGTGTATTAAATTGAAAACAAACATTTTTGACACTATTATGATGTAGTCTACAGTTAAACAAACCTTCCACCAGTGACTACCAAATCACTGAAATCTTACTTGAAAAACTTTCAAATTTTTGATTGCGTGATTTGTTTAAGCCTCGCTCATTCGTTGACAGAAGACAATAGAGAGGCAATAGAGAGGTTTTTAGGGGTAAAGTTGAGAGAGTGACCTTTAGGGAGGAAAGTGAGAGGAGGAGGTGTGAACCTCACAATATGAACCAACTGAGGATGGACAGATCGAGAAGGATGAGGGAGGTGTGGGTGAGGAAGAGAATGGAGCAGCATAGGACATGAAGAAACACCCCAAATATTGATTTAACGTGCTCTCGTTAAAGAGCTATTCGAAAAAAAAAAAAATTTATAAAACATGTTACACAGTGTAAACATTTTACAAAATGTTTTTAAAAGAAAAGTTTATAAAACATGTTATTTTTCTCACGCAAATCAAAATATCGAAAAAATACTCAGATGGCGTTTGGATTTTTGATGATTCGAATTTTTGACGTTCGGATTATCGACGCTCCACTGTACAATGAATGTTGCAATATAATTACAATTTGTACTGTACTGTACAATGGTTGGTTGATAATAAGGGCGGCACCGGATGGTAGATGAAGGGAGCCAGGGGGGGTGGGTATACACAGTTTGAGAACCACTCGTCTAGTTGTATTATAGCCTACATTGTTCCATCATCTCTGTCGTGACAACTGGTGATCTGGTTGTACAAAATTGCAGTTTTTAGCGTGACTGCCTTGCCTGCCACCTGCAACCAAACAAAATAAGTGAACTAACTGAAAGTTTTTTAAAAAATTTGCGTAAATACAAGTCAACGAATATTATCATCAACCAAATAATGAGAAACTGGAGGTCTGTATGTGGCAGTTGCTTCAGCGATAGAATAATTTTTCATCAATGGACTCTGAGTAAAAAAGTGAATTTCAAAAATACCGCAGTCGCTGTGACTTCGTAATTTCTTTTATCAACTACCATAAACTCAACTGCTAGAAGAACGAGAGAAAACAAATTTTTGTCAAGAGAAAAACTGCGACCCACTGTTGTTATCTGGGCGTTTCAGTTTGACATGTTTTCCTTCTATGCTTCCAATGCAGTTCGGAAATCCACAAAGTTCTGTGAATCCTTCCTCAGCTCTGTTCCATGTATCTAACGTAGGTTTAGCTAAATGTTTTTCCAAATTGAGTTACTCTTGGTCCGGGCATACAGAAGTAGTAACTTATCAAGAATAAAGTGACCAGACTGGGCCGCTCACACAAAGATATCACGTCGTACGTGATGTCCACATATCGCAGACCGCTTTCTGTCTACCGAAGCCTACCTGTCTACCGAACTGTAAAACGGAAGATTAGGAGAGGTTAATAAGTAATGAAGCAGTGAGCTGGAGACAAGAAGCTTCAACAAAGTATGACTGAATTACTTGTATTGAGAGCACCTACTTTGGTTGAACGGAATGGGAATGATGAGGAAGAATGTGTTCACTAACACAATTACTTGAGTTTGTTTTGTCTAAAATTTTCAAGATGCTAATAAAAATTACATATTCCATTAATTTTTGCTTTGTATTGCGTTGCTGATAATTGTAAGAGGTCAGGTATGCACATGCACATGCACCTACTACAGCAGATGCCAAATAAGTTTGTCGGTTTTCTTGCGTGCGCGCAATTGGTGGGGGTGAGTGCTGTACTAGCTGTGATCGCAATGTCTTATTTCATTAGTCTGTATAATGTGTTGTAGTATGAGGTAGGACATTAATTGTTCTATACATTGTTTTTTATTTCCTAATATGTGTACGTTGCAATCTGTTGAATTGAGAACAATAAGCAATGAGATGAGGATGATGTGTATGACGTGTAAATGAGGTGGTGTAGTCTTCTACAGACACACTCACTGAGTATGGTTAATTGAACCCCAACCATCAAACTACGCCCACAACCTCTGTCTAGCATTCAAATCTGTGTAAAAGTACTTACCTTTACTAGGTTTTGAACCAGGAACCTTTGTCTCCGAAAATCAGCTGTTAAACAGCTGATTTTGGCGATGACTTTACCTCTAGACCAACCCGGTGGGTTAAATATACATTGTTTACATTGAATTTTTTTTAACTTTGCTAATAGATGATTATTTACATCGTCGGGTACTAAGACACGAAATCTATTGACTGAACCTGAACTGTTGACACAGTTACACCGCCAAGCTTTTATTTGCCATCCGCTTTACCTACTACGCCTTGAAAACACCTTGTCTTATGACATAACTCATGGAACAATAGTAATTTTTGTAATTTCCACTTCCTGGCACCTAAGTTTTACAACTTGCTTCTGGAGTACGTTAGAGACATGTCTCGTGATAAGAATTTCAAACTCTTGATCAAAAGATTTCTAATTCAGCTGGGGCAGAACTCTCACTTGTAGTCTTTGAATTCTCTTCCCCACTCTGTTAGTATGACTAATACTTAAGTGAGCCAATAATGACCGCCTAAGGAAGCTATTAGTATTATTGGCTCATACTACATAGTATGTAGTAGTAGTTAAAGTTACATGTATATTTATAATAGAGTTTTTTGTGTTTGTTTCTGATATTGCGCTAATATTATATACGAGTATTATGTGTGTGTTGCATTTGTGTTTGAAGAAATTATTAAATTTAAGGGAGGCAGTTAAGATTAAATTTTGTTTTCTTTTTTTTCTAAAATAATGCAAATTGGTATCGGTTTTTTGTCATATTTTATTAATGCTATTTCAAAACTTTGCTGATGTTTGTATCATTTTAGTTTTGTTATAAGTTTTGATTGTTATTTACATATTTTGTATTGTTTGTTTTTTCTTATTTTTACTTTTTTATTTTGTATTAATGTGTTTTTTAGTGTTATTTGATCATTTTCTCTTTTGTGTGATTTATTTTTTTTAAGGGATGTACTGGTATTTCTGTTATTTCTTTTTGTTTGATTTTATACTAGGAACAAGTACCAAGAGTAAATTTTGTACACTTTAAAGTGGCAGTCATGTACTAATTGGTATAAGTATCAGACGAACTAATGTCCGTCCCATAGCTGAGCGAATGAGAGGGAGATATGTGGCATAACTACGCATGCGCTCAAAGGTCTTTACCCTAATAATCCAAATGTGAAAACATACTACAGTTGTTATCTTGCTTGTGAGTTGACTGCGTGCATAAACGCTTGCTCACAACAATGAGTAAGATTATATGACAATGTTATTGTGCGAGTGAGACTCCCACGGCTGGGAGACATTAGTTCATCTGAATTCTATAGATGAATTGGTTTTTTGTGATGTTTGTTACTTTACTTAGTGTTTGCTTTCTTGATCCTAATCGTGGGTGAACATAAATAGTGCGGTGGTCATTTTGGTATAAGAGTAGCACATGGCATGGCTGGCGTAACACTATAATGCTTTATCACGTTGGATGAGCTCTGGTGACCAATCACAACGTTTCCCGGGGGCATTAGCAGCAGCGTATTGTCCAAATGTATCAAACATTACGCACGTAAGCGTATAAGAACCGCAGTAGTTGACTCGTGTCTTGTGCATGTCGCACTGAAGACGTCAATTATAGGAGTGCGTGTTAACATGCAATATTTTATAATATAATCAGCTGGTTGTATATTGATAGGTTATAATTGAAGAGCTTAGCTTAGTGGATGAAGGTAAGGTGCGCTATCTAACAAAATTATAGTTTAGCAAAAATTACTATGAAAGTACTAAGGTCTATCCTTGCCCATAACAGACAGGTGGAGTGTCAAATTATTTACACTCAATCTGTTAATTGCAGGGCTAAAATAAATAGTTGTGTTTCTTATCATCACATGGTCACCCAATTAAATGAGTGAATCATTTAAGAAGAGAAGAGGTAAAGGTGTGTTAGGTGACACTAATCACAGTTATCTCCTCTCAAAGTAATGGATTTCATTATACAACCAGACCCTGTGGTGAATGAAGTGAAGGTGTCATTTGCAGAGTGGGCCCGGCATGGTGATAAGTGTACTTTTCCACTGAGTGAGTTGTGGCAATGGTAAACCACCTCACTCCTCGATTTACTTAGTAAAACCTCTACTGGTTCAAACCAGCCTTTTGGCTGATGACCTAAACAACAACAAGGTCTTATCGCTTCATGAAAATTTTCTCTTACGCAATTAAAAGTTCTTAAAACTTTACATCAGATTGTCACTTTTTTATTAGATTTATCGAGCATCGACTACCATTGTAAGAGCTTACTACACTTACTTTTACGCATACAACATTTTTTATCAAGTAAAAAAAATTCTTTATTGTAGACTGTGCCATCTCATCTATAAATGGATTAACGGTAATTTAATAACACAAAATACTCGTAAAGATCACTCGTAAAGATAAGAGACATTTTTAAAGGAACACACAATGCATACCTATTAATGATGATGATAGGTGTTTATTACTACATTTAACTGTCATTACTCCAAAAAGATGTCTGTTAGGTTGTAGTGAATTCTGATAGATGGTGTCAAATGATCTAACATCTTATTCCTTTAGAAGCCTTAAAATTAAGCTGTACATAGTCCGCTCATCCCCTTATATTTCCATTAAGGGTAGATAAACAGCTTCCTATGTCATCTACATAAATAAAATTGCACTTGACACATTTAGCAATCAAAAAAAATGAATTTTTTGAAAAAATGTTACATAGCACCTTCATCCACTCAGCTCTTCAATTGAAGTGAAGGGGTCAGGTGTTACCTGACTTTTCCACAAATATTGAGTTTGTATGGTGAATAACGGTGTTTTGTTGATATTTTTCAATAGCACTAACACAAAAATCTCTATCTGCTTCCATTAAGAAGATACTAGAGGATGAAAGTGTTGACAGTTTTTTGTTAACTCACCTACATTCAATTTAAAAATAAACATTATATTAAAAAATATTTAAATGAAAGAAGAAGGTGTTATCTATACAAAAATGGGTTAAATTTATTTTAAAAACTAAAATAGATAAGGTTTAAAATACTTAAATAAATTCCCTGTCTATGTTATATGTTGTTGTTTAGGTCATCAGCCTGGTTGGCTGGTTTAAACCAAAGAGAGGTTTTACTAAGTAAAACGAGGAGTGAGGTGGTTTACCATTGCCACAACTCACTCAGTGGAAAAGTACGCTTATCAGCATGCCGAGTCCTCTGAAAAGCACACATTTTCCACTCTGCAAATGACACCTTCACTTCATTCACCACAGGGTCCGGCTGTATAATGAAATTGATTACTTTGAGAGGAGGAGATAACTGTGATTAGTGTCACCTAACACACCTGTACCTCTTCTGTTGTGACCATGTGATGATAAGAAACAGAACTATTTATTTTAGCCCTGCAACTAACAACAGATTGTGTGTCTGTTATGGGCACTCCGTTATAATTATACTGACACCAAAAATTTAACTTTCTGAAATCAGTCGAATAAGTTACACTTTTGAACTTTAACTTTTAATTGCTCAGAACTGCAATTTATGTCACGTAACAACTTCATCCACTCAGCTTGGTCTTCAATTGTTATTTTTGGTCAATTGTTATTGACCAAAAAAATGGCTGCTGAAATAATAAAGAGAGCTAACGAGAGCAACTATTGGGAATGTTGTTGGCAAGTTGGTAAGGGGCAAAGTGTACATTCAGAGCTCACCGACGCTGAAAAATGTATGTGTTAACTTGACATTTGACTTGATAGTTTTGTTTGTATGTGTGTGTGCGCAGATGGCAATCCAGTGACAGGAGAAGGTTACGACAACGCACCACCGAAACCACAGACGCCTCAACTATCGAATGGTGGCTCGACTGGACCGTCCACCCCTAACACGACCGCTCCAGCTGCGCCACGCCAGCGTGTTCCTCCCGGCGGATTCTCCTCCGGTCTGTGGTGAAGAGTCATCGTACCGCCCCCGAGTCACTCCAGCGCGCTCGTTTCACCTCCACCGTGACCGAAACGATTTCCTTAATTTTGTTGTCCGGTCATTAAATTGTTCATCAAAGACAATATTTATAAGTTATGAAATGCAAGCGAATAACATCATCACTACTGTAATAACCGGTCATGGAACGTAAATTTTTAACTCTTACTTTTCATTCGTACATAAATAAATAATGTATCCGATTTAAATTTATCTGTCCAACAATTTGTCTTATCTATTAAATATATAATCATGAAATAATATGTATTACAGTATTGTCATTTAACAAAAACAATATAAACCGTGTTTATCAGATTATATTTTCATTTCTTATTATATTCTTCTTTATGGGAGGTGCAAAAATCAAAGCGGGTTTTAATCTATAATTTCACAACAGATGGAGTCGACCGTGTATTTTTGTTGTTTGTTTTTTTTTATTGAAAAACTGATGTGCCTTGTTAATGGAAAAAATAATCATGCCTTCGACTTGACAAAAATAAAGGCAATTTAAAAAATGGTTCTTTGTTTTTGTTAATAAAAATGGTTGAAAAGATGGGAGGCACTAATGAAATAGTAGCGCTGACTGAATTCCATTGTATTGTATTTTTGGTTTTTACCTGAACAAATGAGTGTGTACTTTCATCAATTAAATTTGACAATAATTATTGTTTTTTTTCCTTTTGTATTTATTGCGATAATATTGATAGTAATTTATTATTTAAATGTTATTTTTGTATTATTGTATTTTGTAAGTACTTAAATATTGGTTAATAATCATTATTTGTTTATAACTTTTAATCCGTCTTCTATTTTCTGTTTTTTCCTTTATTATTTTACACTTAATTTGTGTATCGCTGAAATAAAAGTTTTGTAATTAAATTTGTTTTTTTTTATTTCATGTTACGTAGTTCATCCTGACCCAAAATAAGCCACATGTTGTAATTGCACTGGAATCCTAAGTTTCCTCACTTTAACTATTTCTGTGTTTTGTGCCATAACAGATCACTTAGTTTTATTTGGTCATGCTGTCTTAAAAAGATTTTACTGTGTTTATTAAGGAGTAACACAAGCCTATTACTTTTTGACCCATTCTTTTTTGGGTAAATGATATTTTTCTTGATTTTGATGAGAATTTTTGCATATATCTACTCCTTTACAACAGGTGCACTAGTAAATAGTGAAATTTCAATGAAAAGCCAAAATATATTTTTTCATCTTAAAGACTAAAAAAGCTCATGTCTTTTTTGGGTAAAAAATATTTTTCTTGATTATGACCAGAATTTTTGCATATATCTACTCCTTTACAACAGGTGCACTGGTAAATAGTAAAATTTCAATGAAAAGCCAAAATATATTTTTCCATCTTGAAAACTAAAAAAGCATGAACTATATATGTTCATGTTTTTTTGGGTAAGAAATATTTTTCTTGATTATGATCAGAATTTTTGCATATATCTACTCCTTTACAACAGGTGCACTGGTAAATAGTAAAATTTCAATGAAAAGCCAAAATATATTTTTCCATCTTGAAAACTAAAAAAGCATGAACTATATATGTTCATGTTTTTTTGGGTAAGAAATATTTTTCTTGATTATGATCAGAATTTTTGCATATATCTACTCCTTTACAACAGGTGCACTGGTAAATAGTAAAATTTCAATGAAAAGCCAAAATATATTTTTCCATCTTGAAAACTAAAAAAGCATGAACTATATATGTTCATGTTTTTTTGGGTAAGAAATATTTTTCTTGATTATGATCAGAATTTTTGCATATATCTACTCCTTTACAAGAGGTGCACTGGTAAATAGTAAAATTTCAATGAAAAGCCAAAATATATTTTTCCATCTTGAAAACTAAAAAAGCATGAACTATATATGTTCATGTTTTTTTGGGTAAAAAATATTTTTCTTGATTATGATCAGAATTTTTGCATATATCTACTCCTTTACAACAGCTGCACTGGTAAATAGTAAAATTTCGATGAAAAGCCAAAATATATTTTTTCATCTTGAAATCTAAAAAAGCATGAACTATAGTTCATGTTTTTTTTGGGTAAAAAATATTTTTCTTGATTATGACCAGAATTTTTGCATATATCTACTCCTTTACAACAGCTGCACTGGTAAATAGTAAAATTTCAATGAAAAGCCAAAATATATTTTTTCATCTTGAAATCTAAAAAAGCATGAACTTTTTCTTAATATATCTACTCCTTTACAACAGCTGCACTGGTAAATAGTAAAATTTCAATGAAAAGCCAAAATATATTTTCTCATCTTGAAATCTAAAAAAGCATGAACTATAGTTCATGTTGTTTTTGGGTAAAAAATATTTTTCTTGATTTTGATCAGAATTTTTGCATATATCTACTCCTTTACAACAGGTGCACTGGTAAATAGTGAAATTTCAATGAAAAGCCAAAATATATTTTTTTGTCTTAGACTAAAAGAGCATAAACTATAGTTTATGTCTTTTTTTGGTAAAAAGTAATTTTCTTGATTATGATCAGAATTTTTGCATATATCTACTCCTTTACAACAGGTGCACTGGTAAATAGTAAAATTTCAATGAAAAGCCATAATATATTTTTTCATCTTGAAAACTAAAAAAGCATCAACTATTAATATAGTTCATGTCTTTTTTTGGTAAAAAGTAATTTTCTTGATTATGATCAGAATTTTTGCATATATCTACTCCTTTACAACAGGTGCACTGGTAAATAGTAAAATTTCAATGAAAAGCCAAAATATATTTTTCCATCTTGAAAACTAAAAAAACATGAACTATATATGTTCATGTTTTTTTTGGGTAAGAAATATTTTTCTTGATTATGATCAGAATTTTTGCATATATCTACTCCTTTACAACAGCTGCACTGGTAAATAGTAAAATTTCAATGAAAAGCCAAAATATATTTTTTCATCTTGACGACTAAAAATGCATGAACTATATATATATAGTTCATATCTTTTTTGGGTAAAAAATATTTTTCTTGAATTTGATGAGAATTTTTGCTTATATCTACTCCTTTACAACAGGTACACTGGTAAATAGTAAACTTTCAATGAAAAGCCAAAATATATTTTTTCATCTTGAAGACTAAAAAAGCATGAAATTCTAATGAAAGCATGAAGACTAAAAAAGCATGAAAGCATGCCTTTGAGTAAAAAATATTTTTCTTGAATTTGATTAGAATTTTTGCATATATCTACTCCTTTACAACAGGTGGCACTAGTAAATAGTTAAATTTCAATGAAAGGCCAACATTAAATTTTAGTTCATGTACTTTTTTGACAATTTTCAAACTATTTTTGTTAATCATCGATTCCGGTGCTTTGAGATGCGTAGATTACGAAAACAGACATGAAAAAGTACCGTGAGCCCTATATGGGACAGTAACGAGACTTTAAATTTTTCACTGAAAGTAGCAAGATCATACTTTTCATACGTAAGTATTGTTTCATAAGTTCATGTACTTTTTTGACAATTTTCAAACTTTTTCTGTTATTGATCGATTCCGATGCTTTAAGATGCGTAGATTACGAAAACAGACATGAAAAAGTACCCTGAGCCCTATGAGGGACAGTAACAAGACTTTTACTTTTTCACTGTTTCACTGAAAGTAGCAAGACTATATAGTTTATGTACTTTTTTTGACAATTTTCAAACTTTTTCTGTTAATCAGTGATTCCGATGCTTTGAGATGCGTAGATTACGAAAACAGACATGAAAAAATACCCTTAGCCCTATGAGGGACAGTAACAAGACTTTTACTTTTTCACTGTTTCACTGAAAGTAGCAAGACTATAGTTCATGTACTTTTTTTGACAATTTTCAAACTTTTTCTGTTAATCATCGATTCCGATGCTGTAAGATGCGAAGATTACGAAAACAGACATGAAAAAGTACCCTTAGCCCTATGAGGGACAGTAACAAGACTTTAACTTTTTCACTGAAAGTAGCTAGACTATAGTTCGTGTACTTTTTTTGACACTTTTCAAACTTTTTCTGATATTGATCGATTCCGATGCTGTAAGATGCGTAGATTACGAAAACAGACATGAAAAAGTACCCTGAGCCCAATGAGGGACAGTAACAAGACTTTAACTTTTTCACTGTTTCACTGAAAGTAGCAAGACTATAGTTCATGTACTTTTTTTGACAATTTTCAAACTTTTTCTGTTAATCATCGATTCCGATGCTGTAAGATGCGAAGATTACGAAAACAGACATGAAAAAGTACCCTGAGCCCTATGAGGGACAGTAACAAGACTTTAACTTTTTCACTGTTTCACTGAAAGTAGCAAGACTATAGTTCATGTACTTTTTTTGACAATTTTCAAACTTTTTCTGTTAATCATCGATTCCTCTGCTGTAAGATGCGTAGATTACGAAAACAGACATGAAAAAGTACCCTGAGCCCTATGAGGGACAGTAACAAGACTTTTACTTTTTCACTGTTTCACTAAAAGTAGCAAGACTATAGTTCATGTACTTTTTTTGACAATTTTCAAACTTTTTCTGTTAATCATCGATTCCGATGCTGTAAGATGCGTAGATTACGAAAACAGACATGAAAAAGTACCCTGAGCCCAATGAGGGACAGTAACAAGACTTTAACTTTTTCACTGTTTCACTGAAAGTAGCAAGACTATAGTTCATGTACTTTTTTTGACAATTTTCAAACTTTTTCTGTTAATCATCGATTCCGATGCTGTAAGATGCGAAGATTACGAAAACAGACATGAAAAAGTACCCTGAGCCCTATGAGGGACAGTAACAAGACTTTAACTTTTTCACTGTTTCACTGAAAGTAGCAAGACTATAGTTCATGTACTTTTTTTGACAATTTTCAAACTTTTTCTGTTAATCATCGATTCCGATGCTGTAAGATGCGTAGATTACGAAAACAGACATGAAAAAGTACCCTGAGCCCTATGAGGGACAGTAACAAGACTTTTACTTTTTCACTGTTTCACTGAAAGTAGCAAGACTATAGTTCATGTACTTTTTTTGACAATTTTCAAACTTTTTCTGTTAATCATCGATTCCGATGCTGTAAGATGCGTAGATTACGAAAACAGACATGAAAAAGTACCCTGAGCCCTATGAGGGACAGTAACAAGACTTTTACTTTTTCACTGTTTCACTGAAAGTAGCAAGACTATAGTTCATGTACTTTTTTTGACAATTTTAAAACTTTTCTGTTAATCAGTGATTCCGATGCTTTGAGATGCGTAGATTACGAAAACAGACATGAAAAAATACCCTGAGCCCTATGAGGGACAGTAACAAGACTTTAACTTTTTCACTGTTTCACTGAAAGTAGCAAGACTATAGTTCATGTACTTTTTTTGACAATTTTCAAACTTTTTCAGTTAATCAGTGATTCCGATGCTTTGAGATGCGTAGATTACGAAAACAGACATGAAAAAATACCCTGAGCCCTATGAGGGACAGTAACAAGACTTTAACTTTTTCACTGTTTCACTGAAAGTAGCAAGACTATAGTTCATGTACTTTTTTTGACAATTTTCAAACTTTTTCAGTTAATCAGTGATTCCGATGCTGTAAGATGCGTAGATTACGAAAACAGACATGAAAAAATACCCTGAGCCCAATGAGGGACAGTAACAAGACTTTTACTTTTTCACTGTTTCACTGAAAGTAGCAAGACTATACATGTACTTTTTTTGACTTTTTTTTTACTTTTTCTGTTAATCATCGATTCCGATGCTTTGAGATGCGTAGACTACGAAAACAGACATGAAAAAGTACCTTGAGCCCTATGAGGGACAGTAACAAGACTTTTACTTTTTCACTGTTTCACTGAAAGTAGCAAGACTATATACGAGGGTAGGCTGATAAGTAATGCACACATGCTTGTAGAAGACGAACAAAAAGAAATAGCAAGATGGGGTAAATAACAAATTAAAGTACAAATCTTAACCTACCAAATTATCTATTTATTTTTCAATATAGTCACCGTTAAGCATTACACAATTCTCCCAACGTTTAACAAGTTTTTTCATTCCGTCACTGAAAAATTCTTCCGACTTTCCTCGAACCCAGGACGCAATAGCTGCCTTCACCTCATTGTCCGAGCTGTAATGATTACCCTTAAGGTCTCTCTTCAGTAGAGGAAAAAAATAAAAATCGCAAGGCGCAAGGTCGGGAGAATACGGAGGGTGTAAAATTGGTTGAAACTTCAGGTTTCTCAGAGCCTCTCCAGTTGCACGCGAAGTGTGTGGACGAGCATTGTCGTGTTGCAAAATTATTGGCGCCAGGTTGCCTCTAACACGACAAACTCGACGTCGGAGGTGTTTCAGAGTCTGTATATACTGAGCAGAATTTACCGTTGCCCCTCGTTCCAGATAATCAGTCACATAAACTCGGCGAGCATCCCAAAACACAGTCAAAAGAATTTTTTTTGCGGACGGTTGTGTTTTGAACTTTTCACAACAGGAGAATGTGGATGACGATATTCAGCGCTCTGCCTTTTTTCTTCGGGATCGTAATGATGAACCCATGACTCGTCCCCCGTCACAATATTCAAAAGAAAGTCGTCTCCTTCGTCACGGTAGCGCTTCAAAAGTTGTTCAATTCGCGTTGTTTAATTCTCGTTGACATAGCACCAGAACACGACGCCATACTTCCACTACTCAAAACAAACTGAATGAAAGCAACGCCTTCAAACTGCGCAGACTTGTAGAGGAGAAATAGTACTTCCACATGCCACCAGGCGCGCTACTGAAGTTTATTTAGTTGTCTTCTACAAGCATGTGTGCATTACTTATCAGCCTACCCTCGTAGTTTATGTACTTTTTTTGACAATTTTCAAACTTTTTCTGTTATTGATCGATTCCGATGCTGTAAGATGCGTAGATTACGAAAACAGACATGAAAAAGTACCCTGAGCCCAATGAGGGACAGTAACAAGACTTTTACTTTTTCACTGTTTCACTGAAAGTAGCAAGACTATAGGTCATGTACTTTTTTTGACAATTTTCAAACTTTTTCTGTTATTGATCGATTCCGATGCTTTGAGATGCGTAGATTACGAAAACAGACATGAAAAAGTACCCTGAGCCCTATGAGGGACAGTAACAAGACTTTTACTTTTTCACTGTTTCACTTAAAGTAGCAAGACTATAGGTCATGTACTTTTTTTGACAATTTTCAAACTTTTTCTGTTAATCATCGATTCCGATGCGTTGAGATGCGTAGATTACGAAAACAGACATGAAAAAGTACCCTGAGCCCAATGAGGGACAGTAACAAGACTTTTACTTTTTCACTGTTTCACTGAAAGTAGCAAGACTATAGTTCCTGTACTTTTTTTGACAATTTTCAAACTTTTTCTGTTAATCAGTGATTCCGATGCTTTTGATTCCGATGCTTATAGGTCATGTACTTTTTTTGACAATTTTCAAACTTTTTCTGTTATTGATCGATTCCGATGCTGTAAGATGCGTAGATTACGAAAACAGACATGAAAAAGTACCCTGAGCCCAATGAGGGACAGTAACAAGACTTTTACTTTTTCACTGTTTCACTGAAAGTAGCAAGACTATAGGTCATGTACTTTTTTTGACAATTTTCAAACTTTTTCTGTTATTGATCGATTCCGATGCTTTGAGATGCGTAGATTACGAAAACAGACATGAAAAAGTACCCTGAGCCCTATGAGGGACAGTAACAAGACTTTTACTTTTTCACTGTTTCACTTAAAGTAGCAAGACTATAGGTCATGTACTTTTTTTGACAATTTTCAAACTTTTTCTGTTAATCATCGATTCCGATGCGTTGAGATGCGTAGATTACGAAAACAGACATGAAAAAGTACCCTGAGCCCAATGAGGGACAGTAACAAGACTTTTACTTTTTCACTGTTTCACTGAAAGTAGCAAGACTATAGTTCATGTACTTTTTTTGACAATTTTCAAACTTTTTCTGTTAATCAGTGATTCCGATGCTTTTGATTCCGATGCTTATAGGTCATGTACTTTTTTTGACACTTTTCAAACTTTTTCTGTTATTGATCGATTCCGATGCTGTAAGATGCGTAGATTACGAAAACAGACATGAAAAAGTACCCTGAGCCCAATGAGGGACAGTAACAAGACTTTTACTTTTTCACTGTTTCACTGAAAGTAGCAAGACTATATAGTTTATGTACTTTTTTTGACAATTTACAAACTTTTTCTGTTAATCATCGATTCCGATGCTTTGAGATGCGTAGATTACGAAAACAGACATGAAAAAGTACCCTGAGCCCTATGAGGGACAGTAACAAGACTTTTACTTTTTCACTGTTTCACTTAAAGTAGCAAGACTATAGGTCATGTACTTTTTTTGACAATTTTCAAACTTTTTCTGTTATTGATCGATTCCGATGCTGTAAGATGCGTAGATTACGAAAACAGACATGAAAAAGTACCCTGAGCCCAATGAGGGACAGTAACAAGACTTTTACTTTTTCACTGTTTCACTTAAAGTAGCAAGACTATAGTTCATGTACTTTTTTTGACAATTTTTAAACTTTTTCTGTTAATCATCGATTCCGATGCGTTGAGATGCGTAGATAACGGAAACAGACATGAAAAAGTACCCTGAGCCCAATGAGGGACAGTAACAAGACTTTTACTTTTTCACTGTTTCACTGAAAGTAGCAAGACTATAGTTCATGTAGCTACTTTTTTTGACACTTTTGAAACTTTTTCTGTTATTGATCGATTCCGATGCTTTGAGATGCGTAGATTACGAAAACAGACATGAAAAAGTACCCTGAGCCCTATGAGGGACAGTAACAAGACTTTTACTTTTTCACTGTTTCACTTAAAGTAGCAAGACTATAGGTCATGTACTTTTTTTGACAATTTTCAAACTTTTTCTGTTAATCATCGATTCCGATGCGTTGAGATGCGTAGATTACGAAAACAGACATGAAAAAGTACCCTGAGCCCAATGAGGGACAGTAACAAGACTTTTACTTTTTCACTGTTTCACTGAAAGTAGCAAGACTATACGTGTACTTTTTTTGACTTTTTTTTTACTTTTTCTGTTAATCATCGATTCCGATGCTTTGAGATGCGTAGACTACGAAAACAGACATGAAAAAGTACCTTGAGCCCTATGAGGGACAGTAACAAGACTTTTACTTTTCACTGTTTCACTGAAAGTAGCAAGACTATATAGTTTATGTACTTTTTTTGACAATTTTCAAACTTTTTCTGTTATTGATCGATTCCGATGCTGTAAGATGCGTAGATTACGAAAACAGACATGAAAAAGTACCCTGAGCCCAATGAGGGACAGTAACAAGACTTTTACTTATTCACTGTTTCACTGAAATTAGCAAGACTATAGGTCATGTACTTTTTTTGACAATTTTCAAACTTTTTCTGTTATTGATCGATTCCGATGCTTTGAGATGCGTAGATTACGAAAACAGACATGAAAAAGTACCCTGAGCCCAATGAGGGACAGTAACAAGACTTTAACTTTTTCACTGTTTCACTTAAAGTAGCAAGACTATAGGTCATGTACTTTTTTTGACAATTTTCAAACTTTTTCTGTTAATCATCGATTCCGATGCGTTGAGATGCGTAGATTACGAAAACAGACATGAAAAAGTACCCTGAGCCCAATGAGGGACAGTAACAAGACTTTTTACTTTTTCACTGTTTCACTGAAAGTAGCAAGACTATAGTTCATGTACTTTTTTTGACAATTTTCAAACTTTTTCTGTTAATCAGTGATTCCGATGCTTTGAGATGCGTAGATTACGAAAACAGACATGAAAAAGTACCCTAAGCCCAATGAGGGACAGTAACAAGACTTTTACTTTTTCACTGTTTCACTGAAAGTAGCAAGACTATAGGTCACGTACTTTTTTTGACAATTTTCAAACTTTTTCTGTTAATCATCGATTCCGATGCTTTGAGATGCGTAGACTACGAAACAGACATGAAAAAGTACCCTGAGCCCTATGAGGGACAGTAACAAGACTTTTACTTTTTCACTGTTTCACTGAAAGTAGCAAGACTATATAGTTTATGTACTTTTTTTGACAATTTACAAACTTTTTCTGTTAATCATCGATTCCGATGCTTTGAGATGCGTAGTTTACGAAAACAGACATGAAAAAGTACCTGAGCCCTATGAGGGACAGTAACAAGACTTTTACTTTTTCACTGTTTCACTTAAAGTAGCACTTAAAGTAGCACTGTTTCACTATAGGTCATGTACTTTTTTTGACAATTTTCAAACTTTTTCTGTTATTGATCGATTCCGATGCTGTCAGATGCGTAGATTACGAAAACAGACATGAAAAAGTACCCTGAGCCTAATGAGGGACAGTAACAAGACTTTTACTTTTTCACTGTTTCACTGAAAGTAGCAAGACTATAGTTCATGTACTTTTTTTGTCAATTTTTAAACTTTTTCTGTTAATCATCGATTCCGATGCGTTGAGATGCGTAGATAACGAAAACAGACATGAAAAAGTACCCTGAGCCCAATGAGGGACAGTAACAAGACTTTTACTTTTTCACTGTTTCACTGAAAGTAGCAAGACTATAGTTCATGTACTTTTTTTGACAATTTTTAAACTTTTTCTGTTAATCATCGATTCCGATGCGTTGAGATGCGTAGATTACGAAAACAGACATGAAAAAGTACCCTGAGCCCAATGAGGGACAGTAACAAAACTTTTACTTTTTCACTGTTTCACTGAAAGTAGCAAGACTATAGTTCATGTACTTTTTTTGACAATTTTCAAACTTTTTCTGTTATTGATCGATTCCGATGCTGTAAGATGCGTAGATTACGAAAACAGACATGAAAAAGTACCCTGAGCCCTATGAGGGACAGTAACAAGACTTTTACTTTTTCACTGTTTCACTGAAAGTAGCAAGACTATAGTTCGTGTACTTTTTTTGACACTTTTCATATTTTTTCTGTTATTGATCGATTCCGATGCTGTAAGATGCGTAGATTACGAAAACAGACATGAAAAAGTACCCTGAGCCCTATGAGGTACAGTAACAAGACTTTTACTTTTTCACTGTTTCACTGAAAGTAGCAAGACTATATAGTTTTTGTACTTTTTTTGACAATTTACAAACTTTTTCTGTTAATCATCGATTCCGATGCTTTGAGATGCGTAGATTACGAAAACAGACATGAAAAAGTACCCTGAGCCCTATGAGGGACAGTAACAAGACTTTTTCTTTTTCACTGTTTCACTTAAAGTAGCAAGACTATAGTTTATGTACTTTTCTTGACAATTTTCAAACTTTTTCTGTTATTGATCGATTCCGATGCTGTAAGATGCGTAGATTACGAAAACAGACATGAAAAAGTACCCTGAGCCCTATGAGGGACAGTAACAAGACTTTTACTTTTTCACTGTTTCACTGAAAGTAGCAAGACTATAGTTCGTGTACTTTTTTTGACACTTTTCATATTTTTTCTGTTATTGATCGATTCCGATGCTGTAAGATGCGTAGATTACGAAAACAGACATGAAAAAGTACCCTGAGCCCTATGAGGTACAGTAACAAGACTTTTACTTTTTCACTGTTTCACTTAAAGTAGCAAGACTATAGGTCATGTACTTTTTTTGACAATTTTCAAACTTTTTCTGTTATTGATCGATTCCGATGCTGTAAGATGCGTAGATTACGAAAACAGACATGAAAAAGTACCCTGAGCCCAATGAGGGACAGTAACAAGACTTTTACTTTTTCACTGTTTCACTGAAAGTAGCAATATTATAGTTCATGTACTTTTTTTGACAATTTTCAAACTTTTTCATTTAATCAGTGATTCCGATGCTTTGAGATGCGTAGATTACGAAAACAGACATGAAAAAATACCCTGAGCCCTATGAGGGACAGTAACAAGACTTTAACTTTTTCACTGTTTCACTAAAAGTAGCAAGACTATAGTTCATGTACTTTTTTTGACAATTTTTAAACTTTTTCTGTTAATCATCGATTCCGATGCGTTGAGATGCGTAGATTACGAAAACAGACATGAAAAAGTACCCTGAGCCCTATGAGGGACAGTAACAAGACTTTTACTTTTTCACTGTTTCACTGAAAGTAGCAAGACTATACATGTACTTTTTTTGACTTTTTTTTTTACTTTTTCTGTTAATCATCGATTCCGATGCTTTGAGATGCGTAGACTACGAAAACAGACATGAAAAAGTACCTTGAGCCATATGAGGGACAGTAACAAGACTTTTACTTTTTCACTGTTTCACTGAAAGTAGCAAGACTATATAGTTTATGTACTTTTTTTGACAATTTTCAAACTTTTTCTGTTATTGATCGATTCCGATGCTGTAAGATGCGTAGATTACGAAAACAGACTCGAAAAAGTACCCTGAGCCCAATGAGAGACAGTAACAAGACTTTTACTTTTTCACTGTTTCACTGAAAGTAGCAAGACTATATAGTTTATGTACTTTTTTTGACAATTTACAGACTTTTTCTGTTAATCATCGATTCCGATGCTTTGAGATGCGTAGATTACGAAAACAGACATGAAAAAGTACCCTGAGCCCTATGAGGGACAGTAACAAGACTTTTACTTTTTCACTGTTTCACTTAAAGTAGCAAGACTATAGGTCATGTACTTTTTTTGACAATTTTCAAACTTTTTCTGTTATTGATCGATTCCGATGCTGTAAGATGCGTAGATTACGAAAACAGACATGAAAAAGTACCCTGAGCCCAATGAGGGACAGTAACAAGACTTTTACTTTTTCACTGTTTCACTGAAAGTAGCAAGACTATAGTTCATGTACTTTTTTTGACAATTTTTAAACTTTTTCTGTTAATCATCGATTCCGATGCGTTGAGATGCGTAGATAACGAAAACAGACATGAAAAAGTACCCTGAGCCCAATGAGGGACAGTAACAAGACTTTTACTTTTTCACTGTTTCACTGAAAGTAGCAAGACTATAGTTCATGTACTTTTTTTGACAATTTTTAAACTTTTTCTGTTAATCATCGATTCCGATGCGTTGAGATGCGTAGATTACGAAAACAGACATGAAAAAGTACCCTGAGCCCAATGAGGGACAGTAACAAAACTTTTACTTTTTCACTGTTTCACTGAAAGTAGCAAGACTATAGTTCATGTACTTTTTTGACAATTTTCAAACTTTTTCTGTTATTGATCGATTCCGATGCTGTAAGATGCGTAGATTACGAAAACAGACATGAAAAAGTACCCTGAGCCCTATGAGGGACAATAACAAGACTTTTACTTTTTCACTGTTTTACTGAAAGTAGCAAGACTATATAGTTTATGTACTTTTTTTGACAATTTACAAACTTTTTCTGTTAATCATCGATTCCGATGCTTTGAGATGCGTAGATTACGAAAACAGACATGAAAAAGTACCCTGAGCCCTATGAGGGACAGTAACAAGACTTTTACTTTTTCACTGTTTCACTGAAAGTAGCAAGACTATAGTTTATGTACTTTTTTGACAATTTCAAACTTTTTCTGTTATTGATCGATTCCGATGCTGTAAGATGCGTAGATTACGAAAACAGACATGAAAAAGTACCCTGAGCCCTATGAGGGACAGTAACCAGACTTTTACTTTTTCACTGTTTCACTGAAAGTAGCAAGACTATAAGTTCGTGTACTTTTTTTGACACTTTTCATATTTTTTCTGTTATTGATCGATTCCGATGCTGTAAGATGCGTAGATTACGAAAACAGACATGAAAAAGTACCCTGAGCCCTATGAGGTACAGTAACAAGACTTTTACTTTTTCACTGTTTCACTTAAAGTAGCAAGACTATAGGTCATGTACTTTTTTTGACAATTTTCAAACTTTTTCTGTTATTGATCGATTCCGATGCTGTAAGATGCGTAGATTACGAAAACAGACATGAAAAAGTACCCTGAGCCCAATGAGGGACAGTAACAAGACTTTTACTTTTTCACTGTTTCACTGAAAGTAGCAATATTATAGTTCATGTACTTTTTTTGACAATTTTCAAACTTTTTCATTTAATCAGTGATTCCGATGCTTTGAGATGCGTAGATTACGAAAACGACATGAAAAAATACCCTGAGCCCTATGAGGGACAGTAACAAGACTTTAACTTTTTCACTGTTTCACTAAAAGTAGCAAGACTATAGTTCATGTACTTTTTTTGACAATTTTCAAACTTTTTCTGTTAATCATCGATTCCGATGCGTTGAGATGCGTAGATTACGAAAACAGACATGAAAAAGTACCCTGAGCCCTATGAGGGACAGTAACAAGACTTTTACTTTTTCACTGTTTCACTGAAAGTAGCAAGACTATACATGTACTTTTTTTGACTTTTTTTTTACTTTTTCTGTTAATCATCGATTCCGATGCTTTGAGATGCGTAGACTACGAAAACAGACATGAAAAAGTACCTTGAGCCATATGAGGGACAGTAACAAGACTTTTACTTTTTCACTGTTTCACTGAAAGTAGCAAGACTATATAGTTATGTACTTTTCTTGACAATTTTCAAACTTTTTCTGTTATTGATCGATTCCGATGCTGTAAGATGCGTAGATTACGAAAACAGACATGAAAAAGTACCCTGAGCCCTATGAGGGACAGTAACAAGACTTTTACTTTTTCACTGTTTCACTGAAAGTAGCAAGACTATAGTTCGTGTACTTTTTTTGACACTTTTCATATTTTTTCTGTTATTGATCGATTCCGATGCTGTAAGATGCGTAGATTACGAAAACAGACATGAAAAAGTACCTTGAGCCATATGAGGGACAGTAACAAGACTTTTACTTTTTCACTGTTTCACTTAAAGTAGCAAGACTATAGGTCATGTACTTTTTTTGACAATTTTCAAACTTTTTCTGTTATTGATCGATTCCGATGCTGTAAGATGCGTAGATTACGAAAACAGACATGAAAAAGTACCCTGAGCCCAATGAGGGACAGTAACAAGACTTTTACTTTTTCACTGTTTCACTGAAAGTAGCAATATTATAGTTCATGTACTTTTTTTGACAATTTTCAAACTTTTTCATTTAATCAGTGATTCCGATGCTTTGAGATGCGTAGATTACGAAAACAGACATGAAAAATACCCTGAGCCCTATGAGGGACAGTAACAAGACTTTAACTTTTTCACTGTTTCACTAAAAGTAGCAAGACTATAGTTCATGTACTTTTTTTGACAATTTTTAAACTTTTTCTGTTAATCATCGATTCCGATGCGTTGAGATGCGTAGATTACGAAAACAGACATGAAAAAGTACCCTGAGCCCTATGAGGGACAGTAACAAGACTTTTACTTTTTCACTGTTTCACTGAAAGTAGCAAGACTATACATGTACTTTTTTTGACTTTTTTTTACTTTTTCTGTTAATCATCGATTCCGATGCTTTGAGATGCGTAGACTACGAAAACAGACATGAAAAAGTACCTTGAGCCATATGAGGGACAGTAACAAGACTTTTACTTTTTCACTGTTTCACTGAAAGTAGCAAGACTATATAGTTTATGTACTTTTTTTGACAATTTTCAAACTTTTTCTGTTATTGATCGATTCCGATGCTGTAAGATGCGTAGATTACGAAAACAGACTCGAAAAAGTACCCTGAGCCCAATGAGAGACAGTAACAAGACTTTTACTTTTTCACTGTTTCACTGAAAGTAGCAAGACTATATAGTTTATGTACTTTTTTTGACAATTTACAGACTTTTTCTGTTAATCATCGATTCCGATGCTTTGAGATGCGTAGATTACGAAAACAGACATGAAAAAGTACCCTGAGCCCTATGAGGGACAGTAACAAGACTTTTACTTTTTCACTGTTTCACTTAAAGTAGCAAGACTATAGGTCATGTACTTTTTTTGACAATTTTCAAACTTTTTCTGTTATTGATCGATTCCGATGCTGTAAGATGCGTAGATTACGAAAACAGACATGAAAAAGTACCCTGAGCCCAATGAGGGACAGTAACAAGACTTTTACTTTTTCACTGTTTCACTGAAAGTAGCAAGACTATAGTTCATGTACTTTTTTTGACAATTTTTAAACTTTTTCTGTTAATCATCGATTCCGATGCGTTGAGATGCGTAGATAACGAAAACAGACATGAAAAAGTACCCTGAGCCCAATGAGGACAGTAACAAGACTTTTACTTTTTCACTGTTTCACTGAAAGTAGCAAGACTATAGTTCATGTACTTTTTTTGACAATTTTTTAAACTTTTTCTGTTAATCATCGATTCCGATGCGTTGAGATGCGTAGATTACGAAAACAGACATGAAAAAGTACCCTGAGCCCAATGAGGGACAGTAACAAAACACGCACTCTGATATGTGCTGTTTCACTGAAAGTAGCAAGACTATAGTTCATGTACTTTTTTTGACAATTTTCAAACTTTTTCTGTTATTGATCGATTCCGATGCTGTAAGATGCGTAGATTACGAAAACAGACATGAAAAAGTACCCTGAGCCCTATGAGGGACAATAACAAGACTTTTACTTTTTCACTGTTTTACTGAAAGTAGCAAGACTATATAGTTTATGTACTTTTTTTGACAATTTACAAACTTTTTCTGTTAATCATCGATTCCGATGCTTTGAGATGCGTAGATTACGAAAACAGACATGAAAAAGTACCCTGAGCCCTATGAGGGACAGTAACAAGACTTTTACTTTTTCACTGTTTCACTGAAAGTAGCAAGACTATAGTTTATGTACTTTTTTGACAATTTTCAAACTTTTTCTGTTATTGATCGATTCCGATGCTGTAAGATGCGTAGATTACGAAAACAGACATGAAAAAGTACCCTGAGCCCTATGAGGGACAGTAACAAGACTTTTACTTTTTCACTGTTTCACTGAAAGTAGCAAGACTATAGTTCGTGTACTTTTTTTGACACTTTTCATATTTTTTCTGTTATTGATCGATTCCGATGCTGTAAGATGCGTAGATTACGAAAAA